>VZTJ01003264.1:514-41374 GCA_013397795.1 Orthonyx spaldingii | reverse complement strand
GGCAGCCGGAATGACGGATTCCACACCAACTGCGCCCGGGCACGAGCCACGCCGTCGGAGTGATTTATATCCGCGGAACATATGGCCCGGTTTCCGTGCAGATAACAAACGCTCCCTCCGCTTTCCCTCCGCTTTTCATCCCTGCCCATGTTCGGAGGAACAATCCCGGCTTTCGGTTTTTTTTTTTTTTTTTGGTGCTTCACCCCTGGATTTGGGAGCGGAACAGGGAGCAGGGAAGCAGCACAAACTCCGACAGCCGCGTGGATCCTGTGATTTCCCTCCCACAAAGGATTGAGGGATTTTGTGGCTCTGCTCGGCGTTGGAGGGGGGAGATGGTTTTTTCCCAAATGGGATTTGCTGTCTGGAGCGCCCGTCTTGGAGCTTGGAAGCACTCGATGTTTTCCAGCCTTATCTCCCAGTCCTAAAAATATCCCAGCAGCGCTGTCAGGAAGAGGGGGAGAGCTGCTTCCGTATTTTTCTCCCCATCAGAGCAGGACCGGGAGGTTATCGGATATTCAGGAGGTGACCTCGGGAAGGTCATCTCATTTTACACCCTCTAATTGCTCCCATCATCCCACGGATTTTTTTTATTTATTTTTTTTTTTAATTGGGATCAAATTCCACAGGGCGACGGCAACGGTTAAACGGCGCTGACGTCCTGGGAACAAGGATTCCTTGTTTTCATCCCGGGGGCTCGGCGTGACTCATCCCAAATCCTCATCCCTCCTCCTCCTCCTCCTCCTCCTCCTCCTCCTGGATTCCTCCCTCATCCCCATCCCAGCCGTGGTGGGGAATCAAATAACGACAGGTGGCCTCGGAATCACCTGCTCGCCGGCAGCTGCCGCTTCCCGAGGACAAGGAAAAACCATTCCAAAGCCCCGGCTCGGGATTTCCAAGGAATTCGACCCCCGGAGGAGCCGTGCCAATGTTTGCCGTGGCTCTGGCAAAGGAGGGAGGAGGAGGAATGTTTTTCTCTCCGGGTCAGATTTGCTGTTCGCAATTCCCTGCTCTTTTTCCGACCTCATTCCATGGATATTTTGGAGTTGAAAAAGCACGGGATGTGCTCTGAGCCTCGTTCTCCCCCGCCTGGGGTTGAGCTTAGCAAGGAAAACAACTTTTTCCAGCTTTTCCCTCAGTGCTGCTTTTCCCTTAGGTTTTATTGTGGATTATTCCTTGTTTTCAGCCATTATCAAATATTCCCTTTTTCCTCCCGGTGATGTTTATCATGGGAAATCTCAGGAAAGGCAGACTTGGAACTGGGAGCCATTCTGGAATTTAAATTTGTGTATTTAGACTTTATTTTCCCCACATTAAATCCATAAAATATCAACCTCCCGTGCTCTGATTCTGCTTGAATTCCCAAAAAAATGTGTGTTTTTACTGTTTTGTTGGAATTTTTGTCCTTTTCCTGCAGTTTTCCAACCTCTGTATCTTTGCGGATCCTGTTTTTCCAGTCCTCATCCACACTTGGACTTTTCCTCCATCCAGGCTTCACCTTTTTAGATTTAAAGCTTTAAATTGAATCTTTTCCCCTTAGGATTGGGCTGAATTGAAATTATTTATGGAAATGAGGTTTTCCTTAAGGAGTTAAAAAAAAAAAAAAGAGTTTAAGGAAAGGGTGTTTTGGACATGTGGTGAGGAGGGTCAGGATTCAGCAGCTGCGACCGGAATTTTTTCCAGCTCCTCTCCCTCTCTGCCTCCCCCCGGCTGCCACTGCCCCAAAAAGCCAAACTTGGCTTTTTTTGCCTTAAAAACCCCCATCCTTCAGGGGGGAAATCAGGGATATCAGTCACAGAATCACAGAATCACAGAATGGTTTGGGTAGGAAGGGAAAATCCCATCCAGTCCCCCTGGACACCTTCCCCTATCCCAGATTGCTCCAAGCTGGCCTTGGACACTTCCAGGGATGGGGAATTCTCTGGGCAAAAATTGGGAATTAAAAAAAAAACCAAAAAAACAGTTTAGCTGAGCCGGGGTGATTCCCGCATGAATCCCTCTCACCAGGCAGCAGCAAAACCACCAGGAATTTTGGGAAAATAAGGAAAAATGACTTCCAGTGGTATTGGATTTCTGGCCCCTGATGGTTTTGTTTACACAGAATACAAAATGGAGACACCTGAGATCAGCAGAATTCCTTTTTCTACAGGAATTTTTGAGGATGGAGGAAAATTTCTTCCCTCGATTCTGATCACCCTGGGTTTTTTTCTTGGATTGCTACAGGTTGTTGCTTTTCCTGGGCTTTTGACTCAAAGTTCAAAGCATTCCTCTTGATATTCCCCTTTTCCAAAGAGCTTATTCCCATTAATAACCCATTAAGCATCTTTTCCTCTGAAGATTCAGATTGGAAAAGCAAAATAGGATTTATTTACTATGGATTTTTAGGAAGTATTTGAGTCAGTGGTGGCAAGTCCCACTCGGATAACTTCACTCTGTTTTCTGGAAAGTTCAGGAATGAAAATTTGGGATTTGGGAGCACGAATTAGAGCTGATTTGAGGAGTGGGATTTCATGGAGTGCCACCATCCAGAATGATCCATCCTCAAGGTGGGAATCATCTGCTCCAGCTTCACCCAACCCTCACCTTGTTCCCACCTCGGAAGTTGGAAAATCAGCTCTTCCTGTCCCAGAACTGCCCCACAAACCCCGGGAACGTGGCTTCTCCAAGAGGACAAGTCAATGGAAGGTGTCCTGGTTGGAAAGGCGGAATTTGGATCCACTGGTTTGGATGGAAACCCATGAGGGCTTAGGCAATTATAAAAAAACCATGGATAATGGATCACAAAGTTCTCCTGGGATAATGGATTTTCTGGGGGATCGTCAGTTCATGAAGTCTCTTATCAATTAAAACACTCTGAGGTTTTTTTGGGAATGCTGTCCCAGCATCCCGCATCCCCCAGCCCCTTCCCTGGGATGTGCACCTCCTCTTCCCCTCCCTATCCCATCCCATGGTGTCCTCCAGCTCCTCTCCCACCCTTTTGGGAGGATAAACGACTTCTCCAGCTCCATCCTGGTCCTGCTGCTTCTCCCACCCCTCGGCAAAAAGAATTTCCATCCTTCTGTCCTCACTCGCCCTCTTCCCTTTAAATCCAAACTTTTCCTTGGCTGATATCCCCAAGCCCTTGACCTCTCGGAGGTTTAATAAGGCAAGAGGCCAAAAAGTGATTAATTGGTGTAGGGGGAGATACCGGATCACAAAAGCCTCCAGATAAAATTCCGAAGCTCCTTTGAGAGGCTCGAGGTCATCCCGGCAAATTCGCTGCTTTCATGCGGATCCTCGATTCGTGCCGGGCTGTTTGTGTTATCAGCTCTCTGGCAGCTTCCTAGATTCCTTTTTTTTTTTCCCTTGGAGTTTAAAGGAGATAACGTGGAGCTGTGAAGTTCGGATTGGGAGCATCGGAAAGCGGCCGAACGCGCTCGGATAAGACGGAAAAAAAATCCGTCCTCTCCTCTTTCTGAAGCTGCTCTTTGAAGCTTCCAGGGGTTTTTTCGGGAGTCTTATCCCTGTGTCCTCCAGGCCAGAAGGGATGGGACGATGCCAAAGACATGGATGCAAAGTGGGAGGGGTAGGAATGTTTTTCATGGCTTCGTTCCGTTCTCCACTGCAAAAATTCCTCCAAAAAAGGGGAAAACCACCCAGGGCAGAGCAGGGTGATCCTTCCCTGCTCCTGGGGATTTCCTGACCTTGGAATATCCCATTTAAAAGCTCTTGTCCTCCTTGAACTTGTCTAATTCTCCTTTGAACCTATTTATGGGATTTGGCTGCATTGCCGAATTCCACAGCTTAATTAGGAGCTATGGAAAGTCATTTCCTGGAGTTGTCTTTTAAACTCTGGAGCAACCAATTAAAGGGGAAAAAAAAAAAGTGGAATCATTCCCTGCTCCGCTTCTCCACGGTGCTTTTTAGGAATAATGGGAAAATTGGGTTTTCACACCTTCTTTGGTTGTTTTTAAGGCTTCTTTGAGAATTCTTTCCTGTGAGGGTGGGATTTGTGGAACGAAATTCCCAGGGAAGTTGTGGATGCCTCTTCCCTGGAAGTGTCCAAGGCCAGATTGGACAGGGATTGGAGCAAGCTGGGATAGTGGGAGCTGTCCCTGCCGGTGGAATGGGCTGGGAACACGGTGGTCTTGAAGGTGCCTTCCAACTCAAACCATTCCGTGATTTCTGGGGATCAATCTCATCCCAAATCTCAGGGATTTTGATTCCCAATGGAAGTGGGGCATTGCAGCAGGGATGGGATTTTGGATTTCGTAGAACGTCACGGTTTGGGAGCCTTTGGATGGTGCTTGATCCAACACTGGGAAACATCAGATTCCCTCTTGGATCCCGTCTCCAGATTCCCAGATGGAATCAGCCGATGGCGACACAGGGAAATGCTCGCTTTCCGTGGATTTCCTCACAGCTTGCCCACGATTAGGGAAGACTTAATTCCATGAATTCCATTTGTAGCCACCCACAGTTGCTTGAGCACCTTCGCAAAGGAGCCAAAGCTCAAACAAGGCCTCTGCAATTCCCGGATCCATGGGAATATCAATATTTAAAAGCCGGTTATCCAGTTCTTTATTCCTTCAGGAAGGAGCTGGCAAGAGCTGCAATTCCAAGCTGGCAGAGAAACCTGGGAGGTTCATCCCTATGCAAAAAATTCCTCCTCCTCCGCGGTTTGGCTCCCAAAAGTGCTGAGGAAGAGCTTGGCCAGCCGGGAGCACGCGGAGCTTTCCCAGAGCGCATTCCAAGCCGTGGTGCATCCCAAGACACGTTATCCCGGTTTAACCGGAGCCGGGAATTACTCCAGGGGTGTCATTTGGGGTGCAAATCATTCCCGAGTTGCAAATCCCAGGGTTGTATCTCCAGCAAATCAAAGGGGGAAGTTGAGCGCCGATGCCATCGGATCCGTCGGGCCGTGTTATCCGCACATTCCATCTCTTCCAGAGCAGCTGGATGAGCAGGAATGTCCCAGACTTGGATCTCTGGTGGTCTGTGGATAAACAAATGATCTTCAGGGATCATTTTTAGCCGTTAAATTCCCTCCGGACAATTAAATATCCGATAGTTTTCCAATTATCGCCGGCAAAGGGAATGGTTGGGATGGTGCAGGGTGGAACCAAAGGTCTTGAGATGCCTTCAAACCCCCCACCATGGAGCAGGGAAAAAGGACCCTCAAAATTCTTGGAATGGTGTTGGAAAGAGAAAGGACCTGTCAAGGTTGGGAATTTGAAACTAAAAATGGGAAGGTTCAGTTGGATATGGGGAAGGAATTTGGTTACAGTGACAGTTGGTGAGGGCTGGAATGGAATTCCCAGGAAAGCTGTGGCTGCCCCATCCCTGGAAGTGTCCAAGGGATGGGTCACTCTGGATTTGGATCCCAAAATATATTCCAGAGGAGGAATTTTTCAGACTGTTGGCCATGGTGGGATATTGGGAAGGAATTCTTCCCTGTGAGGGTGGTGAGACCCTGGAATGAAATTCCCAGAAAATCTGAGGCTGCCCCAAGGGGATGGGACAGGTCTAATTAAGATGATTTTTCCCTTAATTAACAACCCCCACCACCACCACCCCCTTTTTAAGCACCTTTACATCTCCATCCTTGGAGTTCCTCCCATCTCTGCATTCCCAGCACAGTGCCGGATCTTTTCCCATCCCAGCTCCGGCAGGAGCTGGATCGGCTCCCAGATTTCTGCCCAGTCCTTTATGGATTTATTTCGTGGCTCAGGGATTGATCCGACGCCTGTTCCCGGGGTCGCCGGCCGGAAAACTGCTGAGCAAGGCAGGAACAAAGCTCTTCATCACCATCCACACCCAGAGGAGGTTTTTTCTGTTGGATCAGCCTTTGGAGATGCTTTTCCTGACAAAAAAAAACCTCCTCATGTTGATGTTTTGGAGGAACCAGACACAATCTGTGGGATAACGGAGGTTTTTTCGGATTTTTCTTAGTAATGAGGTCATTAAAGTCTTGTAGGATCGTGGAAACATCAAATGGGTTGGGAAGGACCCTGAAAGGTCATCAAGGCCAACCTTCCACTGGACCAGGTCGCTCCAGTGCTGCTCCAGCTCGGATCGTGTCGGGATTTAAGTTGGGTCTTAAGGAGCTGGAATATTTGTTGGAGGGGTGGTTTTAAATTCCTGACCCCTCCAAACAAAGGGAAATTAACTCCAAGCAGGATCAGCTTTGCCCAGATTCGAGGCTTCAGGTTATCAGAGGAACAGTGGGGAGGGGGAATGGTTTGGAATTAAAAATGGAGAGGTTTAAGGTGGAATTTGGGAAGGAGTTCTTCCCTGTGAGGGTGGTGAGGGGCTGGAATGGAATTCCCCAAGCACCTGCGGCTGCCCCATCCCTGGAAGTGTCCAAAGCCAGGTTGGAGAGGGCTTGGAGCAACCTGGGACAGCGGGAGATGTCCCTTGCCCATGGGACTGGATGATCTTTGAGGCCCCTTCCAAACCATTCCAGGATTCCATGATTCTCCCGACCATCCCATAATATTCCTGGTAACATTTCCTCTTCACCACCCTTGAACCTTCCCCTGACATTATCCAGGAAGTCAAATCCCTTCTCCGTCAAAGCAGCACCGTGTTAACACCCGGATCTGACGGCTCCTGCTTCCCCGAGCGGGATTTTTCCCTCTTTTTATTTAATTGGAAAGGAATGAGCAGCGACTGGGGCTGAGAAACGACGGATTCGCTTTGATGGAGGAGTTTATTTTTTCCTGAGGTGGCTTTGGGGTTCGCTCTCTGCCTTGTCAGCGCTTTTCTGCCGCTGGAATTGTTGTGGATCCGTGTCAGGATGGAGCAGAGGGCTCGGATTTTTCTCCGTTGTTTCCAGCGGGGAATGCGGCATTGCAGGAGTCGCGTGCCAGAATCTTTTCCAGATCCTTACAAACTGCACAGCTCCCAGTGTTTGTGTTGCTACGGATCCAGGCCAGGAGCTGCCGGAGCATTCTGAGCTCTGATTTTGCCTGACATTCCCTCCTGTCCTGAGGGATTGATAAAAAATGGGATATGGCCTGGCTGTGTGTGGTCACATCCCAGATATTCCCAGTGCTCCATGGCATGGGCAGCAGGAAAGGTGGGAATTCTGTCCCTCTGCCCCACTCAGGTGAGACCCCTCCTGGAATTCTGCATCCAGATCTGGGGTCCAACAGCAGAAGGACGTGGAGCTGCTGGAGCAGATCCAGAGGAAGCCACGGAGATGCTCCAAGGGATGGAGCCCCTCTGCTCTGGAGGCAGGCTGGGAGAGCTGGGAATGCCCATCCTGGAGAAGGGAAGGCTCCAGGGAGACCTCAGAGCCCCTTCCAGTGCCTAAAGGGGCTCCAGGAGAGCTGGAGAGGGACTTGGGACAAGGGATGGAAGGACAGGACCCAGGGAATGGCTTCCCACTGCCAGAGGGCAGGGATAGATGGGATATTGGGAAGGAATTCTTCCCTGGCAGGGTGATAAGTCCTGGAATGGAATTCCCAGAGGAGCTGTGGCTGCCCCTGGATCCCTGGAAGTGTCCAAGGCCTGTTTGGAGCACCCTGGGATAGTGGAAGGTGTCCCTGCCCATGGCAGGGGTTGGAACGGGATGACCCTCAAAGTTCCCTTCCCACCCAAACCATTCCATGATTTTCCATGATAATTGCCCTTCCTGTGGCGTGGTGGGCAGAGGACACCTGGCATCAAGCTACCACAGATTTGCTTGGAATTCTGGGGAGAGAACACTCCATTTCCCAAAATACCATGGCGAGAGATGGGACCACAGCGATTCCATGGCTCGGCTTTTCCGGAGCAAACAGCAGAACCACCGGAGCGGTTTTCCCCTTCTCCATGGACTGGCTGAGGATCCACCCCTCTCCCAGCCCTCATTCCATGTTTTTTTTTTCATTTAACAACTCCACAGCTACACCCTGAGCCCATGACTCCTCCTCAGTGGGAAAAGCCGGAATATTTTTCCTTAATTCCATCCCACTCCGAGCTTTTCCAGCAGCTCCAGCTGCCGTAGGAAGAATCTTCTCCGTTGGGTGCCTGCCCTGATTTTTTTTTTTCCTGCAGCATCCCTCAGGAACAGCCAGGAACTATTCCACCTTTCAGGTTAATGATGTTCTTCCCTAAAAATGGAATTGCTGGTGCGGAAAAATGCCCCAGCTCCCGAAGACTTTGATATTCCCTGGTTTGTTGCTGACACTCAGGGATTCAGTTCCGCCTTCCTCAGCCCGGGTTTTCCAAGGTCTGGCATCAAGGAACTGTGGTTTTGGTTTTTTTTCCAGAGGCTAAAATAATATTTTAAGTCAAACATTCCTGGAAAATTAATAATAAATAAAATAATAGGTGTGATAATTAAAGGAATAATAATAAAGTGGATAGTAAATAAAATAATGGGGATAATGAATAAAAGAAAGGGCGTAATAATTAATGTTAATTAATTAATTAATAATAAATAGCAGCAGTTGGAATGGACAGGTTTTAAAAGCTCCTTTCACCCCAACCCATTTAATAATTCCATGATTAATTTAAATTTTTATGAAATTTTGGGGGGTTTTAATTAATTTTAAGCTTGGAAATAAGATGGGAATTGTCCTTTCCAGGGGATTTTACAGTAATGGGGGGATTTGGGTTCTTGCACACGTTGGGTTCTGGGATCTGTTCGATATTTTGGGTTGTGAATCCAAAGGGATCACCTGGGAATGGGAGATTTGGGGAGCAGAGCATCCCAAGTGTTGCGGAGCCGCTTCCAGGGTCCCCAAAACCTTTCCTGGAACTGGGAATTTGCGTTGCTCCTCTTTGGCCAATCCCGTTGATGATCCAGTTTTCCAAAGCTGGAAGTGGCTTCCAGTTGCAGTTCTGTGCCGGGTTGGATCCGAGTTCTGCGGAATGAGATGATCCGTGATTTAGGATCAACTCTTCCCCGAATGCTTTTAGTCTCTATTCTGCGGGGAAAAGCTTAATTATGGACTTTCCTCTCTTTTCCAAGAGGACTTGGACACATTTTCGTCCTTTAGGGGGGTTTGATCCAAGCTGGGAACCCACAGCCTGAAAATCCCACCCTTTTTTCCACCCAGAGATTTAAATCCCGCTGGAAAATGAACTGGACCAGCTGAGGACTTGGGGCCAGCTTGACCCCTGGGGCCCCTCTCCAGGGACTTTTTTTTCTTGCAAATTGGGCATTTCTGAAGAGCCTGCAGGGATTCATTCCCGGGAAAAGGTGTCGGGATGCGATTCATGTGATCCGTCATTGTCTGACTCCCTGGATGTGTCAGGTTTAAGTGGCGCCTTCCTTGATAAGCCTGACTTAGCTTTTTATTCCTCCTTTTCTATTTCTAGACGTTCCTTAAAAGCCTTGTAAATGCAGACAAGGATAAATCCAAAATAACTTTATTTAATTCCTTCGATTTTTTCACATAAACCCACACAAAAAAAACCCCAAGGAATTTGAATAAAGACACAGATCCTGGAACGTCTCAGATCCTCCTGGATTATCCAGAGGTGACAGGTGCAGTGTTTGGGGTAACCTGAAAAATCAGTGGAATTCTCTGTTCCTTGGGATTACGGCTTCTTTGAATCCTCTTTGGAATTTCTAAGCTCCTGGATGATCCCTTGCTGCTGGATGATCCCAAAAAACCCCTTTGTTGTGTTTCTGAGTGAGGGGGGTCAGGGCAATCCCAGAAAAACATGGAATGGGGGGGAAAGGGTGGAGAGCATCCCTGGAAAGACGGAATTGGGGGTGTTGGTGGACAGGCAGGACCCATCCATGTGCTCTGGTCCTGGATATTCCCCATGTCCTGGGCTCATGGGCAGCAGGAAAAGGGGGAATTCTGCCCCTCTGCCCTGCTCATTTCCACCTGGAATTCTGCATCCAGCTCTGGGCTCCAACAGCAGAAGGGTGTGGAGAAGCTGGAGCAGATCCAGAGGAGGACATGGAGCTGCTCCGAGGGCTGGAGCCCCTCTGCTCTGGAGCCAGGCTGGGAGAGCTGGGAATGTCCAGCCTGGAGAAGGGAAGGCTCCAGGGAGACCTCAGAGCCCCTTCCAGTGCCTAAAGGGGCTCCAGGAGAGCTGGAGAGGGACTTGGGACAAGGGATGGGAGGGACAGGACCCAGGGAATGGCTTCCCACTGCCAGAGAGCACGGTTAGATCGGATATTGGGAAGGAATTTTTCCCTGTGAGGGTGCTGAGGGGCTGGGATGGAATTCCCAGAGAAGCTGTGGCTGCCCCTGGATCCCTGGAAGTGTCCAAGGCCAGGTTGGATGGTGCTAGGAGCACTCTGGGATAGTGGAAGGTGACCCTGCCCATGGGACCATTCTACTCCATTCCATTCCATGATCCATCCCATTCCATTCCATTCCTTCTCATGGAGCCCAGGACGTGGTTGTGCCTGTTCAGCCCTCACCATCTCCATCCCTGCCACCATCAGGTTTCGGTGTTGGTGCCGCCCGTGGTTGTCACCCAGCCCGGGTGTGTTGGGGCCGGTGGTTTTGGGATGGTGCCGGAGGTGGAACCCACAGAGCTGACGCCTTCTCCTGGTGTCGAAATCGGGACGGAGGGAACGAGTTTCAGGATCTGTGCCGGGGAGCAGCGCTGCTCCAGCTGGGCTGAGAGAGGTGGAATCCATCATTTTGGAGTTTTTGTGGGAAATGCTGCCGGGTTTGGTGGTCTGGGTGGCACCGCCGGGCTGCGGGGTGGTCCTGCAGAAGAAGTTCATTGCCAGGTTGGTGATTCCAGTCCTTGCCATTCCCTCATGGAATGTGCTTTGATCCCCGGGTCGGGACCCTCAAGGGTTCAGCTGTGGAAGGCTCGGGTGGACACCGCGATCCCGGGAGGGACATTGGGGTGCTCCAAGCCGGGCGTGTGTTTTGGAGACTTGCTGGATTTCCCTTGGGAGCTGAGAATCGGGGATTGGTTGGAGGCCCTTTGGAAGTTCTCTGTTTTGTGTAAATAATTCTGTGGGACTCGATGGGGGTGGAAGGAAGAGTTGTGAAGTTGCTCTTCATCCCACACTCACTGTGAGCGCCGAATCGCAGAACCATCGGAGGGCTTGGGATGGGAGGGACTGTGGTTGAAGTTTTCCCTGTCTGTTTGTCCTCCTCCAGGCTGGAATGGGTGGAAATCATCGAGTCCTGGACCTGGCAGACTCGATGGGGGTGGAAGGAAGAGTTGTTGTTCTTCTCCATCCCACGCTCGTGTCAAATCATGGAATCATAGGATGGTTGGGGTCGGGAGGGACCTTGGTTGAAATTTCCCCTCTTTCCTTGTTCTTTTCCAGTCTGGATTGGGTGGAAATCATTGAGTCTTGGACCTGGGAGACTCGATGGGAGTGGAAGGAAGAGTTTTTGCTCTTCTCCATCCTGGAATGGGTGGAAATCAAGCCTCAGACCCAGGAGATCCAGTGGGGGTGGAAGGAAACGTTGTTGCTCTTCTCCATCGCACGCTCGTGTCAAGTCATAGAATCATGGCATGATTGGGGTTGGGAGGGATCTTGGTTGAATTTCCCCGCTCTCCTTGTTCTTTTCCAGACTGGAATGGGTGGAAATCATCGAGTCCTGGACCTGGGAGACTCGATGGGGTTGGAAGGAAGAGTTGTTGCTCTTCTCCATCTCACGCTCACGTCAAATCCTGGAATCATCAGGTGGCTTGGGTGACCTTCAGAGCTCACTCATTTGACATTCCACTCCTCTCCTTGTCCTTTTCCAGGCTGGAATGGGTGGAAATCATCGAGCCTCGGACCCGGGAGCGCATGTACGCCAACCTCATCACGGGGGAGTGCGTGTGGGACCCCCCCGCCGGGGTGCGGATCAAGCGCACCAATGAGAACCAGTGGTGGGAGCTCTTCGACCCCAACACCTCCCGCTTCTACTACTACAATGCCACCACGCAGAGGACGGTGTGGCACCGCCCCCAGAACTGCGACATCATCCCCCTGGCCAAGCTGCAGACCCTGAAGCAGAACACGGAGTCGCCGCGGGCTTCCACGGAGAACAGCCCCGGGAGGAGCAGCAATGTCAGCAGGGAGGGAAGCACCAGCTCATCCCTGGAGCAGGAGCTGGAGGGCAACGAGAAGGTGCAGGAGCAGCGCTCGAGCCGTCAGTCCAGCCAGTATTCTGTGGTGAAGGAGGAAACGGAAAGGTAAAGGTGGGATGAGTGGGATAAAACCAAGAATTCCCAATCCCAGTGGTCTCCTGGTGGTGGGAAACACCAGAGCCTTCATCCTCCAGATCTTGGGCAAAGATATTTTAGGGATGGTTCCTCCTGTTCGAGTGGGTCTCCACCGAGTTGGATCCTCCACAAAACAAAGAGGGAAAAAACATCAGGAAAAGGTGGTTTTCCACTTTAGGGAGAATTTAGGCGTTCCCTGCGGAAAGGTTCCTTAAAGGAATCATTTCTTGTCCCCTGAAATTCATTTTTAGAATTGGAAATTCGGGTTTAGAGCCCGACATGGTTTTAAATGTTTTCCCTGGATAAGATCTCCCTAAGGAGTCGGGATGATTCATGCCACAGCCACGGCTTGTCCCACAGGTCTGGGGAGCTCCTGGCAGGATTAATTTCCCTCGGGAAGGAGAAGGGAGCCAGTGCTCAATTCCCAAGATCCACAGACGATATTTGGAGATGTTTGAGTTGCTGCTCTGTTGTTGTTTCATCTTTTATGGGTTGAAAGCTGCAAATCCTGGAATCCTGGAATGGTTTGAGTTGGAATGGTCCTTAAAATCCATCTCGTTCCACCTCCTGCCATGGGCAGGGACAACTCCCACTATCCCAGGTTGCTCCAACCTGACTTGGAAAAATTCCAGGGATGGAGCAGCCACAGCTTTTCTGGGCACTAATTAATGTGTTTGTCTTCTCTTAATTGATGCCTTTGACCACATTAGGGACCCAACCAGGTTGAGGAGACCAACCAGGGGTGGAATTCCTGTTCCAACTCCTGCTCCCGACACCTGGCCCCCAGAAACTGCGGCTGGGTGGGAACAGGAATTCCCAGCTCGGCAAGCGCTTTCATGTGGGCCCTTGGAGGCGGCCTCGGCTCCGCACATCGGAGGAGGTTCCACCTTCCCGAGGTCCTGGAGGAGGCTCTGATGGAATCTCTGAGCCTGGGATTGGGGATTCCCTGTGGGACAGGAGGATTTTGGGGAGGGAGATGGGTTTGGGGTCGTTCACTGCAGGCAGACGTGGAATCGCAGAGTCCTGGGATCATGGAATGGTTTGTGTTGGAAAGGGCCTTAAAGATCATGGAATTCCATGGGCACCTTCCACTATCCCAGGGTGCTCCACACCCTGTCCAACCTGGCTTTGGACACTTCCAGGGATCCAGGGGCAGCCACAGCTCCTCTGGGAATTCCATCCCAGCCCCTGCCCACCGTCACAGGGAAAAATTCCTTCCCAATATCCCATCCATCCCTGCCCTCTGGCTGTGGGAAGCCACTCCCTGGGTCCTGTCACTCCATCCCTTGTCCCAAGTCCCTCTCCAGCTCTCCTGGAGCCCCTTTAGGCACTGGAAGGGGCTCTGAGGTCTCCCTGGAGCCTTCCCTTCTCCAGGCTGGACATTCCCAGCTCTCCCAGCCTGGCTCCAGAGAAGAGGGGCTCCAGCCCTCGGAGCATCTCCATGGCTTCCTCTGGATCTGCTCCAGCTTCTCCACGCCCTTCTGCTGCTGGAGCCCAGATCTGGATGCAGAATTCCAGGAGGGGTCTCACCTGAGTGGGTCAGAGGGGCAGAATTCCCCCTTTTCCTGCTGCCCACACCGGGGGATGAGCCCAGGACACGTTGATGGAGCAGGATCCCATTCCCAAAGCAGCGTGAGGGGCTAACAGGGATCAAAGGATGGATTTCAACCTCCCTGGGATTTTCTGCAGGAATGGGGGCGGCATCAGCAGCTCCCTGGGGGAAGGATCATTCCCAAGGTAGGATCAGCAGCTCCCTGGGAAAAGGATCATTCCCACATCGTATCCAGAACGGACACTGCAGGTCACTAATCCTTGGTGTCCTCCACCCCCACATTCCCGTTCCCAGTGCTTGGGCCTGGCAGGGATATTATGGGATGCAAAACCATTGGATCAGGTGGGAGGAGGGCTGGACTCTCAAAGACAAAGACTTAATCCCTGGAAATCTGCTGGAAGAGAAGAGGAATCCAGCCCTGGGCTGGGATTGGCTGATGGAAGGTTGTGTGTTCTTGAGTCTCCAGGAATTCCTGGTCTTGGCCTTTCCAGGGTTTGGGATTGAGCAGATCCTAGGTCTCGGAGCTTTAAAAACTAAATAAAAATTTTTAAAAATTGGATGCCACTAGAGGGAGCAGAAATTCCTGCTGACTGGAATTTCCACCTGGAGGTGACAGGGATAAATCCCATCAGCTCAGCTAAACCACAGCAGCATCCCGCTCTTGATCCTCATGTCCTGGCTGGGAAAAAAAATCAGATTCCCTCATTTTCCCCATTCTGGGAGTGTCCAAGGCCAGGTTGGACAGGGCTTGGAGCAACCTGGGATAGTGGAAGGTGTCCCTGCCACAGCAGGGGGATGGAATTCCATGATCTTGAAGGTCCCTCCCAACCCAAACCATTCCAAGATTCCATGAGTGTTTTCCCAGATCTTGGCTGCGTTTCTCACAGAAGATCCGCAGCTGGGAAGGAGCTCCGGAGGTTTCCTGGTGGAACCTCCCAGTCCAAGTTTCATCCCATGAAGTCTTATTTAAAGAAGATTTCTAGATAAGCTCAGCTCATCTGGTCGGAAAAGGGAATTTGGGAAAAGTGGGCAAGTCTTGTCCCACTGATTTTACTGGAATTTGCACCCAGAGCTTCCCTTAACATTTAGGATTTGGGAACCAGAGCATCTCCAGGTTTGGCTGGAGATGCTGGAGGCTGCTCCCAACCCATTCCTCACATCCATGGGGATGTTCCATCCCACACGCGGGTCAGGGATGCATCAGCCCTTGGAATCCTGAGGGAATTTGCTGTTGCCAAGCGCCTGGATCCTGCTGGAATCACCTCACACTTCCATGGTGAGATGGGATTTGTTCTAATTAGCAGCCGGATCCGGCTCTGGAATCAACCCTGGGATCTCAACAGCAACTTTGTCCTGGTGACCAGCAGAGTCAGAGCCTTCCCAGCAGGATTTTCCAGCTTTTCCCTGGAGTTTGTCACGCTTGTCTTAAAATGGTGGCTTTTTTTCTCCGGAGCGTGACTTGACAGCCGTGAAATCTCGGAGCGGGAACGTCGGCCGGATTTTGTGTCAGGTCACTGGGATTTTCCACGCTGGCAGGAAGTGTCTGAGGTTATTGGTCCATGCAGGGCTTGGAATCCTTGGAGAAGGTGTCAGGCAGGGAGAGAGAAGATTTTTCCATGGAAAACTTGGCTCTGCTGCTGCTGCTCCAAGGAGGAATTTCAAGTGGAAGCGTGAAGGACAAGGAAGTGGATTTTTGACCATCAGGAGAGTTTTCCTTGGACCAAAATGCAGGAATCTTGGAATATGAGGGATCTTTACCCAAATCCCATCTCCTGGGAAATTTTGCCCAAGTTATTCCTGAGGATTCCCACTTTTTTTCGAACGTCCCAGTTCCAAAGGCATCAGGATATCAGAGACGATAAAATGCAGCATTTAAATCTTCCTGGATTAAGTGTGGCTGAGCTGGACTATCCAAGGGGGATTCCCTTAAAAATCCAGTCCCTGGAGTACACCCACCGGAGCTCTCTGGGATCAAGAACTCTCCTGCTTGCAGGCAGCAGGCATTTCCTGATTCCAAAAGATCCCCAAAAAAGCAGCTTTGTGGAATAAATGATGCCTCAAACCTATAAAATATTCTGACAATTTTTTTCCTTGGAATTCTGTCCATTTATTTCCTTTCCTGGAAGGCGTTGGGAACAACCTGCCGTGCCCAGGTTTGGAAAACAGGTGGATCAATGACATAAATCTCCGCAGCATCTGCTGCCCGAGGATTTTCCAGGTGCCTGCAGGGATTCCCAGCCTTCCTCCAGGATGAGCCTCCGGCGGGAAGGGAAACCGAGGATTTGGAGTTGCTCTGGAAAACTGCGCGGAAGGACCGCGGCACGGAGTAGGTCCTCAAGGCCTTCCTTCCCAATTTCCGGCATCCAGCAGGAGCTTCAGGCATGGAATTCTGGGCGTTTCTTCACCCAAATGTTGGATTTTCCCAGCTGGATGATGTCTGGTGTGAGGACAGAGATGGGAATGTCCAGCCTGGAAAAGGGAAGGATCCAGAGAGACCTTGGAGCCCCTTCCAGTGCCTAAAGGGACTCCAGGAGAGCTGGAGAGGGACTTGGGATAAGGGATGGAGGGACAGGACCCAGGGAATGGCTTCCCACTGCCAGAGGATAGGGATAGATGGGATATTGGGAAGGAATTCTTCCCTGTGAGGGTGGGCAGGGGCTGGGATGGAATTCCCAGAGGAGCTGTGGCTGCCCCTGGATCCCTGGAAGTGTCCGAGGCCAGGTTGGAGCACCCTGGGATAGTGGGAGGTGTCCCTGCCCATGGAAAGTGTTGGAACTGGACAGGATTTTCCCTTCTAACCCAAACCATGGGTTTGATGATTTGATGGAAGTTTTCCCATGAAATTTCCATCATGATCTGGTGAAGTTTTTGCTCCACTATGGGAACAGAAAAAAAAGAAAAAAAGTAATTTTTTAAAGCCTGGAATTGTTGATCCTGTTCAATCTCCCACCTGGATCTGGATCAACCCTAAGAAACTGCATCATCCCTCCCATCCATGGTCTGGAATTTCTCCCCCCTGCCAGTCCCTGGTGCTGCAGGAACCTCATCCCATTCCCAGATCATGAAATTCCATTGAAAATCCTTCTTTTCCTGATGTTTTATCCACGGGGTGGAAGAGCAGAGCAGGAGTTCAGGACACTAACGTCCCCCTGGCTCCGGTGGCCGGGAAAACCACCACGGAGCCCTTGGAGCGGGCGCAGAGGAATCCCAATCCCTGCTGGATTCCCTCCAAGGGAATGTTGGAGGAAATGGTTGGAATTTTTGAAATTCAGACTTTTTTTCCTCCCTTTTATTTGTTGCCTGTGGCAGAAAAGCCTCATCCCTGCTCTTTGCAGTTCAATCCCCCTGGGACAACTTCCACTATCCCAGGTTGCTCCAAGTCCCATCCAGCCTGGTGTTGAAAACTTCCAAGGATGGGGCAACCACAGCTTCCCTGGGAATTCCATTTTTTGGAAATTTTTGTTTGTTTGCTTTGCTCTTTCCCGTTTTCACCTCTGTTGGACACACCCTGCACTATCCAAGGATTCGTGTCCTCAGGACATGGAATTATCTCCTCTTTCCACCCTTCTGGAATCCATGATAGGGAGCTGAATCCATCCCAGTTGAGTTGTCCTGAAGATTTTTTTAATTTAAGGATCACCAGGAAATTCCCCGGCTTCAGGCTCTTCCCCTGGTTCTGTGAGAGCCTCCGTTTCCCAAACTGTTGGGAAGGATCCCAAATTCAGTCTTCCAATGGTTTTTTGTGGTGTTTTATGCCTGGTTTTGACTTATTCCCACCCATTTCACGGCAAAAATCCAGCTTCTGCTTCGAGTGACGTTGGATGTCCCTGTCCATGGCAAAGGGATTCGGAATTCCGCAGTCTTTGAGGTCCTTTCCCATGGTTTGAGTTGCTCCAAGCCTCATGCAACCTGGCCTTGGACACTTCCTGGGATGGGGCATTGCCGGAGCGTGACGGATGTGTTTGATAGGATCTCCCAGCATTCCCAAATTTCTCCAAATATTTTATTTCCCTCCGTGGGAGATTTTTTTACTCCAAAATTCCTTCGGCTTCAAATTCCTTCCCCCTTTCCCACTACTGGGGGTGCTCTGACAGTGCCAGGTCTCGTCCCACTCGTCTGGGTGAGCTTTGCATGGAATTTTATAGGTTGGAAAAGACTTCCAAGGTCCTTGAGTCCATTTTCCAGGCTCAACTGATGCCGGGGGCTGCTTCCTCAATTCAATTCCTCGCCGTGATCCTGGAGTTTATTGAGATCAGGAAGCTCTTGGGGGATGAACCATCCGAAGAAACACACGGATATTTAAGGATAACCAGTGGAAAACACATTCCCAGCATAAACCAAACAAGACTTAACTCCCCTTCCTCATTCCGTCCTCAAATATTTCCCAGAAAAATGCTCATATCCGGCATTCCTTGCTCCGAGCCGGGGTGGAAATCAGGGGGCGAAGCTTTTTTTTAATATCCTTTCCTTGAACTCCCCACTTCCCGTCGCGAAGCACGGCTCTGGATTAGATGGATATTTGCCTAATTCCTCCGAGCGCGTGCGTCGGTGGCCGGCCCCAAAATTCCGGTTACATAACTTCAAAGAAAACCATCTTTGAAGTGTTATTGGAAGCGGGGGCTGTAATTAAGAGTATGAAGCCTTGCAGGGCAAGTGATTAGAGCCGAGGATTAGGAGCCGGGATTTCATTTCTATTCCTGGCTTTGCCACGGAGCTGAGCTATTTCAGGCCACTCACTTTCCCTGGTTTTTCGAAAAGCTGTGGAGTGGTGCCACTTCCTGTTCCAGGCGGGAAAAAAATACTCCTGGATTTGTTGATTTTTTTTTTTTTTTAATTCATTAGATTTTGTTGTTCCGCCAGAGGTTCCCAGGATAAAGCTGCCAGGAATAAATTTGTGTCCGTGTTGGAGGTTGCGTAATCCATGGTTTAGGGAAAAGTATTAAGGGAAAATCAACTTTATTTATATAAAATAATTTTGGTTAATGGAAAATCATTTTTATTGTTGGAAAATCACCTTTGTTATTGGCAAATCACACTTATTCATGGGAAATCATCTTTATTAGTAGAAAATCACCATTATTAATAGGAAATCACCTTTATTATTGAAAAATTGCACTTATTAATGGAAAATCATCTTTATTCATAGAAAATCACCTTTGTTATTGGAAAATTGCACTCGTTAATCGAAAATCATCTTTATTAATAGATAATCACCTTTGTTATTGGAAAATCATCATTTTTATTGGAAAATCACCTTTTTCATTGGAAAATCACCTTTATTCATGGAAAATCATCTTTATTCAAGGAAAATCACCTTCAAAGTGTCCTGGAAAGGCTTTGGATGTATCCCTCATCCTTGTGTCCAAGTTGGGACATCGGAATCCAGCCAGGGACACAACTTGATGGATAAAATCCAGATCATCCGGCTCGGAGGGTGGTGTGTAAGGGTTCATTCCCAACCCAGTGGTTGGCTCCTCCCAGGCCCTTCCTGGCTCCTCTCCCGATCCTTATCAATATCCTTATCAATAATCTGCGGAGCAGACAGGAGTCACCTCCGTCTCCAGACGAGCTTGAGGGCAGGGCTCAAGCTCGGAGGGATCCTATGGATTGAGGACAGGTTGGGAAGAAATTCCTGAAGCTCAGCAAGGCCAGGTGCAGCCAAGGGATGGACAAACCGGTGGTTTCCTGAGGATTCAGGAATCCTGGGAAGCGTTATCCCAAGTGCAGGTGAGCAAGGGAAGATTTAATCCTCATTTGACCACAACTGGGCAACTTCAGATAGTTCTGGGTTATCAGAAACCTGAAAAACCAGGAGAATCCAGTGGGGAATCGCCAGGATGGTCAGGCTGGAGCACAGGATGTGTGAGGAGAAAATGAGGGAGCTGGGCTGGCTTTGCCTGGAGAAGGATTTTGAGGAGACCTCAGGACACTTTTCCAAAACCAAAGCCGGGTTTCCCAACCGGCCGGGTTTTTGGTTGGAACTGGTTTTGCTTCCATGTGATTTTATCCATCGGGATTTCTGGGATGCAATCCAGTGCCTGTAGCCCCATGCTTGTGGAATCCCTTGATGCCCACTTTGGAAACTCATTTGGGTTGAGCTTTCCAGATTATCCCGGTTTTTTCAGCTTGGCCAAGGCCAGGTTGGGTGGGAATGTCCGGCTTGTGGACGCCAACTGGGTCGAGGTGGATATTGCAGGAAGGACCTTAAATATGGAATGGTTGGGGTTGGAAGGGACCTCAAATTCATCCAGTTCCATCCTCATTCCATGAGCAGGACTGCTTTCCACTGTCCTAGGTCGCTCCAAGCCCCACCCAATCTGGCTTTGAATATTCCAGGGATGGAGCATCCACAGCTTCTCCTGTGCTAGTGTTTCACCACCCTCATTGTAAAATCCTTCCTTTAATCCAACAGATCTGTTAGTCAAGCAAAATCCATAAGGATTTCCCTTAAAAACCTTGGAAAAACAGCTGGAGGGGGTTAGGCCAAGGCTAGGGGCCACACTCCATCTCATCCCTGCCTGTGGGAAGCCGGAGTAGCCGGAATCCAGCAGTGCTGCTGTTTAAATATTAACGAGCTGGGAATCCTGCCCCCGGCTCTCCGGCCAATTCCACGCCCGCTGCTTCCAGAGGCTGCTCATTAACGCTGAAACCTCTGCCGGTGGCTTTTAATGATTCCCAAAACCTCAGCTCGTCCTGGGAAAGCAAGCGCAGCCGGCTGGGCCATCCCTGGGAATGCGCAACCACCAGGGATCCCTGTGGAGATTCCCTGCCCGGCTCCCACCACGCTGCCTCCAGCCCAAATCTTTGGGATGGATTCGCTCATCCATCAACTCCATCTGCACAGAAACCCCGTCAGACAGTCCAGAGGAGGCCTGGAGTTCATTTGGACAGGGATAATTAATGCTGATGGGAAATGGAGCAGCGGGAGAAGGGATGAATGGAAACCAAGCCATGGCTCTGACGGATTTGGAAGGTCTTGGAAGCAACAACTCCAAAAAGCTCCAGGCAAAATCTCCCATCCTCAGGCTCGACCAAAATAAGGGATCGAGCTTGATCCTGGCACCTGGAGCAGAAACCTGGGATCTGGAGGAGTGGGAATTCCCTTCTGAAGGGGTATGGACCTCGCTGGTGGCAGTGGGAGGAGCTGCTTGTCCATCCCACCAGGCCGCAGGGAATTCCTGTGTCTGTTGGGTTTGACAGTCCCATTTTGGCTGTGACCAGGTTCCAGTGGAGTTTTTAGATGGAAAAAACGATATTCCCACCAGACTTTCCACAGGGGGCCAGACTGCTGGGAAGCAGATCCGTAGGGAAGGATCTTAAACAACTCCTGAACTCTCCTGGAATACTGGAATGATGGAATGGTTTGGAAGGGACCTTAAAGCCCATCCAGTCCCACCCCCTGCCATGGGCAGGGACACCTCCCACAGTCCCAGGTTGCTCCGGTCCCCGGCCTCGGACATTTCCAGGGATGGGTCTGGGATCCATCTGGATTCTGCCACGGATCTGGGTACAGCACCGGGATAGGAGGCGATGCCTTTCTCTTTAGAATCCTGGAGGAGAAGGAGGAGGAAATCCATTCACATGCACTGGAGAGGAAAAAGGGATTAAGCAATTCCACACACTCATAATTCCATGCCTAAATCCCATTAAAATTAGCTTTGACAGAAGCTTAATTTTATTGCCTCTTGCTCAACTAAAATTTTGGAGCTCTATCCTATTAGGAAGATTTGTTTCTATTCCCTCTTTTTTTTCTCCTGAAACCAACATCAGATCTGAATCTTATTAACGCGGGAGTCGTAACTTGGATGGGGCGTGGATTTTAAGGCTGGTTTGTTTTTGGGTTTTTTTTGGAAAATTGCTCAGAATAAAGTTATTTCTCCAGATGTTTTCTGGTCATTTGCTCCGTGTTTTCCGAACGGGATTCATTCCGAGCACATTCCCGCCAGGAAGGGCTGTTGAGGCAAAGATAAACATTTTTCTGTGCTCGTTGGCAGCAGGGATGGATAATATTGGAAAGGCAATGATCAATACCTGGTTTTGTGCCTTTTTGGGAAGTCTGGGAGGGCCTTGGCATTGATTCACGGCCATTGGAAAAGTATGGAGCCAAAAATGTGGATCAAGAGTGGGTTTGATCCTACAGGAGAGGATTTAAGTCCTTCTTGAATCCCACAAAATCCTTCTTGGGCTCCAAGTCCATGTTGAATTCCCAAGTCTTCACTTGACCCCACCAAGTAAAAAATCAGCTTGGAAATTCCATCCTGCACTTCCAGATGGTTTTTTCCCATGTTTTTCCATGTATGGCATCTCTTGGAGTGGGTTGGTGGTGTGACCTTCTCCATCTTCTGGGCTCTGCAGGCTCAGATGTAGATGAAAATGTGGCAAAAAGGGAAGAGATTTTTTGGGAATTTCCTCTTCCCACTTGGACCATCCAAGGCTGTTGAGGAGCGGGAGCAGCATTGAGGCACTCGGGAAGGGTGGGATGAAGCTGGGAGATGTTTGGGATCTGCTCAGATGTTTTAAGGGAAAATTTGGTCTCTGAAGGGTTGGACAATGGGGCCTTGGTCATCATCCAGCCAAAGACTCAAACAATCCATGACTCCAACCTCGAGCAGGTCCCGGGAGCAGATCCAGGACAGGTGGAGCCCATCCCGATGGGATTCATCTCCACTAATCCTAGAGGAGACATTGATGTCACCCTTGGTAATTCCCTGTCCACCATTCCTGTTTTCCAGTTCGTCGCCTTCCGGAGTGTTTGAGAAGGAATACGACATTTATCGGGATTACAGCACAGAAGGACAACTCCTGCACTACAGGTAGCTGGAATTTACCTCCGGGATCGGGGTTGGGATGGGGAGGTGAAGGACACTGGACACTTATTCCCGCTCTTCCCGTCCTTCTCCTCATCCCTTCCCTTCATGTGTTACCTTCAGGTCCTTGTGGAACTCCAAAAGTCCTCAATGAACCCTGAAAGTCCTCAAGGAACCCTAAAAGTCCTTCCTGAACCCCACCAAGTCCTTCTTGGACCCCAAATCCTCATTGAACCCCACCAAGTCCTTGTTGAGCCCCAAAAATCCTCATTGAACCCCAGAAATTCTCACTGAACCCCCAAAAGTCCTCATTGAACCTCACTGAGTCTTTGTCAAACCCCAAAAATCCTCACTGAACCCCAAAAGTCCTTCTTGAACCTTCCCCAAATCCTTGTTAGACCCCAGTAAGTCCCTCTTGAATCCCCAAAGTCCTCAGTGAACCCCAAAAGTCCCCATTGGACCCCACCAGGTCCTTGGCAAACCCCAAAAATCCAGGATGAGGATAAGACCGGATTTTGGGGATTTATGGAGTCACTCTGCCTGCTTGAAGTTTTGATAAACTTCAAATTCCTGGTTTTTTTCTGGAGTTGGGGATGAGTTGAGGCACCTCCAGCTCTTCCGTTGTTTTCAATGGTGGAAATGGTGACTGGTGATGCTCCTCGCCCCTTTTCCTGGCGCATTTTCCTGCTGCTTCCAAGCCGGCGATCCCGGCGTGCCGCGATCTCCATCCCAATCCAAGACACGTGTGGGTAGAAAATCCCCCAGCGGTGCTGGCCACGTTCTATCCTGCCTTTCCCTGGAATTCACTGCTGCTGAGTGACCTCCCGGGAGCATCGGAATTAATTGCCACTTAAGGAAGAGAGGGAAAAAATCCAAGCGTTCCAGGAGGGAAAAACCAACACGGTGATGGGATCAGGTTTTTATCGTCACCAACCAAACGCTCTCCTTGAGAGAATCCATGGACAACCTGATCCTGAGAGCTGGGTGGATGCAATTCCCAGGAAGAGAGGAAGAGTGGGAAGGAGCAAAATTTGGGAAGTGTTTGGTTGGGAAATAGGGATTGCAGGGGCCTCCTGTGTTTGGCATCAGATTGGCAGCGGGAGCCGAGCCAGAATCCAGCGGGATTTGCCGGTGGCGGGAATGTGGAGCAATGACAGGGACAACGCGGATTTGGGCTGGTGGCTTTTCAGTGTCACTGCACACATGAGCTGTTGGCATCAACTGTGCCACAGGAGATGCCTCCGTCTTCCCAATCCCATAAAAACCCACGGAGCAGACCCAGCCGCCCTTCCCCCAGCTGCCGCCAGCCAAGGAGCTAATTAGCAGCTTTGCTTAATTAGCTGTGAGTGGACTTCCTTCTGGAAGAACGAGTCTCATGGAGCCGGCAGAGCTCCGTGGGGTGGGATTTTGGTTTAACCCTGTGAGCGCCATGAGCTGGAATCGGAGCTCGTGATGTATTCCTGTTAATGGGATTAATTACAAGGGGAAAAATTAATCATGGAATCCCAGAATGGTTTGGGTGGGAAGGGAGCTTAAAGATCATCCAATCCCACCCTCTTGCTGTGGGCAGGGACACCTTCCACTATCCCAGGTTGCTCCAAGCCCTGTCCAACTTGGCCTTGGACACTTCCAGGGATGCGAAGGGTGGTGCTCCAGGACCTTTGGACAGGGACTGGGGGGTCTCCGGTTGTCCCACGGGCTCATGCCAACATGGAGATGGCGAATTTGGAGCAGGATGGAATCCCAAGACTCCTCATGGAGTAGAATGAGCCCTCAAATGCTTCCACTGGAGCCGCCACAGCTCCCTCAGATCCATCTGCTTCCAAATGCCGTTCGTGAAACAATCCTGAAGGTTCCAGGCCCAGGTGGAAAATCAGTTCTGCAACCCAACTGCCTTCTCAGGCCATTCCAATCCTTTTCTCCTTGAGTCTGGCCTGAATTCCAGAGGTTTTCCTTTGAAGGCCAAGAGGAGGTGGCGAAGGACACAGGACTGAGTCCCACAATGCATCCATAATCCTCCAGTGGATGAGGAATCTTGGTGAGATCCAGGTCATGGTTCCTGCCTTCCCCATCCCCTCTGTCTGGGAAAGGAGAAGCTGGAGAACTCCCAGATGTTGGGATAAAATATGGGATCAAGGTGGTGAAGAGAAGTGGGATCTTAGCTGAGAAATCCCATGGGATTCAGCTGGGACAACACCCTCATCCATGGAATCATCACTTCCAAGTGCAGCTCTGGGGTTCCTCTCCCTGGATCATCCCAGGAGCTGCAGCAAAATTCTCGGGAGCAGGGAAGGATTTTTCTGCTTCCTTGACAGCCCTGGCTCAGAGCTCCCGGCCAAGAATTCCTATGGGAGATTTTTCCAACATAATGAAGATTAGTGGGTGTCATTAAGAGGATGACATCGTACTCCATCTCCCTGGAAGGCTTTTGTCAGGAAGCCCTGGAATCCCAAATCCCATCATTCAGACAATTGTGATCCCTGACCTTAACCCTTTCCCTCTTCATTCCCTCTGGATTTGTGGTTCCTAGAATTGCTTCATGTCCTTGTTCCCTTGAGGGAATTGAACTCTTTGCAAATCCAAAATCAATCTTCCCATTGGGAAAACCATTTGTTTGTGGGAGAAATCCCAGATTTCTGTCTTCATCCCATGGTTGCCTTGGCCAATCAATGGATGGAAGGTCCAAGGCTGCTTGAGCTGGACTTCAGACCAAAAACCTTCCAACATCAAGGACCTTCTTCTCCCTTTCTCCTCCCGACACCAACGATGGCACCAAAGTGCTCCAAAGCTGTGGTGAATCCCTCATTCCAGGCTTCAGAGCTGGAGAAGGTGCCCTGTTGTGTTCCAGCTCTTTGTGGAGAGTTGGGATATCCAATCCATGAGCAGGGAGAATCCTGGTTCTTCTGTGGGTGTTTTAGGAGAGCAGGATCACGGCTGCTTCACCTGCATGGGATCCTCAGCTTGGTCTTCCTCACTTTCTCCTGGACCTCCACATCCAGGAATGTTTAAAGAGGTCTTTGATCTTCTTGTGGTCGACAGGAATTACTTCATAGCAAAAAATTGGGGAAATGAGGAGAGAATTGGGGTTGGCTCCCAAAAATCCTGGCACCACCTTCCAGAGTTCCACAGAACCTCATGTGGAAGCACATGAGGTGGTTTCGGAGGTGGATTTATGTCTGCTGGGGTTTAGGAGGTGGTCGCGGTGGCTTGGCCACAGGGCACAGCTGTAATTTGGCGGAAATTTGCAATTTTCCATCTGTTGTCACCTCTTGGCTCTCATGGGGGTCGCTGGATTCATCTCCAGCCATGGGAATGTTCAGTGTCCAAGTCCTGCCCTGCCCATGTTCAGCTCTTCTCCATCTGGAGTTGTTGTCTTAGTTCCACATGGATGCAGGGAAGGGGTGTAATTTGGCAAAAAGTTGTGGGAATCCAGACCCAAAATCCAGGAATAGACTTGCACGAGCTTTGGAGAAGCCTGGGAAGGAAGTGAGGAACCACCACACCGGATTTTGAGCGCAGTTCCCACTGAGAGTTAATAAATGTGACCATTCCTGATATTTAGAGATTGATCTGTTCCCTGGTTCCCTTGGAAGTGAGGAAGAGGAGCAGAACTGACACCAGTGATTCCCTGGGGAGCCATGAGATTAAAATCCCATTTTTTGGAAGGAAAGGGATGAGGGTTGATGGTTGTTCTTGGGGATATTGCGATGGTGGGACCTCCCGGGCTGGACCCTCTGCTCAAACCCCGTCCAGCCTGGCTCGGACACTTTCAGGGATTGGGCACAACTCTGGGAATTCCATTCCAGCCCCTCACCACCCTCACAGCCAAAAATTCCTTCCCGATATCCCACCTGTCCCTGCCCTCTGGCAGCGGGAAGCCATTCTCTGTGTCCTGACAGGGATGAATGATTCAGCCTGGAGATACCATGAGGACAAAAGGCTTTGGCATAGGGAACGCGCTCTGGGGAACATGAAATCCACTCGGAATAGGCAAGAGCTAAAAAATTCACCATTTTTGGAACTTTTCGTCGCGCTCACGGAGCCAGCGGGAGCAGGTTCCCTATTGATCGGCTATTTCGGGAAATGTCACTTCTGGTCTCTTTGTACTTCCCAGCTGATTCCTCATAACGATAAAGGCTCTTCTGTGCTCCTTTCCCAGCATTCCCTGCTCCCTCTCCAATCTGGAAAGACCTCCTCTTGTTTTCGGTGACATTTGGATTTCAGGAAAGAGGCTATTTTTGGAGGATTGCTTTAATTGGGATGAGCAGCCCCGATTGGCTCCCGGGAACGTGGCGTCCCCGCAGGCGTCCGTGTCCTCCGTGCCCGGTTCGGCTGCCAGGATGGTTTGTGTTGGTCTTGTGCTTCCTCCTGGTGGGTTCCTGATGGGATTGATCCCGGAGGGGCTCACTGGAGACCCCTTGGCCATCATGGATGTCCCAAACCAGGAGGACAAAGTGAGTTGTGTGGCCTGGGGAAGGTCCACCCCAGGCTGACCTTCAGCAAGGTCAACTTGACCTTCAGCCAAGTGACTCCTCAGGAACCACTGTCTGAGTTCCTTTTGGTGTTTCCTCATCATCTGCATCCCATAAAATCCTTCGGTTATGGATTCACGGCCTCCAACATCCCGACCTGACCATCCCACCACGTGATGTTCCAACAGCTGCCGGAAAACGGCAAAAATTCATCCTCCAGGCCCTGCTTCTCCTAAAAAACGTGGGAATGGCATGGGGACGGATGGGATGGGTCATTACCTCCTTCTTGTCTTGATCAGCTTCCACGGATGTTAATTCGAGCCGATGCCACCTTGAGGGAGGGAGCAGCAGAACGTGGGAGATGTTTCATGGAGAGATCCGGGATTGAGGGCTTGGAGCTAAAAGTGATCCCATAGCGCCATCCGGAGACAGGGATTGGACAATCCCTGAGAGTTTCACCTTCTCCTGTTGGAAAAACAATAGGAATTTTTTTTTTTAATGGTATTTTGATGGGTATAATCCTTTTGGGAATATTTTAGTTGGAGAATAGAATTATGTGTGGAGGAGTTTTATGAGGTCTTGGACATCCATCAAACCCAGCTTTGACGTCAACAGAGATTGGCTGAAAGCTGGGATTCAGCATTCCCATCTCTCCAAACATCCCCCAGAAAGACCATACCAGATTTTCCCCTTCCTGGATATCCCATGGATCATGTTGTATCCATGAAATCATCTTCATAGAGTTCAGCAGGAGACAAAGGGAGTTGGTGTCTCATCTCCTTGGTGGGAATGCTGCTCCTTCTCCATGATTCCTCCATGGACAAAGAGCTGGATCATCCTGGGAAGAGGTTTTGAAACTCCCATCTGGAGTTTCCAGGCCCTCGTTGTCCCACCAGGAGCAGAATGGGATGTCCGTGAATATAGATTAATCCATCTCCTCCTGATCCCAACAACCTCTTCCAACTCCAGTTCCTGATGATTTTCCCATCAGAGGAACCCATCAGCCCATTCCACCCAAGGAGAAGCAGAGAAGGAGACCCTCAGATCCATTTTATTGCCCAAATTACGCAGATTTCACCTCACTCGTTCTGGTTTTTCTAGGAATCAGCTTCAACCAATCAAATAGCTTCCTAAAAAAATGAATTCCAAGGAGGAAGTGACACTTCCAGGCTCCTAAAGATGGGAAGAGGGATTGGAAGTGGGGAAGAAGGGTTGGAGAGGCCATGGTGAGGTTGTGAGAACCCCAAATTCCATATAAGCTGAGAAATGAGCGCTTGTGCAGGAGTTTAAAATTCCAGGTGCACTCTAAACCCTGGGATATTGATATATACAGAATTCCATAGAATTCCATATGAATTTTTGGGAACAGCAGTGCTTGCAGATGAAGACCAGCAAAACCTTAAGGATGGAGGATTTTATCCAGTTTTCCTATGGCTAAATTTGTTATAAATCAGCATAAAATATGAGTTTTTGCATGATTACAGAGGCTGGATTTCTGTCCTAAGGACGTTTTCCCAGCTGGAAAATTTCAGATGGATCACAGGAGACTGCAGGCTCTGCTGCTCACCTTTCCCCGCATTTTTCACGGAGATATTTGTGCTGCCAGAACGGCATCGGGCACCGCGCCAGGCACAGGGAGGTTTTTCCGCCACCGGCTCATCCCTGACCCCGGACTTCCCAGCGGGATGCGCTTGGAGCAGGCTGTGCCGGCGGTGCCCAGCTGGGAGGGAAGGGGGGCCGGGCTGCTTCCCTCATTCCCGTCCCAGTTTATCCCTGGAAAAGGGAATCTTAAGCTCAGGTGGAAGGCGGAGGGTGAAGATGCTCCCGATTCCCGCAGCCAGGGGAGGAAGGTGAGGAAGAGCGAGGGCGCGGTGGGAATTTGGGATTGCACAAGGTGCCGGGATCCTTTGCTTTTTCTATGCTGCCACGTCTCGATGCGTTCCATCAGAAACCGAATTAATTTGAATTAATCATTTGGATCAGGGCTTTTCCCCCTTTCCCAGGGAGGGGAAAATCCATTTAATCCCGCTTCTAAATTTTAATCTTCACCTGCAAAGTCTAAGCAACACCAGGGCAGGTGAAGAGATCTTGGAAAAAGACGTGGTTTGGGTCAGTTTTGGAAATATTCTCATTTTTAAACCTCCTTCGGAGAAGCGGCGCCGCGTCATTCCATTAAGAACCAGGAAAACACTGTTAAAATAATTCCACTTAAACCCAGCTGTGGTTTATTCCCTTAGTCCCACCTTGCTGGAATGGAGCTGCCCTTCGACTCCGTTGAAAGCGTCGGGAATGTAAAAAAAATCAATAATTGGGGTTGTTTTGATGGGATTTTAAGGTATTTTGAGCTGTGGATGGTCGGAATTCTCGCCGGCATGAATAATGATGTGTAAATGGGGAGTGGGGTGGTGGCGGTGTCTCTCCAGGAAAAAAATGGGAAGCAAAGGAATTCCTGGATGAGGGAGCCAGGTTGTTCACGGAGCACGCGGAACCCGGCGATTTCTCCTCTCCCCTTCATCGTCAACTTCCCAAAGGCTGGAAGAAGATTGAGGAGGTGTTGGAGCAGGGAAGGAGATTTCAGAGAACACGGAAAAATCCTGCCCTGAAACAGACGGAAATTATTGGGAAACAATGCAAATTTCCAAAGAAATTGATTTCTCCGATAGGAGATTTAGAAGGATTTGGGAAGCGGTTTGTTGTGGAAATGTACGGAGTCAGTAAAATCTTCACCGCACGGAGAAAACAGCCGGGAGAACCCGGTGCCAAGCCAGAAATAACAGGAATACTTGGAATTTCTGCCGGATGCCCCATGCCAGGAGGGCGGTCGGGACTCGGTCTTCGCTCCAGCATCCCTTGAATTTCTTGGAGCGGCCATGCCACTCGTGGGCAGTGATTTGAGCACAAAAAGGGCCTTTTTGGGATTCCTTTTGCAGGCAGAAAATTCCATTTATTCCGTGGCGGAGCTTTTCTTTTTTTTGGTGTTTAGCCAAAATCCAGGGCAGCACGATGGAGGTTTCAGGAATATTGCTTCCCGTTATTTAGTATTCGGATTGAAAGCTCGGCCCAGATGAGGTGATTTGACGGCAGCACCGCTGCTCCGTTGGGGATTTTTATTCAGATCCACTGCTGCCAGATGCTGCGGGCTGGAATTTTAATGCCAGCTGCAAAGCTGGGAATTAAGCGGCGCTTTCACCTGGTTCGAGTTAAAACACCTGGATTTAGGAGGGATTTGTGTTCGGGTGGGGGTGGGGAAAAAGTGGAAACGTGGATTTCTGCAGGGAACTTCCAGACCATCCCATTCCAACCCTTTGTCCGTGGGCAGGGACACTTTACACTATCCCAGCTTCCTCCAGGCCCTGTCTGACCCGGCCTCAGACACTTCCAGGGATTCAGGGACAGCCACAGCTTCTCTGGGAATTCTATTCCAGCACCTTCCCACCCTCACAGGGAAAATTCCTTCCCAATATCCCATCCATCCCTGCCCGCTGGCAGTGGGAAGCCATTCCCTGTGTCCTGTCCCTCCATCCCTTGTCCCAGGTCCCTCTCCAGTTCTCCTGGAGCCCCTTTAGGCACTGGAAGGGGCTCTGAGGTCTCCCTGGAGCCTTTCCTTCTCCAGGCTGGACATTCCCAGCCAGCCCTCGGAGCATCTCCATGGCCTCTTCTGGACTCGCTCCAGCAGCTCCACATCCTTCTGGTCTTGGGTCCCAGAACTGGATGTTTGAAGCCTTTCCCCCCTTGGAAGTTTGAATCCCTCATCTGTGCACAATAAAAAAAGTGGGAAAAGGAGGATCAGGAGGCAGAGGGGTAACAAGGAGGGGGCCCTGGAGCAGACCTTGGCTCCAAGCAGAGGATGTGATCCATCATTCCATGGCTTCCAAGACCATCTCCCAAGGGTCGGGAATGTTGCTTGCAGATGGTGAAGAAACCCAAACGCAGCCGGTGCCAACAGCAGAGTTCCCGGCACGGGCGTCTCCGGGTGGGATGAGCTGCCTGGATCTGCTGGGAATTTTCTCTGGCTCTTCTACTTTCTTTCCTCAAAATTTTTGGGATCTGTAGATAAAAACCAGGGTAATAACGAGGATTAAAGACCTCCAGGTCTTCCAGAAGAAACGGGCAGTGATCCAAGGTCTTTGTGCGTGGTTGGAGCAGGAAAAGCAGATTTTTCAGGAGCAGAGCAAGGTTGGAAGGGGCTTGGAGCAACCTGGGATAGTGGAAGGTGTCCCAGCCCACGGCAGGGGGTGGAACTGGATGAGCTTTAAGGTCCCTTCCAACCCAAACCTTTCCATGAATCCATGATTTTGTGGTCGTGGAGGGAATTTTGAGGGTGTGGAAGGGCTCCATGAGGGGTTGAGATCCATCAAACCAGGGTGGAGGAGCCCAAACTCATCCAGGTTTTCAACAGCAGGAAGTTGGCAGGAGGCTCAAGTCCTCAGGAGCTCCAAAGGCACTTCCAAAGGTGGAAAAGGAAGGAATAAACTGTTCCCAAATCCCTTGGAGTGAGGACAAAGTCGTGGACAAAAAAGGAGCAGGGTCCTGGGAAACAGTGGAGCCTCCTGCAGGGAATTGTTTGCGGCTTCTTGTGGGAATTTTTCCCTCAAAACTCAGTGATTGAACTCACTCCACCTTTCCCTGGAGGACAGAAGGGACAAATGGCTGGGAATAAATGAGAATTGGAGAGGGATGAACTGGGAGAGCAGACGGTGCCTCCGGCATCTTCTGTTCCAGCGTGGGATTGGTGACAGGATGTGCTTCCCTGTGCCTTGGGAACAGCCAATTCCAGCTCGGATCCCTCCTGTGAGCTGGGCAGCTCCATAAAATCCATCTTTGCTCTTCCTCCTCAGTGTTCCCTGCCCGGATGGCCTTTTCCCAAGGACTTGGAACAGGGAGAGAGCAGCTGAAAATCCACTGTGCCAGGGAAGAATTCCTCACAGGAGAATTTCTTCTCAATATTTCTCCCCCTGCCATGGGCAGGGACACCTTGCACTATCCCAGGTGCTCCAAGCCCCATCCAACCTGGCCTTGGACACTTCCAGGGATGGGGCAGCCGCAGCTTCTCTGGGAATTCCATTCCAGGGCCTCCCCACCCCTACGGCCAAGAATTCCTTCCCATTATCCCATCCAACCCTGCCCTCTGGCAGTGGGAATCCATTCCCTGTGTCCTGTCCCTCCATCCCTTGTCCAGTATCCAATCCTATCCAATCCCTCACATCTCCATCTCCCCAGTCCTGGGGTGCTTGGGGATCTCCATCCTCCGGGCTCCGCGGTGGTTTGGGAGGTTTGGGAGGAGCAGCGACCCGGGGGCGGAATTCTGACCCCCCTGTGCTGTTTCTCCCCACAGGACCTCATCCCTCCGATGGAACGCCGGCACCAAGGAGCGAATGCTGATCAAGGTGACGGATCGGGAGCCCAGCTTCCTCCTCCACCAAGGCAATGGCTACGCCCCGGAAAACCAACCGGGCTCCCGCTCCCGCCGGCCCTCGGGTGGCCAGCAGTCACCCAACCTCCAAACCTTCTCCTCCGACGCCGACAACTCTGTGTTCTTCCCGGAGAGGAAGCAGTCACCCTTCCTGAAGAGGGCTGAGCATGTGGGCAGCTGCTCGCCGCTGCTGGGCCGGGGCGACTCCTTCTGCTCCCCGCTCCAAGCGCAGCACCGCAAACATTCCAGCGAGTCCCAGCCCTCGTCGCCCCGCTACGCCTACGAGCCGCCGCTCTACGAGGAGCCCCCCATGGAGTACCAGGCGCCCATCTACGACGAGCCGCCCGTGGACATGCAGTACGAAGCCAGCGGGAGCTACAAGGCCGGGTCTCCGCAGAAATCGCCCATCCGGAAGCCTCACCCTTTCCTTCAGTCGCCCAAGCAAGGCTCCAACTCGCCCTACCAGCAGCTGGTCCTCACCAAGCAGAAGTGTCCCGACCGCTTCATGAGCCTGGAATACAGCCCTGCCGGCAAGGAGTACGTCAGGCAGTTGGTCTACGTGGAGCAGTCGGGTTCCAGCCCCAAGATGAAGACGGGCTTGAGGCACAAATACTCCCCCAATCCCATCGGCGGCTCCTACTCGCTGCAGCACAGCCCCTGCCTGGTGCGGGACCAGCGCCTGGACATCAAATCCGGCGATTACAGCACCATGGAGGGACCCGACTTCTGCCCTGGCCCGACGGGGGCCCAGGTGGCCCAGGGTGAGGACTCCATGTCGTGGTCCAGCCAGCAGGACACCTTGTCCTCCACCGGCTACTCGCCCTCCACCAGGAAGAGGAAAAGCCGGAAGCCTTCGGTGACCCATGATCCCAACACCTCCTCTACGGACGGCTCGGGGGACCGGGAGGTGTTGGGCGAGCTGGGCGAGGAACGAGCCACACCGGGACCCAACAGGTCCCCGATGAACCGGACGGAGAGCAAGGCGGCGGAGGCAGAGGCGGCGCGGGGCTTCCCGGAGCCTTTCCTGGCGCAGGCGCGCCTGGCTTGGGAAGCGCAGCAGGCCCACTACCACATGAAGCAACGGAGCAGCTGGGATTCCCAAAAGGACGGTTCGGGCTACGAGAGCGACGGCGCCCTGCCGCTGCCCATGCCGGGCCCGGTGGTGCGAGCCTTCAGCGAGGACGAGGCGTTGGCACAGCAGGAGAACAAGCACTGGAAGAGGAACACCTTCGAGAAGCTGGGCTTCCCCCAGATCCTGCTGGAGAAGAGTGTCTCCGTCCAGACCAACCTGGCCTCCCCCGAGCCCTACCTGCATCCATCTCAGGTAACGCCCCCGGGAATGTTGTTGGGTTTGGGGGGCTTCCACCACATGGCCAATCCTGGTTAAAGCTTCTCCTCCTCCAGTGTCAATCCAGCGGGATGGTCCCTGGGGTGATCCTGCAGGCGCTGTTTCTCCTGCCTTGGTGGGGGGCAGAACCTGGATCCACCCAGCTCCCGGGGATTCCTGAGTGCCCATCCCTGGCTGATCCCTCAGGGAAGTTGGTCCTTGGCAAGGTGGTCTTTCAAAGCTGGTCCTTGGCAAGGTGGTCCATCAAAGCTGGTCCTTGGTAAGATGGTCCCTCAAAGAAGTTGGTCCTTAGCAAGACAGTGCCACAAAACCGTGGGATGAAAGAGCCACCAATTTTCCAGGATTTTCTTCCCAGGGTTGTGGGCTGCTTGTTCCCTCTCTGGAATTGAGGTGGCTCGGTCCTGGAGATCTCTCCGGCCCCAAACTCCCATTCCAGAGGAGCCCCTGGGGTTCTGACCCAGAATTGCTGGAGCTGGTGCATCTCATTTGCCCAGATTCTAGCCCATCAGATGTTTCCCTGGTTTTTGGATGTCCTCCATCAGCTTCTGGATGTCCTCCATCAGTCCAGTCTCCTCCAGGGAAAGGCTGGAAAAGGCAAGGAAAGGCATGGAAAGGCTATTAGGGCTTTAAAAAAATGGTAATGATGCCACGTGCGGGGATAAATCCCACCTGGAAAACTGCCTGGAAGATGGAACTTGGTGTCAGCAAGACCCCTGGGCATGGACCTGGAAAACAGCAAATCTGGAAAATGCCTCTTTGCCCATGGGAACGTGGAAGGAAACCGGCGGAGCGTCGCATCCAAAGGCAACGGAAGAAAATTCCTGAGGCACAATCATCCCCAAGGACTTGGTGCTGCACAAGGAGGTCCAATCCCAAAACTGGAGATCTCCAGATCCGCTTTGAATCTTCATGCCTGGAGAAAAAGCTGCCACCATTAGTGATCCTACACCTTCCGCATGAAGCTTGGGATGTGGTAGGAATCTTCCCCACTCCCCAGATGTTTCTGTCCAGGTGGCCCCGCCTGGTATTGTCCTTGACCTCAGGGACACCAAGGTGGTGGGACACTGACACAGGTTTCCCAGAGAAGCTGCAGCTGCCCCATCCCTGGAAGTGTCCCAGGCCAGGTTGGACGGGGTTTGTACCAACCTGGCATCGTGGAAGGTGTCCCTGGCTGTTGGAACAGGATGATCTTGAAGGTCCCTTCCAACCCAAACCCTTCCATGGTCATGTCTGTGATTGTCACCAGTGGAGTGTCCCCACACTGAGGTGCATCCAAGCCCCATCCATGTGGCTCCAGGACCTTCTCCCTTGAGGATTCCCTAATTCCTGAGGTGACACAATGGTCACCGCATGGGACAGGCAGGAGGTCACGGCCATTTGCCATTGACACCTTATGGTTTATCCCCTTCTTGTAGCCCAGGACATCCCCCAAGTTCATTTAGATGCTAATTAGAGCTAATTAGAGATGAAGCTAATTTTCCGTTGGCTCTGGCAGCAATGGATCCATTGCGTTTCGCTGCCAGTGTCACTCCCTGTCCTTGGCTGGAGAAGGTTGATGTCCCCAACCAACGTGGTCCTTTCTTTCTCCCTTGGTGCACAACGTGGCTCTGGGTCAGCCCATGGACCAATTTTTGGAAGAGCCACGTCCCCAACAGCTGCCAGGTGAGACACCTTCAAGCATCTCCTGCATCTCTTTCTACTCAGAAAACCTCATGGGCCTTCAGCTGACTGTCAGGTTGGAGGACATAGAAGGACCTTTGGGGTGATGTGGCCTCCGTAGGGACAGCAGGGGCGGGTCCCTCGAGGGGTGAAGCTCCCATGCCCCCATCCCATGTCCCTGCCTTCATCACCACAGTCAAGCTGGGAGCGGAGCGATGTCGACGGAAAGAGATCTCGATATTGGAACAGGACAAGTTGTTGAAGAGACAAGAAATTTGACTTGTTTGAAGAAGTAGAAGCTCAGTCACCTGCCAGAAGCTCTGGTGGCTCCTTGGGTGGCTTCCTTGGTCCCTCCTGGATTTTCCACCTCCTGGGTCTTTCCACCTTCTGCTTTTCTTGTGCTCCTCGTTTAAAGCCCATCCTCAAACCCGTAGCACCACTGGAGTCACCTTTCCCACAGACCCTGCTCAGGGCCACCAACTCCTCCACAGAAGGTGGGGACAGCAGTGTCACCTCTGGATGGTGTGGCATGTCCTTCTCTGCCATGGGTCACGTCCCCAGGGCCATTAAACCCGTGTGATGCTGGCCTGGATGTCACAGAAGAGATGATGAAGCCACCTTGGCTGGCTGCAAGACCACGGAATTGTCCATCCCAATTGTCCTTGTTTGCCTCCTCCATGCTGGTCACCAGCTGTTGGGGTGTCCCTCCACCTGCTGGAGTGACATCCACAAGCTGTGCTGGTTCCAGTAGGAGGAGGACACTGGTCTGCAGGGGTCCTCTGGGTCCTTCCCAGCTGATGCTCTGCAGAGGTCAAGGTTGAATCCTGGGCATCCTCTGTCCCTCAGGATGTAACGGAGGACCGTCCACATTGCTTGTGGCTTGGAGGAGTCACCATCCTCCTCCTGTGGCCATTGGAGAACCACCCTTGAAGGTGATTTTGGGCAGAGGGGGTTTCCTGGGGGGCTGTTACAGCTGGGTGTGTCCCCAGTGTCCCCAAAGAATGGGTGGAGCCCAAAGCCACTCGTCCTTTGTTTGCCACCAGCTTCTTCTGTCCATGACTCCACTGACCAAGTGTGAAGAGAGTCCAGCACGTCACTTATCCCCACCAGTCCCTTCCCTCCTGATGCCAATTGGTGTCAAAACCCACCTTGACTGCTGGCACTGGGCCGGCTGCACTTGGCCATGATGGAATTCAGGAGAAGCTCCTTGGAGAGGATGTGGTTTATGGGGAGACCTCTGAATGCTGCAATGGTTGGTTGGTTGATTGATTGATTTGTTAGTGGATTGGTTGGTTCATTAGTTTGTTGGCTGATCAGTCTGTTCATTGCTTGGTTGATTGATTAGTTGATTGATTGGTTTGTTGGGTCATTGGTTGGTTGGGTTGGTGGTTCGTTGGTCAGTTGATTGATTGATTTATTGGTTGATTGGTTTGTTGATTCACTGGTTCATTGGTTTATTGGCTGGTCAGTTGTTCCATTGGTTGGTTGGTTGATTGATTTGTTGGATCGATTGGTTGGTAGGCTGGTTGATTGATAGATTGTTTTCTTGGTTGGTTTGTTCATTGTTTGTTTGATTGTTTGCTTTGTTGGTTTGTTGGCTGATCAGTTGGTTCATTGGTTGATTGATTGGTTTGTTGATTGGTTGGTTCATTGGCGGTTGATCAGTTTATTGATCTGTTAGGTTCTTGGCTGGTTGATTGATTGATTGCTTTATTGGTTCATTACTTGGACGGTTGGTTAATTGATTAATTGATTGATTGCTTTATTGGTTCATTACTTGGACGGTTGATTAATTGATTGATTGATTGATTCCTGTATTGGTTCATTACTTGGTTGGTTGATTGGTTGTTTGATTGATTGATCGATTGAGTGCTTTATTGGTTCATTACTTGTTTGGTTGGTTGATTTATTGATTGATTACTCGTTTGGTTGGCTGTTTAACTGATGCTTGATCAGTTCATTGATTGCTTGATCGTTCAGTCGATCACTCTGTCAGCGCCGCTGACCTCTCCGCCTGTTGTCCCGCAGTCCGAGGACCTCGGTGCCTGCGCCCAGTTCGAGAGCAGCCGGCAGACCCGGAACATGATGCCGAGCGCCAGCTGCGTCTTCCCCACCTTCAACCTGCGCAAGCCCTCCTCGGAGACGGACATTGAGAACTGGGCCTCCAAGCACTTCAACAAGCACACCCAAGGGCTCTTCCGACGGAAGGTCTCCATCGCCAACATGCTGGCCTGGAGCAGCGAATCCATCAAGAAACCCATGATCATGACCAACGACCGCAACGTCAAGAAGGAGGCGTGCGAGATCTTCAAACTCATCCAGATGTACATGGGCGACCGGCGGGCCAAGACGGACCAGCTCAACGTGGCCTTGGAGATCGCCACCAAGGGCTGGAGCATGCAGGGGCTGCGAGACGAGCTCTACATCCAGCTGTGCCGGCAGACCACCGAGAACTTCCGTTACGAGAGCCTGGCCCGCGGCTGGGAGCTCATGGCCATTTGTTTGGCCTTTTTCCCACCCACTCCCAAATTCCATTCCTACCTAGAAGGATACATTTACCGGCACATGGATCCAGTGAATGACACAAAAGGTAAGTGAGGAACTGCGACCCAGTGGCTTCTGCACCCGTCCCCAATCCCTGGAAATGTTCCAGGCCAGGTTGGATGGGGATTGGAGCAAGCTGGGATAGTGGAAGGTGTCCCTGGATGGTCTTTATGGTCCCTTCCAACCCAAACTATTCCATTATTCCATGAGGTCACGTCCCATTGATTTGATCCCTTTCCACTTGGCTGAGTCTCCTCATGGAAAGGTGGATGAAGAACTCATCCCAGACCCCTCCCGGAGGCGCATCCAGTGCTGTGGGTGCTTTCCCACCCTTCTCCTTCCCAGAAATCCAACAGGAGTTCCAAGAGGAAATGAGCTTTGACACCTTTGCTGCGGGATCAGTGTCACCTCCACTCCTGGAACTTCTCCCATCCCCTGAAGTTCCTTCCGAGCCAACCTTCGGAGGTTCCTTCCAACCCAAAGCCTTCCATGATTTCCATGGTTTCACCATCACTTCCACTTCCAGATGTTTCTTCCGGCTTCTCAAGTAGCTTTGGATCCAAAATTCTCAGATTCCATGGTTTCACTATCACTTCCACCTCCAGATGTTTCTTCTCGAGTAACTTTGGATCCCCAAAATAACCCCATGTTGGGAGGGGACCCAGTCAATTCTGATCTCCCAAGGTTTTTGGTCATCGCAGAAGGGGACATAAATTTGGGCTATTTGGGAATTTTAGGAGATCCTCTCCAGTCTTAGGATTGGTTATCCCAAATCCTTCACCACTGGTGCTGATCTGGAGGTCCCCATGGGTTGATGCTACCTCCCAGTGGGTCATGGATGAGGTGGAATTGGGGATCCAGGAGGATTTGGGGTTTTGCTGTTGGGAGATGGATCCCAAATTGCTCTGGGGGTTCCCAGGTGCTCCTCAACTCCTTGGGGGACACCAGCAGGGACATCAGGGTGACAACAGTGGCACCGCTTGGGGACAAGAGGAGATGATCTCAACCCAGGTGGCCGTGGAAGGTGGAGACGCCGCCATGTGCTGGAGCATTCCCGAGGAGATGCAGCTCCAGGAACGTCGGGATGGGTTGGGTTGGTCCCACCAGAGGTGTCAAACTCATTTCCCGCCGGATCCGGCGCCCCAGGAGAGGCTCCACCCTCAACACCCCCCCAGCCAATCAGGGCCGTGCCCTGGGATTGGTCCCAAATTCCATCCTCATTTTGAGTTCCATGTTATTTTCAGGAATTTCGTTGTCTTTGTGTTGAGTCATTGATTAGTTTCATTGTCGATGTTGATTTGTTTTGATTTGCATTTTCAATTCCATCTCATTTGGTTAAATTTGCATTTTCATTGTCATTTTAATTCAGGTTTTATTTCCATTGTATTTTTATTTTCTTTCCTTTATTTTCAGTTGTATTTTAGTTTTGTTTTAGTTTCGTTTAATTTTTTGCTTTCTCATTTATTTTTCTTTCATTTAATTTTTACATTTTTCCATTTTTTTGTTTTTAATTTATATTTTATTTGTTTTTATTTTCATTCAAATTTTAGGGGTTTTTATTACGATTTTCATCTTCAGCTTTATTTTCCATTTCAATTATTGTTTATTTTAATGTTTGTTATATTTCTATTTTATATTAATTTTTTTATTTGATTTTCATTTGCATTTTCATTACTGTTTTTAATTTTATTTTCAATTTTCTTATTTTCATTTTACTTTCATTTTTTCATTTTCATTTTCATTTCAATGATTGCTTGTTTTACTATTTTGGGGTTTATTTATTTTTATTTTCATTCTCTTTTTTTCCCTTAATTTTTTTTACTCTCATTTTATATTAAACTTTCTTTAATTTTTATTTTAATATCTAATTTATTTCCTTTTTATTATCTTTTTTAGCTTCCATTTTTATTTTTAATTTTCTTTAACTATTATTTTAACATCTCTTATTTTTATTTTCATCTTTTATTTCTATTTCATCTCAGTTTTTTATATTTTTCTTAATTTTTAATCTTATTTTTATTTTTAATCTTTGCTTACTTATTTTTATGTTTTTATTTTATTTTAATTTTGCATTTTATTGAATTTAATTTTTTTATTTTCATTTTCCTTTCATTTAAATTCTTTTTCATTTCCATTTTCACTTCATTTCAATGTCTCATTTAATTCAGTTTCATTTCAATGTTTTATTTTCATTTTTTCATTTTCCCTTTCAATTTTTCCCTTAATTTCCTTTCATTTTTCCTTTAATTTTTCATTTCAACTTTTTAGTTTCATTTCTGCTTTCATTTAATTTTCATGTCAATTTTCATCTGTTTTTCATTTTATTTCATTTTGATATTTTTCATTTCAATTTTAATTTCACATGTTTCTTATATTAATTTCAATTTTTTATTTCCATTTCAATTTTCATTTCATTTCAATTTTTTATTTGAATTTAATTTCAATGGTTATTTTCATTTCAATTTTAATTTGATTTCGATTTTAATTTAATTTCTAATTTTAATTTTAATTTTTATGTCAATTTTTTTTAATTTAATTTATTTCCATTTTATTTCAATTTCATTTCAATTTCCATGCCTGCTTCCCATCCCCATGTCCGTTTCCCTGCCTCACTTCCCGCTGTCCCGGCATTCCGGGTGTTTTTCCCCAGTGTCGCGGCACCTCCGCCACCTCCTGGAAAGGACCAATAAGAAGAAACCCAAATTGCGAAAGAAACCCAAGCCCCAAACCGAGGAGTACCAGGGTAGGGACCCCCAAAATCCCGGGAGCGCCCGGAATTCCCGAGGGAGCCTTGGGATGGGCAGAGGGAGAACAGGGAGAGAGGGGAGGGTTCATTAATTGGGTTAATTAAGTAGGGGAGAGATAGATTTGGTATCATTTAAATAATAATTTTAATTTTAGTCATAATTAATAATAGTAATAATAGTAGTAGTAGTAATTTATTTAATAAT
>VZTJ01003263.1:123006-201362 GCA_013397795.1 Orthonyx spaldingii | reverse complement strand
GGATTCCAAACCCCAACACCCTGACAATACCAGCAACCATAACACCAGAAACCCACTTCTATAGATGTCCAGAAAGTGACAGGGGAACCATTTTGACTCAAGGGTGCCTGAAGGGAATATTTGACATGGCAATAGAGCCTTCCAGAGCCAGGAGAAATGGTGGAAGTGACTTAAAAAGGGAGAGACGGACAATGCCCCAAAGTGAAGCACCTCAGTGGCTTTTATCCAGGTGTGCTACTCTTTGCCATATGCACCTGATAGGTTGATGCATTGTGGTTAAACCCATATGAACTTGCTAGTACCATCAGCAATCATGAACCACAACCTGGCCACAGAACCCTAGGTGATTCTTTCCTTTTAGAAATTGCATGTTGTTTACTATTGTGTCTGATATTTCTTTAGCTTATATAAAGCAATTACTTTCTTCAAATCACATTATAAAATACAATTCACAATCTGTGGGTTTTTACAGAAGTCATATTATACTCTGGTATAGATTAAGTTAGCTTTCACTCTCTGACATAACATATGGTTTCTCTCTTAAGAAAGAAAGCAAAATAAACAAGGAGTGTAACTTCAGCCATTTCCACATTTCTCATTTTGCATGATTTAATGCTTTTCCTTTGAATCAATTTGAAGAGAAAATTCTTCATACAGGCATATATACAAATCTCCTATGAATTTCAGTTTGACTAATATGACTACAATCACTCCACATCAATTTTCCTTCTCTTCATTTTTGCTTCTTTCTCTCTCTATAAAAGCTAAAAGCACAACATATTAAAACAAATAAGCCAGTTTTATTCAAAATTTTCCTAAATAAAGATCATATACAGTATGCAAAACACTCCTCATTTCAGATTTCTTCTTTAGAAGAGAATAGACACTATCCATGCTCCTTCCGGCATCATTTAGAAACTTTTGAGAATAGCTAAGCACTGGACAGGGGTAAAATGTTTGCAGAATATTCCAGTTCTGCCTGGGAAAAGGCCTTAAGTGAACACCTGGTATACTCCAAATTGGTTCTTGCAATCCACTGTTGCAGCTGGGAATGCTGTAGCCCACAAAGCTGCAGCTTTGTTCCTTTACAAAGCATTACTTTACACCTGCATCTGTTGATGAATTTGTCTCCAAATTTGAACACCTAAATAGTTAAATAATTAAATGTAATAACCTAGTGATTTTCATAGTCGAGATCCCAGCACTATGGAACAGAAATGTCATCAACTCTTCCAGGAACTAACTCATTCCTCTTACACTATGTGTAAACACCTGATTTGTATTATCTCATATAATAGGTCACATTGTTGTTGTTGGTGCAGAAGTGGTTGATTTTCTTTATGGCCTTGTAAGAGACACCACTGCCAAAAACCAAGCAGTGGTAAGGAATGGATTCTTGTTTATTTGAGACTGAAACCATTTGAAGTCTTGAATTACAGGCTTCTCCAGGAAGTGTTCACGGCCCCAAGCCTGTCTGAGTTCAAGGAGCATTTGGACAATGCACTCAGGTGCGGAGTGAGATTGTTGGGAGTCCTGTGCAGGCCCAGGAGCTGGACATCAGTGATCGTTGTGGGTCCCTTCCAACTCAGGATATTCTGTGATCTATGATCTGAGGGGCACAGCTGATCATACTCCATTTCCTGAATGGAAAGGACACAAAATGCAGTGCTGATGTCAAGGTGAGCCCAGATAAACAGGCCAACCCAAAACTCCTCCCAAGGAAACACATTTCTCACGCTTTCTAACACTTTGGAGTGCCAGAGTCATGCCTCATCTCAAAACCATGTTTGCATAGCAAGGCATCACAGAGTATAAAAGATTTTTTTCTTAAGGACATAGAGGGAATAGTTTTATTGTTCTCAGTGAGGTGATGCATTTTCCATGATAGCATTTGTAAGTTATCAAGCTACCATGCAGTGCTGCAGATTTATAGGTGACTCATGGGGTTACAACCCGCCTCCCTACCTCATCAGCTGGACATCCTTGTGTCCCTTCAATTCTATGCTGAGGCACTGTTCTTACACTGTAAACCACAGTGAAATCACACTTTACAATAATGTTGATGATTGCAGGCTCCCCTCTAAGGTCAGAGAGCACAGAGTAGAGCTGGACAAGAATTTGTAATGAGAGAATTTACTGTGAAGTATATTCTTAGGGATATACAGCTTTTCTGAGTATTTTTGTCAAGTACAGCTTGAAAATACATCACAATTTTGGTTGACCTTATAATTGTATTAACATACTCTTTTTGTAAAGGAAATGTTCCCAGATATTGATTTTGACAAAACAATTTTGCTTTTAAAAGAAATCTGAATGGAGAAAGAGATACAGGAAAACACTGTAGAATACTCTGAAAAAGGGAATAGAATATTAGAATTTATGATGAAGGAAATGTATATGGCACCTAAAACATAATTATTTTTCAATACTTCTGTATTTGCCACCAGAACAAAACAATCCATTACTCCCAGAGGTGTAAAACTCAGCAATTTAGAGAAGTTAAATGCTGGGTATCACAATGAAATTTAAGATTATTATCTGGGGAAAAAAAAGAAATCTAATTAATTTTTAAAAGAGAATGTGTGTCTTTAGTGAGAATTTTGCCCTAAGAAAATTGATCTAGACAATAGATTTTTCTGTAGACCAGTTAACTGGAAAACATCCCCATGCTTTTGATGAGCAGTAGATGGGCTTTTAATTTCTTAGCTCTTCATAAAGCGTCTCAATTTTTGGCTGCTCCTCTTTAAAGTCCCAGCTCATATATTAATGGGATAAAGTAAGAATCTAACCTTGCCGTATTTTAAAATATAATTTTTTTTGCACTGTTGGAGAAAATTAGAAACAAGGTTCAAGAAAATAGAGGAAATAGGGATACCTGCTCATCAGAAGTTTCACCCGTGATTTCAAGGATACAGCCAGACGATTACTTTTAATCCAGTTACGAGTAAAAGATTTCACTGAGAAAGCTTCTAGAGATCACTGCCCACTACACTAGAAAGCAAAACGAAGTGAAAACAAGAGCCTCTAGTGGACAACAGGCCCACAGAGACCTTCAGCATAACACACAGGGCTATTCCCATAGTGCTGACCAGCAGTGTCCAAGCATGTGGAATGTCATCACAAGTGTCAAGTTCCCCTGTGGTGTCAGCATCCCCTGGGGCAGGGACAGCACCTACACAGTTGTGTGTTTGTGTGTCTGTGACAGAATAGCATTCCCAGAAGAGAAGTTGCTAACAACCTGCTTTATGCATCCCAGTTAAAAATGTAAAGTCTGTGTCACTGATGGTGTGGTTTTGTTCTTATTGTTACCTCACACTTAAAAATGTGCAGAGGCAGACAATCCATTGCCTTCTAGACAGAGGGACGGACACAGAGCAGGCCCATGGTACTGTTATGCACTGTCCCATCCCTAATGGAAGGCAGAGACTTTGAAAGTAAACAAATTGCCCCTTCATGAGGCCTGCTCATAAGGACAGTTTGCCTTTCCTTCAGTAAAAAATCCCTCATTCTTCTGTCCTCATTTAGCAATTAGCTTTTTAATTGGTATAAGATTTTTAACAGTAGATAATTAAGTGGAATATTCTTACAGAAAATAACGTACACCTTCCTACCCATGCATTATAAACCTTATATACCTTTTCTGTCTGATAAGTAATTAAACATTGTAAGTATGCAAGAACAATTTATAATGGTATTTAAGTGGCAAACCTAAAGTAAGCCGTTTGATGCTAGAGCAAAGGTGCTACAGAGTCTTAATATGAGCATACTGCTAGGAAAGAGTTGCTCAACACTTCACTAGGATCTGCCAAGCTCCTCAGTTAATAGCTCATCACTTGTTGTGTCTTGTGCATTTTACAGCTTTCTTCCTTCACATTTTCAGCAAAGTCTGTGAATGTGAAGGCAGGGTTTTAAAGTGAAACACCAAAATCTTTTATTTGTACACCTTGCTGTTTCAGATGGGAACTGTTTCTCTGCTGATAGGGATGATTTTACTTCTCCTCTGTCTCCCCCTTTCACCTCAGACTGAGATGAGAATAATCAATGGTCAAATCCTCTGTGATAGTGTGTAGAACCAGCACAGCTGCTCAATGCTCTCAAAGTAGGGACAGCTCTTGACCTATCTTGCACAAGGTAACTTTTTCTACCAGCAGAGACTCAAATGGAAGTTGCCTGGGGAAGACAATTCATTGGGGAGAAAATACTTTCTTGTCAAGGTGCAAATTCCCCTGTTTAACTCCCACACTTGTTCCCTGACTTGCAAAACGGGTGTTATACAACTACAGGCTTCCAGTCTGGAAGTGCCTGAATGGCTGCTGATGAGATTCTTTGTTTAAAAGGTACAAACAACAGTCATTATTGAGCCATTGCTATCCACAGACCCTTCCTTCACCAAGAAGTTAAGAGTAAAGCAAGTGGAAGGATGAGCTGGCAGGTGTGCCTGCTGGCTACCAGCAGCTAGCAAGAACAAGTAACAAAAGCAGTAGCTTTTCTCTTCAGGGTAAACAAAACTTCAGGTGACACCTCTAGGACCAGTGGGTTGCCTGGCAAGAGCTGGTAGAGTTCCACCACTTGGCATCTCACCAGGCCAACAGTTTAAGTGTGGTATGGATGAAGGAGGCTGCATGGGAGCAGTGTCCTTGCCTTGACTTCAGTCAACAATCTGCTCAAGAATTTTGCCAGGGGCACTGCAGTTCAGTCTGTTGAACTGGCTGCAATCCCTGGCTCTAAAACCAGCTTGCAAGATGACCTTGATAAGTCACTTAATTTCTGCATGCCTTGTGGTTCACATATTGCTTACTTGAGCTTGAATTGTGAAGTCTTTGCTATACCATTTTGAGGCCTGGAGCAGTCTGTGCTGAGCCAGACATAATATAATTCATATTTCAGCCTGGAAAAGACCTCTAAGCTTGTATGTTCCAATCTGCTAGTTGTAGGGTATGTCTAAACAGCATGCACTTTGCAGCATGTCTCAGAACCCTGACTTCCTCGTTGTCCAAAGCACAAGCACTGTTGCTTCTTTCCATGGCATACACCTCTTGGGACTGCTTGGGTCCCCAGTTTAAACATTACATAAAGTAATATATTAAATTACATAAAGCTACTTTTCGGGGAATAACTGGTAAATCTTCAAAAATCCACCAAAAGACAAATTTGCTGCATTTAAAACAGGAAAATCCAACTCCTATTTTCAGATAAAATTGTTGTATTTCAACATTTACTTAAGCATAAGCATGTAAGGCAACGTCAATTCTAACACTAGGACCTAAAGTTATTGAAGGTGCCATTTAAAAAACCAGCAAAACAAGAAGGAGAACTCTATACATCTACTTCTAACTATTTCTTTCCCTTCTGTGGTGGGTTTAGGAATAATTGCTAAGTGATCCCTCCTTGTTTTCATCTGACACACAAGATTTTTTATTTTATTTTCCCCTTCTGTTCTCTTGAGATGGACGAGAGACAAAGTGTCTTGGTGGGCATCTGGTAGCCAGCCAAGTCTAACTCCCCATATTTCCAATTTTATTTCTTCACAAAACCATCAATGTTTGTTTGATTGATTTTCAATCTATCCACAAATGACCAAGTTTATTCACAGTCAATCCATTTCAGTGTTAAAACTTAACTAAAGAAACAGCATTAGTACAAAATGATTATATTTCTGCTGAACTTATTCCTTTAAAGGATCGTAAGTTCTTTGATATGAATATTAGGTGTTGAAAAGGAGAATGTAGCTAAGTTCACCTAAGAAAGCTAACAGTATTCCCATACATTGTAAAAGATGTAACTAGTTCCCTTCCACCCCAGTGACTTCAGGGATATGCATTCTGTTAAATGTACATTTAATTTTACTGGGGGCTGTAAGCAGTCCTGTATCTGAACACAAGCTATTCCTACTGCATGTCCTACAGACACACAACAGAACACACAAATGGGGATCAAAACCAAATTGAAATCAATGACATTATCGGGTATGCAGCTTCTGTAAGTAAGCTGATGTACTTGATATTCCTTGCAAGTTTTGGTGGACTAAATACATTTGCATAGAGCTGGTGGGAGTCAATAGTTTATGCATTTTATCTGTCATAAATCCCATATTGCCAAATTGACCTTTCCAACACGGTAACAAGCACAATGGTATGCACAGAATTAAGCAGAACTAATGACACCTTGATACACTCTGCAGTGCAGCTACACAGAGTTATTGCCAGGAGGTTTGGCCTGGGAAGCAGACAGCCTACAGCTCAAGAAGAAAATTAAGAAAGCCCGGTGAACAGAAAAGATTATGTCCGTGTACAACATCATAAATATAAAGCACATCAGTACAAATATAAGTGAGATCCTCATCTAAGGAACAGCTCTGTGGTCTAAAATTTCTTTCTGATGGTCTGTACTCCCATGTAAAAAGGCAGATCCTGAACAGCAAGACTTAGAGAACTGTCCAAGTCCATGTCAAGATGTGAATAGGTACAACCCTGCTTAGCCCTTCCTAATTTCCAAAGGCCCAGAGCATTCTCTGGCAAGATTCTTGATATAGACAGTGCTGAGCAAGACCACAATGGTTGCCAGCCTCTGCATTTGAGATTCCATCCAAGGACTTTCTGATAGCGAAAGTCAAGAACCCAATACTCATGGTACAGTCCAGTTATCACTGTCGTGAAGGGAGACAGGGATCTCAATATTGGATGATAAGCCAGGGATACAGCTGCCTGGAGTTTATAAGGGCAGGCCCGACATATTTTCACTCCCTTGTTCCATGAGACAGAGGATCCTGACACACAAATACAGAGAATCCCATACATTACACAGTAAAAAAATCAAAACTCTTTTAAAAAACAGGATTCTTTTTGTTGTCACTTCCCATTGTCCAACTAAAGGATTTACTGCTCTGACTTCAAAACTATCTGAACATGTGGCTAACATCTCATCCTCTCTGGCAACGAGAAATACTCTCTATTTGCTGCACTTTTGAAATTGGTACTGTACCTCTCAGAAGTTTTAGTTTTGATTAATTCAAATGTATTTCAGGAACCCATTTAAAGAACATTATTTCAAAATTACACCAATGAGATTACTGTAAAACTGAAGGCTCAGAGAAAATGTTTGTGGAGATCCAAATGTTTCTTCCAGGGCTCAGAGAAGCAGATAAGATGGCTTTGAGCCAGAGAGTTCTAAATAAGCCTTGAGTAAAAATTCATTCTGGTCATAATTTAAGATCACTATAGCAACACAATCACACTTGCCAAGTATGCACCATTATAAAATTACAACAGACTTTGAAAAAAAAAATAAAATCTGTTTTCTAGCCATTTTTAAAAATAGATTTAAAACTGTATTATGAAGGTGGCAACAGTTGTTCAGGATCAAGATCTTATTTTATTCTGTGGATGGTTAAAAAAAAGCTATGTCATATGCTAATTAAATTTACAGCAGGTATCTCCTGGAATATGGAACCAGAGACTTCTAAGGGATCCATGAAATTTTACATCTCAGAAACAGATGGTACAGTAAAAGCAGGATTAAAGGAATGATGCAAGAAATCTATGTAAAGTCCATTGTGCAGTGGGAGAAAAGACTGAGAAGCGAGTAAGGCATGTCCTTTCACACAGACTTTCAATCATTTGTATTCAATGCCCTTGTGCACATTTTGCACAAGAGCAGAAATGGCACCTTTGTTTTGAATTCAGCAGAGTTCATCTCAATACAAAGCTGAGAAACCAGATAGAGCAGCAACCTTGAACTATGCTCTGTGATGTACACCACCCAATACCTGAACTACAAATTAAGCTTCTCTGCTCATTTCTTCCCCGTAATTTAAGCAGAGATGAGTTCCTGGAGAAAGAACCATGAACAGGCCAGCCACGTTCTTACTTTTTTTGACAGCAGCAAAGATCCATTTTCCTCAGTGGAAACTCTGCTAGGAAGATCCCATGCACAGAAGGCAGTGCAGAATTTCATGTTAAATGCAGCACCCTAACTGGGGCTGGTGCACTCAGCTTCCTTGCACAGGAATTCTACTGGTTTTATGTAATAGCCTTGCTGCAGCCTTGCAGGCATCTATATCCACTACACACACCTACCTGACCTGCTGACAAACCCAGGAATAATCTGGAACCAATGCCAGATTTGAGAAAATCCTGCAGACTCAACCACGTCTGCAACCAGTATTTAAGAGTGTACAGGTACATACTTGTATTTACAGAAGTTTTGGAGATTTCTTAAACTGGGATGCTTAAATGAAGAAGAGGGGCTCCCAAATTTCTCCTCTTCTCTAAGGAAAGTTCGCTCTCTGACAGCCACAGAACAGCATAAAACAGCCAGATCATTTTGTATGCTGCACCTTCCATCACAATTTCTCTGCCACACAAATGACATGGTGCATACAACAGTCTTTGGCAGCTCTAAGACCAGCCTTCCTCTCTTGTAGAATAAGGGGCTGGGACGGAAAGTTCAGAAGGCTGGATGAGGCACAGATAACTCTTTGCAATGTCACTTGCTCCTGTAGGGGAGTGAAGTGACTTGGGGAAGATGCAGGCAAGATGTAGGAAGCTTTCACAGCATATTTTCAGCATTGCTTCTAAGAAAGAGAGAAATCAAAATGTCTCCTCCCATCCCACTGATAGCTTGAAGCAACAGACATTCCTGGATTTAAGAGAAGCCATGAACATTTCCTGACCCATAGCGTACCTGAAGAGGGCTTACAGGAAGGCTTGAGAGGGACTTTTCCAGAGGTTCAAGAGGACACATAGTTGACAGGGCAAGGGGCAAGGGCTTTAAACTAAGAGATATTAAGTTTAGATTAGAGGTTAGGAAGAAATTCTTTCCTATAAGGGTGGTGAGACACTGAACAGATTGCTCAGAGAGTCTGGGGACTCCCTATTCTTGTATGTGTTCAAGGCTGGGTTGGATGGGGGCTCTGAGTAAGTGGATTAGTGGAAGATGTCTCTGCCCATGGCAGGAGGGGTTGGAACTAGATGACTTTTAAGGCCCCTCACAACTCTAACTGTTCCATGATTCTAGGATTCTATGGTCTATTTTACTCTCTATGGGATTTCTTAATCCTGTAATCTGGAGTGAATTGTCCTGTAGTCAGCCTGAACACCACTGTCTGCATTCAACCATTCCACATGTTCTTTAAATTATACTGGCTGACTTAATTTGTAAGTCAAAGACCTTTGATTAAGCTGTAATCTTAATTACTCTGAATATCAGGACCATTCAAGGTGTACATAGTCAACCTTTCTCCACACTCCTAAGCATGCTCATTGGAATTTGTCTCTTAACACCAGCACTAAAAGTGTGAGCTTCCTGTGGCCCTGCTACACAGATCTACAGTGCAGAATGCACCTGAACCTCTGCAGTTATAAGAGACACACTGATTCAACATCCATCGTTACCCTGATTTCTATCCTCCATGCTGAAAGGGCTCTTTCACTTTCCTCAACACTCACAGCTTAGGGGAACTGCTGGGATCCCTTGGAATCAGGTGGAATCATCCCCTAAGAACTTCTATTTTACTACTATTCTCTCACATGTTTTTGTAAGGAGCAATGAGTAGAAACAAGAAGGAAGGTAGAGATTTCTCATTAAGATTTCTCCAGGACTGATAATTATGTGAATAACTTCCCTTGTTTTTCAACAGTCTGATCTTTCATTGGCTGACTCCTTTACACTACAGATCTCTATCTGAAAGCTTTTACCATAAGCATGTTTCTCAGCCTCACTAGAAGACAGCTGGTCTACACTATTCAGCTGCAGGAAGGCAGAGGGCAACATTTGCTTTGACAAACTTCAACAAATTCAACCAACACTCAGCTGCTCACCTCATCTTGCTGCAAGTGAAATCCTGGAGAGAAGCAGGGACTAGGTGTTCTCCACGTGAAGAACAGTCATGTTTGTGTGTGGTTTTGGGTTCCACAGCATAAGAAAGACATTAAGCCATTAGAAAGCATCCAAAGGAGGGTGACAAGGATGGTGAAGGGCCTTGAGGTGAAGCCTATAAGGAGCAGCTGAGGTTGCTTTGTTCAGCCTGGAGAAGAAGAAACTGAGAGGAGACCTGATTGCAATCTAAAACTTCCTCATGAGGGGAAGAGGAAGGGTGGGTGCTGATCTCTTCATTCTGGTGACCAGTGACAGAACTTAAGGAAATGGCCTGAAGTTGTGTCAGGGAAGGTTTAGGTTGGGTATTAGGAAAAGGTTCTTCACCCAGAGGGTGGTTGGGCACTGGAACAGCCACCCCGCCCCCCCCTCCAGGGAAGTGGTCACAGCACCAAGCCTGATAGAGCTCAGGAAGTGTTTGAGCAATACTCTTGGGCTCCTGGTGTGATCCTTGGGGATGGTGCTGTGCAGGGGCAGAAGCTGGATGAATCATGATCATTCTGGGTCCATTCTNATAGAGCTCAGGAAGTGTTTGAGCAATACTCTTGGGCTCCTGGTGTGATCCTTGGGGATGGTGCTGTGCAGGGGCAGAAGCTGGATGAATCATGATCATTCTGGGTCCATTCTAACCCAGCATATTCTGTGATTCTGTTTTGATCAAAATATGTGCTCTCAGAGAAGCAGTTGTTCTGATCTAGCAATTTTTCTCCTTGAGACCTAGTAGGACCCTGAGGATCTTCCAGTATGTGGTTGCATACAAAATGCTAAAAATAAAAGCATTATACTCTTAAACCTAAAGACCTGGCTAATATTAACTGCATTAAATAGCTCAGCTCTGCCATTTGAAGATATACACATTTAAACCTTCTGCGTTGGGGACCTGAGAACTTTTAGCTGGATATTGAAAAAGGCTCTCAACTGCTATTAACAGTACCATTTTATGGACATCAACAGGCTAGATGACCCAAATAATCCTCTTCATAATGAAGTGTCTATCTCCTCTAGCTCCTGGTTGTATTCTTATGCTGATGAGTATTTCTTTGCTGTCCTTCCAAAGAAAAAAATAAATGCTAAGTTTTATTTAGTAGAAAATATCTCAAAAATGTTCCTCTTCTTGACTTAGTATTTTCTCTCATTCTTAGAAGGCCATACTCAATAAGTCATATTGCATTGTCCTCTTAAGTCTCACTAATTTCAAAATAACTTAAGTGGTGACAGCTGCTTTGTACAGGCAGATATTTAAAAATGACCGTCATGAAATTTTGTCCAACATGAACAATTTCTATATGCACCCATTGTCAAAAGATACATTACCTACTGTGAAAACTCCCTTCTTTCTCTCCACATGTGCTGAAATATTTATGTTGTATTAGGAACCATATTGAAAATGGTCTCCCTAATGTATCCCAGCTGTGGGGGAAAGGTCATGCGGGAGAACATGAAAAATTCAGTAGACTGCTGCTTCTGCAGATTCACTTTTTTGTTCTCCATTCAAAAATACAGATAGCACAGAAACTGTGTTATATTTGGGCAACTATTTTTGTGCATCCTGAGTAGCCTCAACAGCAACAGCACAGAGTCCTGGAGATGATACAAAACCTGAGGCAGCAACAGGACTCTCAGGCAGTACTTCAGAGTGGTTAGTATGGTACGCTACAACACGCCTGTGGTCATGTATGGAACCACGACACATCCTTTATGGCAAATCCAACACCAAGTATGCCCACCAAGATCCAAGTTTTCATGAAAGACAGAAAGAGGGCATTGGAAGACTGCAATGGCTCCTGTTAGCATTTCTGAACAAGATTAGCTTAGTACACTTGGACAAAATTGGCACAAACAATATTCTTAAATGTCTGTTTGTTCCACATTGACTTGTGTATAGTGGGTGATTGCTGCATATGTATTTTATATAATTCAGGATATTACTTCTGAACACCAAACACTTCACTATCAAGAAACCTCTGATTTTTAATAAGAATGCTATCATTTGCCTGCATATCTGTCTCCGTCGAACTGTATCTCTTTTCTCCTCTCAAGGAAAAGACAATCTAACAATTAAAAGACAAAGGAGGAATTTCACAACAAGGAAGGAAAAATGTTTTAAACATAGAGCTTTTGTTTCATTTCATCTTGTTTACTAAATCTAACTAAGCATTTGTGTCATCCACACCCCAGATGGATCTCAGTGAAGAATAGATGTTAAAAGAACATGGCCAAATGGACTTTATACTGATGAGATAAAATGAGGACACACAAGCAGTTTGTATATATGGATTTCAAAGTGCCAGCAGACTGAAAAGAGAGCAGGAAGGAAAGAACCCATTTCCCCAGTTCTAAAATGAAGACAGTTCTCTCCAGCTCAGGAGGAAGAGGAAGCTGGTAATGCATTTGTAGATCCGATGTCTCCTCTGCAGCAAAGTTTACCCCTTCTGTCAGTATCCCAAAAGCTAGAGACATTCAGGTGCTACAATGGCCCTGAATGGATATTTAAGCTGGGTTAACTGTGCTTTGTTCACAGATCATTGTAGGGATATCAGCAAGCCTCTTTCTGCAGAATGGGAGTCAAAGATTCTGTTAACTGTGCTTCTAGCAAAAATAAGTGTCATCTCCTCTATTAATGACCCTCTTGGTTTTGCAACATCAAGACTATGCTTTCTCAGGAACTGATTCTGGCAGACACATATCCAGAACAGGACAAAACTGTGGATTGTGCTGATGCCTCCTCTGATTGCTGTTATCACATCCTTTAAGCCTGCAAATTTTCTGGAGGACCCGGTGATATGGACATGACAAATGGATAACAGTAGTAATCCACCATCTTCTTGCATCCATATTTTAGTAATCCACCATTCACATTTTAGCTGTGTGTGCTTGCACGCGCAACCCATGTTTGAAACCAGCTCCCTGTTGCTCTGCAGTGACCACAGACCTATTAGGGGCCTAATACTTTTCTCAAGCCTCAGTCCTAGTAGCTTTGTATACCCATCTTTCATTTTGGCATAGCTTGTCGATCTCTGCATGTCAGCAGCTCACTGTGGTGTTTCACAGAGCACAGGCACATCGAGTGTCGCACACATCGAGGCAGCACAGGGGGAGGGCCTGCCTGCCAGGCGGCACTGACACCTGGGGTAGGAGCAGAGACAATGGGTCTGCGCCTGTGGACAAAGCCCTCTTCTCCTACCTGCAAAGGCCTGGACTCTCTGGTCTGTTTCTTGCAGCAAGAACTTTGTCCTTTTTCAGCCTTTCTAGCAGAATGCGTTGGTTTACGCCAGATTTGGAAGAGGGACCTCCAAAAGAGTCTTCTTCAGAAGAGCAGACGTCAGCAGCCCCTCCCCCCAAACCAGTTTGGGAAAAACTTCCTTCGAGAAAAGTGGAAATAACTATTTATTTACCAAACAAAATTAATAATATTAAACAAATGGAACCTCTAGTTGTTTTGAAGAGTCAGTGAGTCAGAGAAATCCCTCCTTGGATGCTGCTCAGTCAGGTTCAATCCCTTCAGGGCTCGGACCTGGTGCCGAGGCCCAGCGTGACACTGGTGGAGGGGGAGCCCCCAGGCAGGTGTCCTGATGTCTTGGACTGGAGAGGTGCTGAACAAATCCCTGAGGGAGGAACCACAGTCCAAGTAAAGTTCTTCTTGCTTCAGCCAACAAGAAAAAAAAAATCCAAAGGAAGAAAAAGGACAAACTCTCTGTCTCTTGCTCTCTGCTAGAAGACAAGAAAGTGAGGGAGACTCCCAGAGTGCTCTCTGGAACTCTGCCCTCATCTCTCCACTGTCCTGCTGCTGGAGTCGAAAATATGTAAACAAAAACAAAACCTGTGCCAGCTCTCTCTGACTGAATTAAAGGGACAAAAACTCATTTCTGAGCATAGCAGATGATATGGAATATATAGCATAAAATACATAAAATAAAATCACTCTAGGACACAGAGGAACCACAAAGCAGCATCCTGTAACTCCATTGGTGATGGCTTACGTGACGAGTCTAGTAACCGTCCTCTCATGAGCTCTGGACTGTCATGGAAAAGATAGAATTCAGCAGCACATACACATCCATGCATGGTGCTATTCAAAGTTGGACTATAGACCAGCTGAAAGTTAATGTCACTGCAAAGAGAGGACTGGCAGATTACACTCTGTGTAATTACACAGCAAAAGAGCCATAGGGGACACTGCATTTTATTGGTCAAGGTTGTGTCAACAGTGGTGAACGGAAGTTGTTGACTCTTTTGGTCTCAGAGGCTGTCACAAATTGCAAAGTTTGAGAAAAGCTTTTTACTCTGTTGTTCAGCACTGACATTAACTAAAGCCTTGGTTTTGTCAAGGAATTATGTACCAGTATGTATGTCTTTTTCATCACCACTTTTGCGAAGTGCTGAAAGAAGTAGGTTTTTTCTGTTGCTATTAAATGTGTTATTTTTCTGTCAAATTACCTTCTAGATTCATGACTCAGGTGTAATTTTGACGACACAAAGACGGTCCATTTTGAACTTCATGTACCGTTCTTCTCACCACAGCTATAATTCTATTAAATCAAGTACAGACTGATTATTCTACAAATAACAAGAGATATCCTAGATGAAAATTGCTCTTCAATAATTTTTTCTTTTTTTTTGCAGCAAGGAGAAACTGTCAAATACAGTATTTCAATTTTTTTCATATTGCATTACTTTCAGTGCAATGTCAAGAATACCAATGACCCTTTTGAGCATGATTAATGTTATTAAAGTGTATTAATGTCATTGCAGAAATCTTGGTTAATCAGTTCCCAGAAAAAAATTTCCCTTAGTGATAACATTTTAACAAACACAAATTTTAGCACACACAAATGACTCTTGCTACTCTCAGTAATGGTTTATGTCTAAATGGTCTACACGGAGAGTTACACCTCATTGAGTGGTTTGTGGGCTTGGCCTGAGACACTCAGAAGGGAGCTGGTTCATACATCGAGTGAGGATAGCTAAGAAGAGTTGAAAGGAACAACTTGCCTACAAATGTGTTTATCAAGCCAGACCTATGCCTCTGACCACTCCACTAGCCCAAAAGTTTGGCTCATAAACTTCTCTTTTCTTATATGGCAAGGATCCAATCTCCCTCACCAGGTAGGACAGGCTGTCATTCAGAGGTACATGTTGCACAAAGTCCTGGCAGTGTGCCCTCACAGCGGTCTCACACTCTCCTGAAAGAGAGGACACATCGCTGGTCAGCTTTCAGTCAGCAGCCAACTTGGTGCAGGCTTCAGTTGCTAAATGACTCTCAGCTTTTCTCTGACTGCCCAAATAAGAATCTATTGACCATGAGGTCACAAGTCGGGCAAATGCCTGTGTAGGAAGGCTTGTGACACAGGCCTGCTGCAGCCAAAACTTCGGCAGGAGGACAACCCCTGTCTTCACTTCCCTACTGAGTGATGCACTGCTAGGACCAGCAACAACATGATCTCTGTCCTACTTCCTCACAGCAAACAGAGCAAGTCAGAAAATCCTATCTGGCACATCACAGTGGCCACATGTCCTAGTTTGAAGACAGGTGTCTGCTAAGGAAGGCAGGAGCCTCCCTTGGAATAGGAAATGTAATCCCCTTCCCTCCAAATTAGTATGATTTTGAAATAAAGGGGGCCTTCAGGCAATGTTGTGGGAAAAGGAATAACAATTCTTTACTAATATATATATATATATATATATCAAGACAGACAAACAACAACAGTGGCAACCACAACAAACAAGAACAGAGCAAACCCCCAGTCCAGTCTCTTCTTGCTCCCTGTTAGCAATTGGGCAGGACGGGTGCGATGGCTCCTCCTCGGCTGCAGGGGGCGCTGTAGCGCAGGTCTCGGCTGTCTCTCCCTGGCAGTGATGGCAGGCGCGGCCCCAGCAGGGATGGAGCCTGGACTTCTTGTAGGCAAAAACCCCGAAGCTGCAGCAGGGGTCCGGCAGGGCTGGGCAGGGCAGGGCAGCCCGACTCCCAAGCCACGGCTGGCAGGGGCTGGCTCCGGGAGAGGCAGGCAGGCAGCAGGAGCCAGGAAAACTCCACAGTGGTGACAAGCAATGGCAGCTTCCCTCTCTTCTGAATGCCGAGAGGCAAAAGAGCGCAAGCTACTGCTCCCCTTCCCTTTTCCCAGCCCCAGCTGTCCTGAGATCTCTGCCTCCTTCAAGAGGGAATGTGCAAATAAGGGAATAGCTACTTACAAGTTTTTTTTACTCGACTGGTCTTTCTATTGTTTTTCCTAAGCACCCAGTCGTTATGGTGTCTTAGCAACGTATGGGCAAAAATTCCCTAAGATAAGAGAAACAAAAAGAAGGATTCCAAACCCCAACACCACAGATGAGGAAAGAATCTAGAATGATGATTTACACATGCTTCTGTTGTACCTTCAGGGCAACAAAACAGAAATTAGTTGTGGATATCCCACTGAGATTTCTGAATAAAATCTCCAGTAACAGAGAGTGTAGAAAGGTTTGTTTTCTGGTGCTGCAGAAAAGAGCACAAAACTGATTCCGTTGTGCTCTAGGAAGTGGTAATATGGTAGGTGTGAACAGTTCTACTCCATTGGCCTCAGACATACAAAAGTAGAGAGGCATAATAATCAGTAGCAGTGTTGGCAAGACTGAAAAAGAGAGCTGTGACAAGGCCTGACAAAGTGTTGTGTTCTTCTGGACATGTGCTAGCATGCAAATGTTTTGATAGCTAAGGCTGATAGCTGCTGGGAACTGTTCCATATCAAACACACATTATTCTCCTAAGAAACCAGACAGTTTATGTTACATGAGCCACTGGAAGACACAGAGATGGGGAAAAAAAAAAGAAGAAGGTAAGCTGGGAACCTTGAGCACTGCACACTGAATGTCTCACTCCAGAGCACTTGCAAATACTCCTAAGAACCAGTGAGAGTAAATAATTTTTCATTGACCTTAGTGGAGTAAGACCATCTCTGAGTTTCTATAATGAAATAATTCTTGCAATACTACTGTTAAAACATGAAGAAAGGCTACGGGGATACATTTTATTCTATAGTGAAGGACTTCAGGTGTATATTACAGGGAGCAATGGTTAGAGTCCTGGAGTAATTCACAGATGTGAAGATTACAGTTGACAGCTACAGAGGGCAGCATACTAGTTTTTAAACACAAAAGCCTTTGTCCAAATTGTGAACAACTGTTCTAATCCTGGAGTCTTTGAGACCAAGGAGACAGACAGTCATATACCCACCAGATACAACCAGATCCAAAGAACACACAAAACAGGAGTTCTCACCCTTGCACTTCATATTATCCATTTCTCTGTCTTTAATGACAAGAGATATTCTCACTTTTATCTGTAAGTAACATCTATGCAACATGCTGAAGAGTAAAATCTGCAGTATAAGATTAGGTGGTCTTCTCCACAGGGTTAGTCATTATGCTTTAGTTCCTATTCTTGTTGGCTTGCTGAATCCAAAGAAGAAAATATATCAGAAGAATTTTTTTTAAAAGGCAGAAGCATGACCTTTAAAATATGGTTTTCCATAAGCTGTGGAGTCTCTCTGCATAAGGGGAGTAGAAACTGTCATCACCTGCAGTCTAGTGTAGACCACGTACAGTTTCACACAATAAAATTGTTCCACAGAGTTGAACAACATACCCACTTAACTTGTTGCATATTTTAAATACAGGTAACACTATAAACACCACAAAAACCAGGCTTTATTTTCCAAGTCAGAGTTTCTTGAACGGAGGTTGTGATGGACAATGAAATCCCAGAAAGTTCAAGCTGACCATCTAAATTCTGTACTGCTTTAAATCTTACACATATTACCCAGAAGAAAAAAATATTTTGGAGGTATTAGTTACTCAGTTGTTATCCAACTTATATTAATTTTCAATTAACATTTGTTTTCCTTGCATTAACAATACAAATTGAAGAAGAAATGCAGAACCTATCTACAGCAGCAGTTTTCAACTCCTTTACTACAGTCCTACAAAAAGCAAGTTGTAAACAAAAAAAAGGTTTTAAATCTCACCAGATGAAAATGCTGGCAGATGTATTACAGTGTTTATAAGCCTGAGGTTCTCCTTGTAAAAGGTATATGTTACTTATAAGTATTTATAACCATTTGCACCAATATCTTAACAAAGACAAATTCTGTAATTGAGACAACCACTGGTAGGACTGCATTGTTTGTCCCTCACAGATATGGGGCAAAGAAAGGATTCCTATTGTTTCCAGCAGAATATTAAAGAATTCCTTTTACAAATAATTGCAAAGTGAGCAGAAGTAAAGTGGGTGGGAGGACCTGGGAATGAACTGACAGAGTCCACAGGTAGCAAGAAGTGTGACTTCAACCTCAATTATGAACAAAAATAGCAGACCGGTGTGATAAGCATTAGCTATGTTTATCAAATTTTAAGTAATCTGTATGAGTTTTAAGCAACCCCCACCGGAAGGTTTAACTACAGACATCCACTAGAATAAACAATGTGTATTGTACTGGCAATTGTGTAACCTAAGGAGCAGTACGCATGCTTACAGCAAGAAGGCATTGAAAAATCACTGAGAAAGACTCACTATCTTCATCCCCAAGACCACCAGGAGGCAGAAAAGACCCCCCCTAGCAACATCGTGGAGCAGACGCAGAGCGCTCCAGGAAAAACACGTCAGCCGGAAACCAAAGAAGATAAAAACGAGGGAAGGAGAGGGGAGGGGGGCGCGAGCCATTTTTGTGGGGCATGGAACCCCTAGCCGCCCCCAGCGCTGGTTTGCCTGTATATCGCTTGCTTAATAATTTTTTTTATTCACCATAATTAGCCTTAAGCGACTTTTGTCGATAACAACCGGTCAAGAGGAGAATTTCAAAGACATAATCAATAGGGAGTCTGGAGTTTTAGACTGTATTGATTTTTTGATACATTCAAAGTTTGCCCTTGCAAAGCAGGCTGGCTAGCCTATGGGAAAACTAAGGAACAGGTGGGTCTTCACCCTGCATCTCTTTTCTCATTGTGGTTACCCAGCAATAAACTCCAAAGCTGTCTACGCATGTCAAGGTCTCAGAAGAAGCTGTAGTTCCTGACCCAGGAATCAACACTTTCAAACTTACTGCTTCATTCATCTGCACATGCCTATTGACCACATTTTGGAAATACAGTACTAGAAGTTCTTGGAGTGACTGAATTGGAAACCTGAGTCTGTTTTCCTGACCTTTCTGCTACAGTTACCTGCTTGCACAGATATACCAACCAAACAGAGGATATGACTTCAGTGTCCTTCTCAAGGCCAGTCAAGGCAGCTGGATTTTGTACCACATAATTACAGACACTAAGGTTTCTTAGAGGTTGCTCAATTCTTCTTGTTTTGATGAAAAATTCCAATGGGGATTTGCAAGCACCCCTTCAAAAAATCTCTCTTGAAACCTAGCACATTTCTTTGAAAAAAATGGCATTTTCACACACACATTACCTCTGAAATGTATTCTTTGTACTGGTCTGTTTACATGAGCACACTAGTGTGCAGTAAACAGAATATATCTCGAGTAAACTTCAGGTTCTTATTCACCAGTAGTTTGTGTGTTACTTTTTGAATTGCTGCTTCAGCTGGGCTGAAGAGCAGCTGTAATCTGAACAGAACACTAGCCAGTGTTCCAGAAGGAAAATTTGCCATGGACCTCAGTTTCAGGCATATAGAGGCATTTGCAAGCTACAAAAATAGGCAGTCCTCAACTACATTACCGTAGGAACAGAGAAAAGACATGAAGTCCCATCTGCCCCTTACGCTCTACTCTGGTGCCTGCCACATCAAGCAAAAGCAGCCTGGGATGCTCTACCATTTCTCAATATTTAATCAAGATTCTAAACCTTTATGTTTGGATTTGTTGCTGAATATGCCTCAGATGTATTCTCTAGCTTTGACCTTCTCTTAGGCTGAAATGGAGGACAAGAACCAAACTTCAGCAGAATTCAAGAGTGAGACTGTTAATAAGACATTGACAAGAAAGAAAAGATAGATTTTTCCCCTCATTCCCTGCTTTCCCTTTCATCTACTCCCTTGATTCATCACTTATTACCAGGTACTAGTGGCAAGTCATATTTACATTTTCTCTCTTGGAGGAAAGTAAAAAATATGTAAGGTGAAACTTCCTTATTGATTTGACTGCTCATCACACAAACACTGCATATTTGCTTTCATTGCTGTCCAATAAGTATTTTGTGGTATTCTGACCTAGCAAGTAGTTTTCTGGAGTACACTGTAGGCAATGCTAGTCAATTTTGCAAAGCTGTGAAACATCTGGTATGGCTGTAAACATGTTGGCAGTGCTATCCATGCTACTCAGTTCTCAATGAGAATTTTTTTTTACCCTGTGTGCCAAATTGGAGCTGCTGTAAGCTTTGGAAAGACTGGAGCTTTCCCTAGCAGGTCATGAAATGAGTCCTCAGTCCCAAATGAATCTTTGCATTACAAGGACCACATGTTTAGTAGTCTCACTGAATATATTTTCACATCGGGAAAGAAAAAAAAGCAAGAATAATATTTTGGTGATTCTGTTAGCCATAGAAGTGATTTTGCTTGGATTCAGCCTCACGTGTAGTCCTGACTTCTTCCTGAAAAGATCCCATTTCTCCCTGACAGGCAGAATAAATATAAGTTATTGTCTGTGATATGTCTAAGGACATACCCCTTCTGTCATGCCTGAGGCACTTAGCCTCTTATGTTCTCATGATCCCTGTGCTCCACACGGCCAGACCCCACACACAAGCACCACTGTGGTTTCTCACTTGCTTTTCAAGCTCCTGCATTAAGTGAGAGCTAAGGATGTGAGCAGCAACATCCAGTCACAGAATAGGAGAAAATCTGAGACTTTGCAAAGCATTTAGAAATGGTGTCTGCTTGGTTTCCTGTTACAGTGTCACAGTATCAGAAAAAAAGACCTTTCTTCAGGCCTCTTGAGAGCCAACCTAATCTTTCCAACAGCTCAAATCCTGAAAACATAAAAGCAGCCCAGACTTTCAGCAACATGAGAAGCCAGAAGGTAGCAGCCTTGTCACTTTCAGCAAAATGCCACACCTGAGAAGAATTTACAAAGCCAGCAAAAGCTTTGAGTAAGACCAGCTCAATGAGAACAGTGTGTAGCATTAAGCTTCAGAACATATCCAGAACTCTGCTAAGCTTCCTTCTACATATGGCAAGGAGCACAACATTTCCCAGAGTCCATTGACATTCCTAGAAAATTGGTTAAAGCCAGAATGCTCTGCCTTTACTGACAACCACAATAATGCTATTGCAGCCAGGGAGGCACTCCTTTCTTGTTTAGTAGGTAGAAGTGTTTCTCTGCTTTCACTTTCGCTGCTCTGCAAAGAGCAGCAGCAGATTCATGAAGTCTTCTGCACTTTCCAGTTCACCATCAAGCAGATGTTGGGTAGAGAGAGCACAAATGAGAAAGAGAGTTTATTTAAGTACCACCTCTGCTAATACTTGATGGTTTCAAGCCCAGTAATGTCTGCAGCTACACGATTGAGTGCTGAACAGCAAAGGCTTAAAAAGGAAGGAAAAGCATAGGGACAAAGATCATTGCTGTCTTGTCCATCACAACCTCGTAGGGAAAAGTTTACGTTATGAATCCAGGGAGCTGTTTCTCCTTCATATTGGCCTGTCTCTGTCACTAGTAAAATACAGGTGTTTTCAGTGCTGCTGGAGTAGCCTAGACTGGCAAGAGATGCAAGAAGGACCATGTGTCTCTTACTCCCTAATCAATAAGAGGAAAGTTAAGAACAGTTCATGTCACCTGATCCCAACTGCCCTTACATCCTTGATTTACTGTGACCTGCGACTTTGCCTTTGATTGTATGGTTTCATCAGACAAATGATTTAATTTCTCCTGCTCTGGAAGTGGGGCTGGGATGTGGGAATATGACTGCCTTGAGGAAAGGTGGTAGTTCAGACCTAGATTTTAAAGTCAACTCTGCATCCTCCTACTTCTTGTAGTTCAGTAAGGTCACTACCCCTAAACTGCACAGCACTCAGCCTCTCAGCCAGGCTCCAGACAAAGGAGAAAACATTTCCAATACCAAGCACCAGGCATTTTATCCTACTCTTCCAGAGCCTTAGCTATATTCTAGCCCACAAAAATTAATCTGCAGTAAAGATCATGTCCCAGCATTCTGCTCTACTTTACTGCCAATTTCCACCCAGGCAGTTCCCGGTAACACAGATCTGCTGCCTACACAGATACTCACTGCCCATCCAAAAAACCTCTGACACAAGCAGGCCAGCCTCCACTGTCAAACATGTAGCCAGGTTCTCCTCTGCACAGCTGGGGTCTGTTTACACCAGTATCTGGCCAGTTGCAGTCATAACCTGTGTGCCCCAAGTCACTCAACAGCCACTACACAGAAAATTATGGACTGAAATCACAGTCTTCAGACATAAATCCTTGGGCTTTTCCCAAATGTTTCTCACTTGCTTCTTATCAGGCCCAATCCTAAATCGAAAATCAGACACTAAGTCTACCCCAATCCTGTTATAAAGCTCTCTCCATGCCATAGAGATGCTTTTGGTGTTTCTAATATTTATTAGCTATCATCAGAGCACAACCTTTATGTGTAGTACCCCAGCCAAAGCTATAGTTACAGCCATGTCTAAAAGGATTCTGCAGGTTTATTTCAATTCTCTTCCCCAGCTTTAGACCTACTAACACGCAGTTTCAGCCTTCACACCTGTGTGTTAGTATGTTCCTGTGGAGTCTAAGCAAAAGAAGAAAATAGATGTTAAACCATCAATACTCAGAGCTAGTTTAACTTGAATTCAGATGTAAGCAATGACATTTTAGGCCAAACAAAATTGATCCATGAGCTTTTCCTAAATACATCACATCATTTTCTAGCTTAACAAAATTGCCTTAACTCTTATTTGCAAGGTGTAGAACACTGCTAATAAGAACATGTTGCCAAGAGCAAGGAATAAATGTAAGAAGATTGGTCTGCAAGTATGAAGTTTGGTATTGTCTGGAATTTATGGACAAATCTCCTGCAACACAAAAGACTTTCACAAATTTGAGCTGGATTCACACTGTTCTTTCCATTTTAAAACAGACTTTTTCAAAGCATTTTCTTAAACTGTAGTTTATATTTAATCTTAAACTGTAGTTTATATTTAATCTTGAAAGGTACCTCTTAATTCCTAAAAAAATCTTTTTTAAATAGATGTCATGGGCAATTCAATCTGAATTTTTAGGTATCGTTCTCTTTATCAAAAAGTAAAATGTTTTGGAAATGTGAAACACTTAGCTTGATTTGTCCCACCCAGCACTTCTGTTTCCTCATTTTTTTACCCATCATTTTACTCAGCTGGAGCTTTCAGCTTTGTGGAGATAAAAGATCACCTTGCTTCCTGCAGCTACTTGTATTGACTATTGTTTGCTAGCAGGCAGGAAAACAGAGGGGAAGTCAGAAAAACAGGTATTCCTTCATCAATCTAACCCCACAAGGCTTAGCTCTACTGGCAACTCACTTACTCCCAGAAAGGAATTAAGTGTTTCTAACAATTGCGTAAATAAGAGAAAGCTGCAAGATAAGAGCCACATCCTCTGCAATAGTCTTGCAGGGATAATCCAGCAGGAAGTGGATATTCCCTCTATCATTTCCAGCAAGGAAAGGGAGCTCATTGGTAGAGCTCACTGCAGATATGGAACAAACCCCAACTAACCCCTGAAACCATAAGGCTTTAATGCTCATGAGGACAGTCCTCATGCTTTCAGAAACCTCAAGGGATAATGGGTTTCTGTAGTTAGTAAGGAGAAGGATCTGCCTCCAAGAATTGGGTAGTAGGTGTAAAAAATGAGTTAGATGTACAGTAAAGGGATTTTATAGAAGATTAGCTATAAAAACAAAATCACATGTTTGTCTGAAGGAAAGAAGTATCTGAAGAAGGGGTAAATGTTTGTCTTTTTGTATCTGTCTTCCTCTGTCTAGGCTTTTATCTTACATAAATGAGCACTGTGAACACAAAATACCATGTGAATAGTGTTTATAAATCACAACTGTGTAGAGATAGGGCAGATAGAAATGCCAGTATTAGTCTTCATGTCAGTCAGCATCACAGGTGCAGGCCTCTGCTTCTGATGGTGCACAGCATGACTAGCATCTGCTTATGAAAGCTGCAGCTCTTCACAGGGTCACTTCAGAATGACATGTGACATCAGCTAGTGGCATCAGAGAATCAAAGCAGGATTTGAACTGACTGGATTTTCTCCATTTGTCCATCCCTAGTCTGTGTTTCAGTGGAGGAATCTGACACAAAAGCATACATAGTAAATGACTAATAGGGTGTGAAGCAGTAGAGATATCCAATATGATAGGTTTCCTTCTGTGGTAAACCTCCTTACCTACCTTTAAAAAGGGTGATTTACTACCTTCAGTGCAACTGCAGGAGCATGAAATACCATTAGCCTTTTCATGACTGATTTTCTTTATTCTCACAGTTGTTTTGCCATTATGGAACAAATAATGAGATTCTTTAAGAAGGACTTTCAAAACACATAGCATTAAAAGGAATAAGAATTTGTTCTCATGTCAATGGAAAACAAGATAAAAGAACATTTCATGTAGAATATTATTTTGCATGTATTGAGTTACGTTTATCCAAAGTAAAATCTCTTGAAATGTTACTTAATCTCTTGAAATTATATTTTTTCCAAGTGGTTATAAAGAGAAACATGGCATTACATAATCCTGTATGAAATTCAGAGATTCAAAAATCCCTCATGCCAGAAAGTCAATTATTCTAAACTGTTCTCATCTTCTATAAATAGCTAATTCTTTTGCAGTGTTTTTTGCCTATAAATCTCAAAGAACATCTATAAACACCAGACCCTATTCTCAGCCAGGTGGCATTTATCAACTCATTGAATGTAGTGCACTTGTGCATGACAGCTGCAGGAGTTTACTAAATTGTTCATGTAAAGACCAGTGAGCCCTTATCATCTGCCTTCTTAATTGAGGCATCATCAGGACCTCTCCCTGCTAAGAAGAAATCCATCAAGATCTAAATCATCAACAGAAAAAACACAGTACAAACATCTGTGTGCTGAGAAGCTCCCATCTAAATGTCTCTTAGAGCTGTAACAAGATATTTCATACAGCAGAGATCTCTCCCCACAAAATATGCCACAAAAGCCTACATGTTCCCTGCACAAAAATCTTCTTTAGGCAATTCTTCCTGCTAATTGCTTCCAGCAATTATGTAAATACATAGGGACACAGATATAAAAAGAAGAACATGTGATGTCAGCTTCCCATATATTTAGAGTTTCACTTTTCAGCTAAAGGAAGGAGAGGTAAACAAGTAGTCCAACAAAAACAACCAAGGAATCATCAAGTATAATACACCAAATATAATGAACACAGCATAACACAGCTGAGGCAGCTATATGTTTGAAAATACAAGCCATCCAAATGGAAAACATCAGCTATTTAAATTCTCTTTAACTGCCTTTGCTTCTGTTTTTTTCTGTTAAATCAAGTCACGGATCAGAGCGTTAACAAAAAAGGGTTTAATCAGCCTGTTTCTGATGTAGGGAGTAGGTTGAAGTAATGATAGCAGACTGGAAAGATGTCTTCTGTTGCCTAGCATTGTTGTGCCAAATATAGACACCATGTGTTACATTCCAGCCCCAATGATCCCAAAGCATCTTCTACTGTAAAGTCCCGTTTGCTTTGGGAAGGCAACACCTGAACACACAGCCAACTGAGGGAGAATACAATTTCAATTCCATTGAATATAATGAATAATTGCCTACCTAAGTCATTCTTCTCCAAAAGAAGTCTATTGAGAAAAGGAAGTGTACATGTTGTTGGAAAGTAAAAAAAAAAAGAAATAAAACTGTATTTTTGTTTTTCAAAAGAAAAAAACCTTACATTTAGTTTTAAAAGCCAGAAACAAAATGTCACGTCTTTTTTCTCTCAAATATAAAATAAATAACAGCTTAGTAATAAGCTCTCAGAGGATGAAAACACTTGCACTGAAATGTTTACTAGCATAGAGAGTGAAATTTTTGTTTAAGTGATAATGTAGGAACAGTCTGCTCCTGAAAAGTTCAAAGAACATAACAGTCAAGCAAGAGGTGGTAGTTTGTTTCTGAACTCATAACGAAGCATTCATCACACATATAAACAAGCTTGGAAGGATACTGGAGGCTGTCTGTCCCTCAGTATCTGCCCCCTGATTTTTAAAAACTCCAGGTCCTTAGGCACGCTACCCTCAGTCTGTATGCAACCCTCAAAGAGTAGAAAGATTTTGTGATTCAAAATAGAGTGCACTAGAACACAAAACAGTATTATTTTTGCTTTAGTACTTCACCAGACAAGTTGCCAGTTATTGAGCCATAGCAGATTTTTGGAAATGTCTTTGATACTTTCCATGCAAAAGATACTTTAGCGTACATTTTAAAATCTGACATCTCTGTCTTTTCTTGAGTTGTTCTTAATTGACAAAGCCCAGATACTGAGCATGATTGTGACTAGAAATAATCTAAATTAATAGGAGAAGGCTTGGGTAGGCTTAATACAATACTTGTAAACATTTATGAAATTTACAGAGGTTCTCATTTTTGATGGAACAAAGTTCAGTTCAACTGCCTGGTAACTTCTGGGGAGAAAAAGAAGAAGGAGAGAAGGCGAAACCAAAATTGAGATCCCCTTATAACTGAAAACACATCAAAACAAACAAAAAGCTTGTTTGTTTTAAAAATGCTTACAAAATCCTCATTTGATGCACAAATCCAAATTCAGAATCCTCCCAAGCTATTCCAAAATGGAGCTGATTCTTCCACCCCCATCTGATCTACAATGAGTCAATGACAGCATCAGGAAACTTTACAGGTTTTATAGCTACCTTGTAACACAGACATCTCTCTGGCTTGTTGCTCTTGAAATTTAGGGTGAATTTTGTGTGTCTGAAAAAATTGAAGTTTTCCTTCCCAGACAGCTTTCTTGTAGATCCATTGATTTTTCCCCATAGAATAGCTGATCCTTACCTTTTCCCTCTGTCATATGCAGCAGAGCAGAGAAGTCAAAATATCCTGAATATGCTCACATCATTTCCATGATCACCTTTTGATGCAACATTATAGACAGGTACAGAACAAACACAGCCCTGCTACTCCAGACTTTTTCAAATGCAGCCAGAGGAATCAGAGGATTTAGTATTGCTCTATTAAGAACTAATCACATCCTCTTACCATTGGAGGAGGCAACAGCTGATAAGATTCCTGCATCACAGGAAGCATCTTTTTGAGTCAGATACAAGAGATCCTTTGGTTACCACAAGACTCCAGCATTGTTTTCGTGCTTTTATCTGACTGTACAGGGCATTAGCCTGGGCTCCAGGAGACTGCAGGGCAGTTCTGTCCTGCTGGTAACCTTACACGGGTCCCTTACTCTATGCTGCTATTTCACCACAGTGATACGGCAATAAAGGAGTCTCATTTTTTGTAAAATGTTTTTGGATTTAGAGACATGGGGGTCTATTCAAAGCATAGGGATTATTCTCATTCATACAACAGGCTTGGCTTCTGAAGTGGTAAACAAGCTTCACAGACAAGCTAAAGACTTTTCCTGCCCTCTTTTGATTCTCCTTCTCATGTGTTTTACCTTGTAATTGTAAAAAAACAGGGAATAAGCCTACAAATTACCGTTTTAAATGTTTAATCATAATTATTACAAGAAAAATTATGTTATACCTGGACAAAGGACACAGAAACATTTGTTCTTGCTAGCAGGATGAAGCTTGAAAATTCTAGTCCTATATTTAAAAGACGGAACTTATTTCAGGATAAGTATTAGCAGGATCAAGATCATTAATAGGACACACACTTCAGATTTCTCATTCATAAAGTTACATTCAGGGCAGCTGGTATTTTGTGAGATATTTTTAGACACCATGAAAGTGCATTGTTTTTCTTGCTGTGACAGCGTAGCACTTTTCACAGGCTTTATTTGATCTGGAAGCAGGGGAGAAAAACCACAGTTCAATGGTTAATCACTTCTTTTACATGTCTAGGACTCAACAAGACCCCAGCAGATGAATGCAAGTGACATGCTACTCTGGTCAGACTGCTGGTCTAGGAGTCCGGGTATTTAGTTTCGTTGACATCAATTTTTGATGCTGGCTATTCACAGACCAGTGGCCTAACTAAGCATCCCCCTATGGAGCAATCAATCCTTCAGACGGCAGTAAGAACAAAAAAAGAGTTGTTCTATGGAACCCGATTTATTAAAACTCTATCATTTATAATACCAGGGAAAACAATACTGCCAGTTTGCAGCAGTTCTTTTAAAAATAAGCTGTGCAAAAATAACAGAAAGCAAGGTAATCAATGAGACAGAAAAAGAGTGGAAATCCTGCTCTGAGAAGCCATAAACACTACAGTTAGTCCTATGGAAGAATATATCAGTAGGAAATCAGTTTGTTTACTCAGGAAAACCTGCTGAGATTAATTACAGGTGAAAGTCCGATATAACCTGTTGTATTTCAGATCACGTTCCCAAAAAAGATACGTGTCTTCCCTAAACAATAATTCTGTATGTTGTATATGGTAGATGCACAAATCACATTAATATGGTTTATTCATTGCATTGTCTGGCATGGGAAATGGGCTGGGATCACAGTATGAAATCCAATTTCTTGGTTAGAGAGGTGAGCTCTTTCATAGGAGAGCACAACAGCAATACGAAAATCTGTAGTTGCTTAACCTCCACTCAGAAAGTCACCAGTATCTCAGCATACCCTTGATCTTCCTTGCTATAATGTTGGGATGAATGCCAGGTACCTGAGCCAGGGGCTTTGGCAAAAGCAATGTGGATATAACCAACAGACCAAAGCATCAAGGCTGAACCCTGAACATGTTCCTTGCAAAGTAATCCCACTGATAGAGGGAACGTGCTTACCCAGAAGAAGCACTTCTTTCTCTTTTTATGGAAATCTCTGCAATTCTGATTTGACATCCAAAAAAGCAAAGGAAAGTCTTTCATCTTCATTCAAAGACTAAAATCTTTTCAAACTTTCCATTGTTGAGCTACCATTACAACAACAGTGGCATGATATAAAAATATATGTACTTTATTTCCAATGGAGAATTTCTCCTGAACACTCCAGGATATTAAATGACATACCAAATTTTTCTGAACAAAGCATTGCTCTGACTTCTTTGGAGAAAACTGTTTTCTTCATGAATCTCATACCTTCATTCCAACCATGGAATCAATCCCATAGGTATTTCAAACATCTCCCGTGACATCATAGGTATATTTTTTCCTACAGCTATTAACTAAAGGAATAGAACCAGAAAACACAAAGAATTTTCTCCCCAAATTGCCAGTTCCCTCTCAGCTCAAGGCCTCAGCCTCCCATCACACTTTATCTGCAGGTGGTTATTTCCAGTTGTCAGACACTTAATGCAAATTATTTTGAAAGGACCACACTCTACTTGCTGTTTGGATTTGGGGTTTTTTTGTTCCCTTAGGAGATATCCATGCTATACTATGGCTCTCTCCCTTCTTTCTGAGCAGCAATTTATGCTCTATGGGAAGAGGTGGCATGAGATGAGCTGACACCCCTGGAGATTGAAAGCTTTCACATCTCCCCAGGCTATACTGCACCTTACTGCCTGGGGTTTCTGGTATAACCACCATTTGGGGGAGAGGAAATAAGAGAAAAGCCAGCTGGCTGGATGACTATGGAGTCATGAACACTGGGCCGCAGCAGGCAGTCTGTTCTGCTGCTAGAACACTGAATTTAAAGGGAAACATTCCTTCTGCATCATGCAAAATTTAACTCTTAAATTTGTTGATAGCTCTTGAGAGTCATCTGTCTTGAAGGCACTCTGGAAAGTCACTGAATAGAAGAAAGGCAGAAGACATGGTGCTGATCTGTTTGCATTTCACTTTTAACTGTTAGATTTCCTTACTTTAGGATTCACTTCTGCTGTTTGTATTATTCAATATGACTGATTACTTTGACAGACCTGTCATGGGAACATACTATTGCAGATTTCCTTCTTTGTGTTATATGATAACCCTCCATGTTCTACAATGAAAGGTTTGAGGGCTGCAACTCTACAGCAACAGCTTCCTCAGACAAACAGGAAAACAAGTGAAGTAGGAGAGAAAGTAATTTCTCACCGTTATGCTCAAGGTATGGACTGCACCTCAGACCCTTCCAGTCTCATCTGACCTTTTCAGACCACTTGCATTCTCCCATGGGAAAACAGACTGAGCAGAAAGTTAAAGATCTAATGCTTTACAGGAATATAACGGAGAAAGAAAACAACACATGCTGCAATCAGTGGGAGTTTCTCCAATTACTTCAGTGAGCTTTGGGAAAGGTTAGGACAAGAGGACAGGGAGTAGAAACTGAGGCACAGGAAGTTCCACCCAAATATGAGGAAGAAGGAACAAGGAAGAACTTCTTTACTGTGTAGATGACCATGCACTGGTTGCCAAGAGAGGTATTGGAACTCTCTCACTGGAGATATTCAAGGACTGTCTGGATGAAATCCTGTGTCATGTGCTCTAGGGTGACCCTGCTTATGCAGGGAGGTTGAACCAGGTAACCCACTATGATCCCTTCCAACCTGACCCTTTCTGTAGTTCTGTTGACTCAAAGATCTGCTGTATTCCTTCTGGCACCAGGAAAGAAACATACAATCTGCTGCTTCCTAAACCCTCATTTTCTGCACTACACAGGCTTACTATGCTTACACTTTTGCTGTCTCAGAAATGTCAAGCTCATCAAGAATTTGTAAAGCCTTGTCACCTGGATGTGTGTGATCACATGGGAAACTCAGCTCACCCAGCTTCTAGACAGCACAACAACAGGCACAAAATACAGCTCAGAAGCCAGCCATTTTCACACTACTGATATTGACATGTATATTGGTTGGACTTGATGATCTCAAAGGTCTTTTCCAACTTAGTAGTCTCTGTGATTCTGTGATTGAATCTTAAAGCCTCTACACCACCATTTGAATCCTGTCACTAAACATGTTAATGGCTGTGTGAGGGTCTGAAGGGCACCACTGGGTCTACCTGATGTTGCCTGGCTCCCCAGGTCTCCTCCTGCCTGCCCATGGCTGCTGATGGTGTTGTTCCTCTCAGGACCCATCCCTACAGCCCCTGAGAGCCCTCAGCTCTCACCATGCCCAGACAGTGTGCACGGTTAGGCAGGATGACTGTCTCCATGCTCTACTGGTCTGGCACTTGCAACACCTGAATTCTGTGCTGACTCAGCTCCTGGGCAGCCTGTGACGTGACTCTGCACCTACAGGGAGGAAAACAGCCCGGCCACCAAGTCTCCTCTCCAAGATGTTCCAAGATTTCTGTTGGGAAAAGATAGACATTAATTATTACCATCTCTCTCCTCTGGAGCAGACAGAATAAACTGCTCTTATTTTGCAACTGTGAGTCACCCCTTTGGATGGTGGTGAAGGGAAGACACGGGTGATGATGTAATCCTAATTCTTTTGGCTTCCCCATCTGCCAAGGAGGAAAAAGCAGACTGTACTGCCAGGCAAAGCTTATAGACCATTTGTTCAGGAAGGTATCATGAGGGCAATGGGCACAGATCTGTGACTGAGCAGCCAAGAAAGTAGAAGACACATGAGCATTGGGAGAGCAGACAGAGCTAGAGTTCTCCCATGCAGTACTGGAGATACAAGAGCAATCTCTGCCTGCTTAGGGTAAGGCACTCAAGTATCATTCCAGCTCTCCTTTCTCACCAGTTTCTTGGCTGTGTAAAGGATATAAATAAACAAGGGGTACATTCTTTGCTAAAAAATCCCTTCAAGGGACATCTTGTCTTCCAGGCACAGAGAAGATAAAAGGCAAATGAAAAAAGATGTGCCTTACTGTTCCCATAAGTTGTCTTTAAAGGCTCAAGTCCCTTGAATATCCCACTCCTATTAAAGGCAACTAAAGGTCAGTATTTGTCAAGTATATCATACTATTCCCAGCGTCTTTTTCTAGATATATTCTTTTGTACACTCGTGGGATGAGAATACAATCTGTCCAAGGAATTCAGGGATTTCTTTGAAGTTCTTGCCATTCCTGGTCCAGTGCCCAAACTTAACTAACATCTTTGGCTAGGAACATGATAGTGAAATCAGAAGAACAAAAGAAAGAACTCTTCCTATCAACTTGGATTTCTGTTCCAGAATAATAAAACTGTACTTGCAACAGAACCCTAAGAGTTCACACATTCAATATATAACTGAAGTAAATAATTATTTGAACTTTTAAAAGTAATTTATTTAAATAATCCACCTATTTAAAGAGCCCATCTGTTATTTAAATTATCCACAACCATTTGTTATGAAAAAAAATTGAACATATGTGGCTTTAATCTTTGTTTGGGATTTAATCAACCCTCCCAACCTTGCCAAGAGTATTTTAAATAACATTTCTTTTTGTAAAAAAAGATTGTAATAAAGTATGACTAGCTGCCAGTATAATTCTTTTAATAACCAGAGACAGGGTTCTGTCTCATGACTTCAGAAAACCTAGACAAAAATTGGTCTAAATTACCCTTCAAAGCAGCCCTGAAATATCTTCAGAATCTGTTAAGCATGTCTAAGTTCATTTCAGGAAAATACAAAGGTAATCTATGTAGTGAAAAGGGTAATGAAACTGACAATCAAAATGCAAGTTGGAGAAAAAAATTGTCCCTGAATGCTGCCTTTGTCCCAAGCCTTGACCCTCAACGTCACTTACCAGGATAATAGACCATTCATTGCAAACCCTTCTCCCTCACCCACATTTCAGTGCCAGGTATGCGAAGCAGACAATCCTCCTCTAGGAGACACCACAGAGCTGCAGGTGACACAACAATACCTAATTTTGTACTTCTGCCTTGTTTTCCAGGCAAAACATCTCATATCAGAGCTTCACTGGCCAGGTGGTGAGCTCTTTCCACACCATATCACCAGGCAATATTCTGAAATGCTTTTTGCTGCTGTCTTTCATGTGGGGACCTCCACTCCCACCACTTCTCTCCAGACTTAGGAACATATTATCCTGTACAGCTTACTATATCCTGCCAACCAGCTGTTCCCTAGTGCTAGCACTTCCACTTATCTTTCTTTCTACCTACCTGGCTCTGCTCACGTTGAAGGAGACTCTCAGATCCAAATGCTGTCATGCATCCATGAGTCCAAGTGGTGGATCTGCATTCAAGATTTGGAAGACGTTTTACTGTGGTACATTCACAGTGCTCTTAACCCTTCCCAAGCTTTGTAAATGCCGGTATCAGCATAGTTTTATTCTCATTCTTATACCCTTGTATTGCTCTAGCTTTTATTACAACAGGCTTGAGGAATCCAAGTGACTCCCTTCTCTGTTTGTATATTGGGAAAAATCCTGGCAATATATTTTATGAAATCAGTGAGCCAAAGAAGGTTGTGTGAACCTCTCAGCACATGGGTCACCTACAGGGCTTGAGTTTTCTGTATACTTCTAGAGGGTTTAACACTGTTGTTTCTGATTGTTGCTGCCCTTCTGCCACTATTGCACTTCCCCAGCTATACTGAACCATAGAGTTCTCTTTTGCACAGCAAGTCAACCTCTCAGTGGAATTCCAAAAGTGGGAGGTCTGGGTACATTTTAGAATATTGGGTGGTATGCACACAGTTCTACCAAAAAGCCATGCTTCGGTATGCTAACTGCCGGGACACTGTTGCCTAAATATATGCTACAGTGTACAGTCCATGGTGTTAATACTATACCATAAAATGCCAACCTGCAGACACTTTGGCTGTCTTTAAGTCACCCATAAGGGCCTAGGAGACATGACAAAGGGCTAAGGGCAACAGCCATCTTTCTAGATCTTCGAGGACAAGTTGGATACACAGGTCCCTGTAAAGCACTAGATGCCTGTTTTGAAGGGGCAGAACCTTATACACACAGATTCAAAGCCCTAGTTGTTCAATGACATGTGATTCAAGTCCCAGTCCTGAGTACTGGAATCAAAATTAGCCAAGAATGTTCTGCTGTGGCCTTTCCTCGTCTGCCTCATCTAGACAAGATGAAATCCTGTATTTCCTCCTTTCTATTATTAATCCATGAGAACCCCCACATTAATCACTACTGAACAAACCTTCCTGGTATCCCTGCTGTCTGTTTGCACCCCCTTTGATGTGGAAGTGGCTGCAGTAGCTCACAATTCCTGAATATTCTCTGCTGAACCACCAAGACTTCTTGGTGCTTGCTTATTCAAGGTTTATTCAAATGCCATCATACTTTATGCCACTTGACTTCCCTCATTTTTTTTTTGCTAACATGTTTTCAGTCTGTTTTTCATCCCCTTCATTTTCTTCATTGTCAAGTGTGCCTTCTGATCACACAGACATCTCAAATAATCTCTGTCTTTTCAGATATTCTGCGTCTCTCATGGACCTTTGTTCAGAAAGGCTATGCTAGAACACACTGACAATTCCGCTATCTCTGTGTCCTCTTCTAAACAGTAGCTAAAAGCAGGTGACTGTGTAAGAATAGAAGAACAAATCAGACCCTATAGGTTGCTGCCCGTCAGTACTTCCCCACTTTCCAGGTTTATAGGCCAGACTACTCATAAACCACAGCCAATGACTATTTAATAACCTTCTTTAGATTTGTTTTCCTTGACCTGCCCAATATCCTTCTTGAAACCACATACATTTTCAGCATCCTTGACATCCTACAGAATGGAATTCAACGCCCAACTGCAAACTAAATTGAGAACCATCTGCTTCATTTGTATTAGAGCTGCTAGCAAATACTTTAATATCATTACCCTGGATTCTGCACTAGAAAAAAGAGTGAGTGGTCAGCTCCTGGTCATCTTCTGTAGGCAATCATTCATTGCTTTCCCCAAATTTCATCTCGTATTTCAAGAAAATCTTAGTACAATTTTCATTTAGCTTGGGTCATAGCAGTTTCTTTGGTCTTACTATTTTTCTCCACTACTTGTTATTATCTGTGAAGTGCACATGAAACAAAATGCATAGAATTAAGGTAAAAATGTAAAATTAATACCATGGAATTGTTGTAAGTAGCCTAAACTATGCTAACACACAAATATGATCTTCAGCATGAAATGCTGTGTATGCAAAGAAGAGCAGAAAATATTAGGAATTTTCTTTCTGCACATCTGGTCCAGGCTGTGGGAGGATAGTCTGAATTCTGATTTCTGATTCTCTGAAATCTCAATCCCCTGTGATCCAGGCCACATGTCATCTATAGATACTATCAAAACTGGGGCCAGCCCTCATCTACTGCTGGAAATGGACATACCTGAAGCATGGTGTGCCTGCATTCCTAAGTGTCTGGTGAAGCACTAGCAAAGATGAATGGGTTTCTGCCTGCCACACCACAGACAATATTAGTGAAACAAAGAAACTGAAAGTTGTTGAGAAATTTTCTGAAGTAACAGAAGGCAACAAGCATTGAAAGAAAAGCACCTTCAGTTCCCTGAAAATTTGCCTCCAGAGGACTTGTTTAGCATGGGGGTAGCCAGAATACTTCAACTATTTTCCTATGGTCTTGTCACTACATATGGACTGGATTTCATGAGAAAAGTGAAAGGCTGTGGTGGTCACTCTCCAAACTACTTTTGAACTCACATACAGGATTTATATTCCAAAACCCACCGAGATACCAGACTAGTAATTTTAATATACTACTTGGAAGATTGCTTAAATGACATTTCCAATGAAAAGACACTGTTACATCCTCATTACAACCATGTTCTTCAAGTTATTAATAGTTACCAAAGAGGCAGAGCATGTAGTTATGGAAAACCTTTCAAAGCTGAGGAAATAATTTCATTTTTATTCAGTAATAGAATTAATAGAATTATAAAATTAGACTTGTGCATAATTCAGTTTATTCCTAATATAACTTGGTCATTTTTAGCCACCTGTAAAAAGACTGGACTGCAGCTTAATTGGAAAACCTTCTCCTTTTATTTTTGCCTTTGTGTGTTTCCAGTGTAGGCAAATGTGCTCTACTAACCAGAGACTAAACTTATTTTTAGTCACGGCAAAATACAAAAGTATGAAATTACTACTTATTATTACTGTTTTAGGTTTGATGTCACACTAGAAAATTCCTTCTCATGGCCATAAGGAAAAGAGTGGGAGGAGAACAATTCTTCAATGAACAAGTTGAGAACCTCAACTGAAGAAAATCTACCCAGACCTTCCAAGAACAGAGATATTTATTATTAAGTGGGAAAGGGAGCACAAGAAAGGATACCCAGAGACAGGACCTTGGAGAGGCAGAAAGAAGCCCAGGGAATAGTATTTGTAACCCCAAACAAGCACTGACTGCTCACAGTAATGTTCAGCAGCTCAAAAGGTGTTTCCCAGTTACTTTCAGGAGTGACAGGGGATGAAGACCTGCACAAGCCAAATGTTTTCATCACTGTAGCACTCACATGTTTGTGAGTCTGCACTTAGGGTCTTCTACTGATCTGGAGTCCACCAAGGTAATACAGAAATTTAGCTGACTCCTTTTGTATCTCAGATCTGAAGAAACAGGTTCAGATATACAGAAAGAAAGATGTTCACCTGAGTCTTGCAAAGCCAGAGTGGTGATTTGAGCTAGCAGGTATACTGAGGAAGCCACATGGGCCTAGTTGCTGCTAATATACTGGGATTTGGTGTGAAGCTGTCAAAGTGCTCACAAAACTTGGTACCTTTACACACTGCATAACCAATTGATTATTAAGGGTCAGCATCCCTTTTTTCACTGTTACTCACAGAACCAAGTAATTATTCCTCCTTTAAAGGAGGGAGTTTTCTAAAGCCTGTAGATCCCAAGTAGTTTCCACACTGACAGAAGCTTGTGTTAAGAGGTAGAAATTGAGCTACCCTTTCTTCCCTATTGCAATCTCTTAATGTTTTCAGCAAAATTCAACCCACTGAAAGAGACACCTAAGACACACTTAGGAGGCAGATGTCCTGATCCCTTAAGTAGACAAGGATTCACCTAGCTATCTATCTCAACTTATTTCAGCCATGGCCAAATCCAATATATAAAATTTCTACAGGTTTCTTGAAAATAAGTAGCTTGTTAGGGAGTTGAAAATTAGAGCTCCCATTGCTATAAAACCAGGGGCATAATTCTAGCAATTTGTTGCTCTGTGAGTCAGCCCATCAGCCTGTGTGGGTTTGCCAGCCATCCAGGACAACAGAAACTTCCACTATCCCTGCAGGACAGAAAAGATCATTCTTGCTCTCAGTTAAAACAATAAATCACACTGATATGAAAGGTTAAATGTCTCTCACGTTAAGCACCTAGAAGGGAAGGAAAGATGTGCAGCTAATTAGAAAATTACAATCAAGAACCTGAGTGCACTGATAGATTCTGTGATCCCTTGCTATCCAGTGGTCTGGCTTTCTGCGTGAAAATCCAGCTCTGCCATGCTACAGGCTTTTTGCTTGGGACTGCTGGGTAGAAGCTGGATGAAAAGGGCCATGAAAAGCCTCATGTGGTATTTCCAGCTACACAGCCTTCACCCCTCAGCTCGGGAGCTGCACTGATCATTGAATACACTACTCAGTAGGTATACTTGTGCCCTGAACATTTATCTTACTTGCCCTGACCATGTATGTGGCTAGACTTGAGACCTACCTAGTCACTGTGAATTTGTCTGCCCATCAATGGATTCTGGTTTGACTCTGGCTACTGCTCTTCTTTTTCAGGTGTTCCCTGCCAGGGAGATCCCAGCCTGTGCTGTGCTCACCCTCAGTTCCTGAATTTCCTTCCCTTGTGAAACTGTCCCCCTCTTGCTGCTCTTTGAACAACAAGAGAATAGGAGCCATCATGAAAATTTCTCCTTTTCACCTCATTTATAGTTTCATTTCACCCATGTCTATAAAGGACTTATGAAAGGTGGAAATGTGTCTCATACCCTCTTCACTTCAGTCCCCCTGGTTTTCTCAACATTTCCCTGGAGTGTACTAGTCTTTTTGTGTTTACACAGTAGAAAATTTATTCACTTTAGAAAACCTCAATGTACATAGAAATACAGAATCAAATGGGGAAAACAACATTGCTTTCATGATGTTTACAGCTGAAATCACAAGTTGGGTGTTAGTGGGGTTCATTGCTGAAGAATTCTGTGAGTCCAAAAAGTTGGCATGTGTTTAAAGGAAGAATAGTTAGGTGTTTGCATGAGACTAAACAGAAAAATTCCTTCATGTTTATGGATTGTTCTGAGCAAAAAACAGCAGGAAGATGGGAAAATCTCAAGGGAAAAATCAGATATTTTCTCAGCTTTGCTCAGCTTTGTACATGTTTAAAGAGAGGTTGCTCAACTAGGGGGGCCTTCATCTGAGGTAGCAGTGATACACTTATGTTCCTATATTGTTATACTTAGATTTTTCAACTGAGAAATTGAATTGGTCTGCAGCGAGTAGACACATCTAGTAAAACTAAATCAATTACAGTCAAAAAAAAAAGAACAAAAGAAAACCATTTTTGTGCTTAACTGGTATTGCGGTGGAAAAATTCTGATCATTCTAACAGCTTGAAGACACATCAGCAGACGGCAACCACAGCTTAGCAACTGTGATCAAAATGCTTGTGTTTTAGCTTCCCCCTGAGGAAGAAAATGTATGTAAATAAGACCAAGTTATTAGCCATGGCTAAATTACATAAACTGTTATAAGACTACCCCATTGTCCCTTCTAGGAAGAGAATAATTCCTTTTAAACTGAAAAACCTGTAAAAATAGTAGGAAGGCAGAATATCACTCTATCACAAGTTTTCCTTGTCACTGACAAATTGAATTGGCCATTGCTGTCCTGGTATAAGCCTGAGGCTCCTAAATCACTGCTCCCTGTTGTCTGTGTGTCTAATAAACACCTGCAAATAAAAGCAATGTGAAGTTTCAAAAGAATAATAATTTAGCCTTCCCTTTTTCACAATTGAGTTTCATTTCTAAGGTATCCCACTCACAAGAGCTCATAGAAAAACACAGTGATCACATAATTATTTGTGATATTCCCATGTGGGTTCATCATAACTCTCCTAAGCAGCAGGTGAAGCATTATGGCAGGTCATCCACTAGGAATTTGTGAGTGCGTTCTGGTCCTGGACAAGGTACCAGCTCCCAAGTGAGTGACTGAAACTCACTTGCAGACAGCTTACAGAGCATTCGCTGAAATCTCCCAGTGGCACAGCTCTGAAGATGATCAGCATGTGGAAGACCAGTGTCTTCTTCTACCTCCTTTTTGTCTGTGGCACAATTGCCTTCTTCAGTCATTTGAAATGCCCAAAGAATGGGGCCCTCTGTCTTGAATAGGCAGTAGAATATTCTGTTTTGGTAGGAAATGACCACATGCAGGGAGGAAGTACAGGCCAGGGATGATCAGAAATGCAGCTTCCCCAGAAATGGTAGGCAATTACAGTGCAGTCAGATCAATCTCTAGCAGCTCAGCTCATTCCTCATCCCTCGCCACTTGCCCCAGAAATACATGGAGTGTGCCTCAGAGCACCACTTCTGATTAACTGGCTTTCCTGAAGATCTTCTGTGCCTGTAAATGTCCAAGGGGAAAGACATGGGTTTAATAGGTCATTTTGTGTTTGAGCTCACTTTGGTGGAGGAGCACAGGAGTTGCTCCTCTACACTGAGTTCAGCTCTGCTCTGTTAAACAACACTTCTGTTTCTGGCCCTGCTTCAAGTTCACTTGGAAGTCAAGCTGGGAAACAGTTCCCATGGTGGCACCTCCTTTGTCTACCTACTCTGCCTGATCCCTGTCCCCAAGATCTGCTCTGCCTTATTGAGTCCAAACAATATTAGAAAGAACACAGCACCCAGCCTTAATTTGGCTCGCTGTGTGATTTCAGTTGCCATGAAGCACCACAAGGCTTAGTTCCCTGGAGAAAGCAGACACAAAACAAGATTAAATGTTTCAAGACAAGTAGCAAGATTACAAAGTACAGTTTATAGGTCTAGGAGTTTAATACCTCTTATCCTGTAGGATTCCAGTAGTGAAGTCACAGTAGCAACTTCTATGTCAATGAAGAAAAAAGAAGAAAATTGTTCATAGTGCTCCCAAGCTGAATGACTTGTCAGTTAATAACTAATACTTGCTGCTTATTACATAAAACTGTATAGGGATGCTCTCTGCTGTAGGCTCAGGAATGTCACTGTGTCGTGGAGAGCTGTTTTCTAATGAATGGCTCTTTTATAGTTACCATGTAGATACATTTGCATATGGAGGACAAAGGAGTAGAGAAGCAATTTCCATACGAAAACCAATTGTACTCACTTGCACTCAGTCGCTGAAGGACTTCACTTTCCAAATTTATCTTTCTAGAAAGCAACATGTGTATCTGTGTGAGTGTGCTTGTACCTGGTTTTGTGTGTGCATATACCAATGCATACCTAACTGAAAAAACGCAAGAGCACAAAATTTGGTAGATGGACAGATGCTCAGCTGACTTATCAGCACACAGTTCTGATATAAATTTTCAGAGGAAAGCTCTTTCTTTTACATACTGCATTGTGCCAACAGCTTTTGGAAAGAACTGCTTGCCTCTTTGGTCATTTGAGATTTAGGTCAGTTGCTTAAAGCATGGTGCTAACAATGCCAAGGTTGTGGGTTAGAGTCCCATATGCACCATTCACTTAAGGGTTAGACTCAATGATCCTTGTGGGTCCCTTCCAACACAAAATATTCCTGAGATATAACATTATTTTCTTGCAAGAAAACAATTTTATTGGCAAAAGCTATTCTCATGAGAAATTCTTGCTGCTCTGCTAAAGGCTAGGTCATGCAGGTGTAGCCATAACTGGTGCCTGCAGTTGCAATGAGCTGGTTGAATTTATCCTGCAGCCAAAGGACTGTGCAGCACAACATGTGTGCTCAAGTTAGCTGTATCACTACCTCCACAACATGCAGTGGTCCTCTGGATCAATACACTCCACCCCTTGCCTCAGATAGAGCTCACCTTTCTCAAGGGTTTGATGAGTTATGGATTATGTTAGCAACCTGTTCAGCTGGCTTTTTCCTGACAGGCTTGGGTCTCTGTCATAGCACCTCCCATACACCCAGCTCAGTGCAGCACTGGGCCTTGCTGCATTTTTCTGTACAGCAGCTACTCAAGCTGGCACAAGGTCACTTGTGCCTTAAGAACAGGACCAAATGGGCAGGTATGGCCTGTTCCAGATCACTAACTCATCAAACACAGTGCCTTTTGCAGGGTTCCCAGCTCGCCATCCAATCCCTATGATCAGCTCTCCAGGTTCACCTGCCTTCCTACTCTTACACACAATGGTGCCACAATTAAATTGCAACATTATATTTTTTTCTGTAATCCAGCCTACCTACCCAGTACCAAATGAAGTCACATCACTGTATCTTTTGGTTATTTGACATATCCTCATTTTTAGCTCCCACAGAGACATAAAGGTCATTCAGTTGTTCTGCTTTGAAACTCCTGAAAATATCTTGATATCTAATCTCAGATGAAGACAAACCCATTTTCTGGGGCTCTTTTCTTTCTTTCTTTCTTTCTTTCTTTCTTTCTTTCTTTCTTTCTTTCTTTCTTTCTTTCTTTCTTTCTTTCTTTCTTTTTCTTTCTCTTCCTTCCTTCCTTCCTTCCTTCCTTCCTTCCTTCCTTCTTCTTTCCTTTTCTTTCCCTCTTTCTTTCCTCATATTATGTAACACACTTGCAGTTTGGTTTTTTAAGATGAAACTATTTTCTTGTGATCATGATTGATATTGAAAGCCAGCAGAAACATAACCCTAAATTATTCAGAGTGGGGAAAAAACCCAAACAAGACAAAACAAAACATGACAAAACAAAACATAACAAATAAAACGAAATACCCCATCATATAAACAACAACAACAAACCCACACACACAGGACTAATCCTGTGTGCTGCAACTGTGCCATGTTAGAGCTTTACTAGCCTTGGGGAAATATTTTCTGATGGCAATAACAATGAACTTCAAACACTGCCTGCCTGGTAAAGGATGAACCCCATTAGAAAAGGTAGAAAGAGAACATTAGACAAACAACTGTCAGCACTGCTTTAGAAAGAATCAATTCTGCCTTGAACAGCTACAGGCTAAAACAGTTCTTGTCTGAACTTATAGACCAAATATCACTCATCACATCCACATGCCCTGAGTCATGACTTTTGACACCATAAGGTAGATCATGAGCTGCATTTCACACTGGGATGGCTGTCTGATGAGTTCTTGGTGTTTGTCAGCATGTCCCGTGTACACACACGCAGGAGCTAAGTGCCTTCACAGCAGACCAGGCCAGACTATAAAGCCCTGATGCAGCCTCATCTTGTGGCACTGGGGGACTACAGCTTGATTTGCATGGTCAGCATCAAGCCAGACACTCGCAGGCTTCCGTCCACAGCTCTTCCCTTACCTCTGCAGCCTCCTGTGAGGAATTCAGGGGGCACAGCGCACGATTGTGGTATCTCCACTGTCAGCCCTGTACCATGTCTCTTATCACCCCATACCTGTAGTCCTCCTCTTCATAACATCCTCTGTCTCCATTTCTCAAGGGTTCTGCTGTCATACCAAATCTGATTTTCTCTATACTACATCATTATGTTAGTGACTAAACCACACAAAGCTAAGAAAAAGTGTAAAAAAATACCACATCTGGTAAACCAGAAAAATTCCCGTTACAACTGAATTAGGTGAAATAAACTGCAGACACACCTCTTTGAGATGAAGCAAGCCTGACAGTAACTTACTACCAAAGTCCAGTAGCAATGGCAATACCAGGTTATAGGACTACACAGTAATGAAGTACAACATAACACCTGAATGCACCTCTTTGATCAGAAGGTCATCTTTTCCAGTATCTCATCTCATATGATGGCTAGAAGTGGATATCTGCAGATCAGTTGAAAACCAAAGGAGATAAGAAGCTATCCTTTCCCAGAATATTCTTTCAGTCTCCTAAAATGTGTGTGTCTCAGCTTTCAGCAACAAAATCTACATGTCCTAAGGCTGCTGGCATGAACATTAGGTTTCCTCTTTCAGTGGAGGGAAGACAATAGCTAAGGAGCAATCTCAAATTTGGTAATTATATTCCTTTCAGGAGTGGAAAATAATTACAACCGTGTCACTTTCCTGTGTCAGGGAGGTCATCAAAAGAGGACCTATTTGGAGTTTTTCTACCACTCTTTTCTTTGTTGTTATAGATAGATAGATAGATAGATAGATAGATAGATAGATAGATAGATAGATAGATAGATAGACAGACAGACCTAGGCAGTGCCAGGAGCTACACACAGGCTTCTTGCTGGATTTAACCCATGTACAGTTTGAGGACAGAATACTCCCAACAGGCACCAACAACTCCGCAGAGAAGACAAGCAGAAATAGCCAGGGCCTATATTTCACTGTTATTCTACAGATGCTTGCAGACAGGATAACTAAAATCTTTGAAGATCCCAAGCTGCTTAAGTCCCAATCTCCTCCTCTTTTTTCAGACAATGCACATTCAATGTTTCAAAATTTGCTTTCAGAAGGAATCTCTCTGTGTGACTGAAATCACAAATGACCTGAGTGTCTCTCATTTTGTGCCTTTGTTCTCAGGCAACAAATTATATCCTGGGAGGGACACAACTTTTAGTTTTTATACAAACAGCTTGATACAGTCCATGAATGAGGGGGTTTATGTCCAAAGGAATTTCATATATAAACCCAAGTATCAAAAATCACAACCATAGAAGGATGTTAATGCCCTCAATATAAAAATACAATAAGGTGTGGTGGTTGTCATGGTGACTTTCCGTCACACTGGGCACTTGCAGCAACTTGAGAATAATGATTCAGAAGTTGAAATGCAAGGTGCTTTTTCGGAGGGAGATATTCTTAAAAACACTTTTTCTTTGTGTTAAATAAATTCCCTTTTTTTCAGATTGTCTATTCTGATTTACCATCGCAGCTTAAAAATACTAGAATGAATGTGCTTGAATCCCAATCCCTTTTTTTATAAAGAAGAAAATCCCCTCTTTATGCTTCCTGCCAACAGATCTAATCTTCCTGAGTCTATGAGTTTTCACAAAGTTTGCCTTGACAAAAGACTTCAGAGACCTCTTATATTTCTTGCACACAATATAAAAATTTATTGCATAATTCAGTTGTAGAATACTAAAGCATAACAAATAATACAGTCTCTTTGAAAGAATTGTCAAGATTTTTTAAGTTGGAAAAGTAAGAGGGACCCTGGGGACAAACTATTCTTTCCCTTCAGAGAAAAGATGGGGATTCAGGTACAGTGGTGTTAGGAATCAATCGTAACAGTTTCAACTGTACTTAGGGTGACTTTGCAACTCATCCAGATTTCTGTGATGATTCATCTCCTTGAAAAATTCACAAAGTTGTTAGATGTCCTTTAAACAATTTCACTGAAGATATGTGTCTTTCTGTGTTATCAAAATCTCGAAGGTGTCACTTTGTTTCCTGACTGGCCACTGCAGGATGACCATGCATGTTTGTCTGACATTTGCCAGCATGGATGAGGCTGCTATCAGGAACACAAATACAGCATAGAAATCTCTCACTGAATATAGGATTTAGGATGACAATTTACAAGCTACTGAGGAACATATTTAGTGCAGGTAACTCAGGATGCAGCTGCAGTGGGAGCTGCAGGTTGGGCTCTGGGTGGGAACATGAGGCGAGGCCAGGAACTACTGACCCTTGACACAACAAAGGGCACAGGGACCTGTGACACCAGCCAGGTGACAGGACACTGAGACACTGCAGTAGCCACTGCAGAGGACTCACTAAAAAGGCCCCACACTTTCACACAGAGACTGTGAGGTATAAAACCCCAGTGGTTCCTTTGTTTGGGGTCCCTCCTTGGACAAACCAGCTTGAGCTGTGATTCTTTTGCTGCAAGAGAATTAAATTCAGGATTCAGAGGCCTGAGACTCTGTTATGGGAAACATAGGGTCAAGCCAGTAAGGAAACTGTGTCCAGCTGTATGAGTGTGGGATGTGTAAGGACTCAAATAAGGCACCCATCAGGTCACTGGAGCCATCCCTTGCGAAAGGGCCTCATTTCCAGCTCAGATGGTGCAAGCATGACTGCCAGAGTAGTTCCTGGATGGTCAGCCAGGCAAGTCTCCTTAAAAAAGTCAGGGGTAATCTTACGTGTTGCCACTGTTCTGTATAAAAAGGTAACTCCCCTGTGGTATAGTGCAATGAGTGGGAAAAGGAGAGACTCGCCTTGTGCTGCTTCACCCAATGCTGGATGACCAGTGCAGAGATGAAAAGAGAGATGAGGCTGTTATTCTGTTCCTGAAGACAACTTCAATATCCATGTCCTTCCCTAGCAGGGATGAACTCAGGGACATACAACAGGTTGTCAGCATGTGTGGGAGCAGCTGTTTCCCAAAATATCCCCAAACTGAAACATTCACGCTTAAGTTGCCTTGGCACTTGACTTGTCAAGATGCAATCATCCAGGGAGATTGTTCAGGCTCCTCACAGGAAGAAGGGAATAAACCTATCCCAGTGCAAAGGGGAAGCTAAGGGAATCACCCTCCCACAAACAAATATATCACAACAGCAACAGAGTCAGATGGAAGGAAATGAGGTCACCCTACAGTTTCCATACTGGAATACTGTTTTGAGCCCTGGCTCAGAGCACTGACTGTTTCACCAATAGTGAAGTCACAAACTGGTATCAGGACTACACTTACCTGGGGAGTGATTTGCCAGGTCTAACGCTTTACTGTAACTAGTGCCTGCAGAAGTAAGAAGCAGTGGGGACACAAGCCTGTCAGGACCCAGCCTCAGTCAGAGATCACAAGACCACTACTGCATAAAAAAGCTTCCAATTCAGCAGGAATGACACAGTGACCAGTACTACAGAATCACAGAATCACCAAGGTTGGAAGAGAACATCAAGATTATCTGTCCAGCCATCAACCTAGCACTACTATAATCACCCTAAACCATATTCAGATGCCAGCAGTACCACATCCAGATGCCACTTGAACAGAGAGTGGCACCACCACCCCCCTGGGTAATCAATTCCAACATGTAGCCACCTTTTCCACAAAAAAATTTCTAGTATCTAATCTGAACCTCCTCTGATGCAACTTCGGACCATATCCTCTTGCCCTTTCACTTGAGACACAACAGAACAGATTGACCCCCTTGCTGCAACTTCATCTCAGATAGTTGTAGAGAGCAGTAAAGTCCCCTCTCAGCTTCCTCCAGGCTAAACAGTCTCAGGTCCCTCAGCTGCTCCTCATGAAACACGTTTCCTAGACTCTTTACCATCTCTTTACCTTCTCTGGACATGCTTCAGCACTTTAATGTCTCATAGTTAAGGACCCAGAACTGAACACAGACTTGATGTGTGGCCTCACCAGTGCCAAGTACAGGGTGATAATCATTGCCCTGGTCCTGCTGGCCACACTACTGCTGATACAGGCCAGGATGTCATTGACCTTCTTGGCCACCTGGGCACGCTCCTGGCTCATCCTCGGAACCCAGCACTTTGCTCTGTTGAACCTCATACCATTGGCCTTGACCCAAAGATCCAGCCTGTCCAGGTCCCCCTGCAGATCCTTTCTGCCTTCCAGCAGATCAGCACTCCTGCCCATCTTGGTGTCATCTGCAAACTGACTGAGGGGGCACTCAATCCCCCCATACAGATCATCAATAAAGATATTAAAGAGGACTGGCCCCAATATTGAGCACTGGGGAACACCAGCAGAGACCAGCCCCCAGTTGGATTTACTTCCATTCACCACCACTCTCTGGGCCTGGACTTCCAGCCAGTTTTTCACCCAGAGAAGAGTGCACCCATCCAAGCCATGAACAGCCAGCTTCTCCAGGACAATACTGGGGGAGACAGTGTCAAAGACTCTACTGAACTCCACACAGACAGCACCCAGAGCCTTTCCCTCATCCACTAAGTGGGTCACTGTCATAGAAGGAGACCACGTTGGTCAAGTAGGACCCACCTTTCTGAAACCCATGCTGGCTGGGCCTGATTCCCCGGCTGTCCTGCATGTGCTACTCTGGACTCACTCCAGCAGGTCCATGTCCTTCCTGTGCTGGGACCCCAGAGCTGGATGCAGTGTTCCAGGTGGGTCTCAGCAGAGCAGAGGGGCAGAATCCCCTCCCTCCCCTGCTGCCCATACTACTTTGGATGCAGCCCAGGACACATTTGGCTTTCTGGGCTGGGAGTGCTCATGGCTGGGTTATGTCCAGCCTCTCACCCACCAGCACCCCCAAGGCCTGCTCTTGATCTGCTCATCCCCCAGCCTGGGTTGATTCTGGGGGTTCAGCACCTGGCACTTGTTCTTGTTAAACTGCATGAGAATCCCATGGGCACACTTCTCGACCTTGCCCAGGTCCCTCTGGATGACATTCTAGCCTTTAGAATTGTCAACCACATCACTCAGTTTGGTGCCATCTGCAAATTTGCTGAGGATGCACTCAATTCCTTTGCCTATGCCATTAATGAAAATATTAAATAATGCTGGTATGAGGATGGACCCCTGAGGGACCACTTGTCACTGATGTCAGTTGGGACTCTGACCACTGCATTCTCGATGTGACTGTCCAACTGCTTTCTTATCCAATAGTCCACTCATCAAAACTATCTCTCTCCAATGGAGAGACAAGCATGTCGTGGGAGGCCACGTCAAAGACTTTACAGAAATTCTGATAAATGACATCGATAGCCTTTCCCTTGTCCACCAGTGGAGTCACTCCATCATAGAAGGGCAGGCAGGACTTTCCCTTGGTAAAACTGTGCTGGCTATCTTAAATAACCTCCCTGTCCTCCCTGTGCCTTAGCGCAGCTTCCAGGAGGATGTGTTCCGTGATCTTCCCAGGCACAGAGGGGAGACTGACCTGTCAGTAGTTCCCAGGGTCTCCTTGCTACTATTTTTTAAGATGAGTACAGTGTTCCCCTTTTCCCAGTCACGTGGAAATTCACCTGACCAGTACTGAGCTCTGGACTAGTTCCCTGGATCATTCTTTTCAACAGACTCTAGTTCTACAAACTTGTAACCTAATATGAGGCCAGATCTCTGCAGGTGTACCTTTCAAGGCTACAGAAACAAGACACATAGGGGACATCACAGATCATCAAAACCAATCCAGCTATCATGGGAAAACATACTACTGAATCCTTTTCTAATTCTACACAAGGGAAAAGAGTCTAATGTCATCTTTCACCATTTTCTTAGCCATGATCACACTATCTAAGAACTGACAAAATAACTGCCACAAGACATTGCAGAGAGAACAGATAAGATTGGTTCAAGGTCCTCATCACAGTCAAAATATGATCAAAGCCTGGGATTAAATCTGATTATGAGGTCATGTGTCAAAATTTGGACTGAAAAGAAACCGCCCATTTACTTCTTACTCTCTGCTACCATCATAAAAACTGTCTCCTTTGTTGTGTCAGCAAAAAGCATGCTTTCAAACACATGAAGAACTAGAATCAGGAGGGTGGTCTGGGTTAGTGTCTTAGATGACCTCTTCAGCTTAGAGTTCCAGTCTATACCAGCTTAAAGTGTTTGTGAAATCACAGCCGACATCTTGTGGGTTTATCTAATACAAGAAAAGTCTGTTCAAGAAAGACAGGGAAAAAAGAGAGAATTACAGTGTCTAATAATAACTAATAATAGGTAGATTTTAAAACATCAATTCACTTCCACAAATTCAGGTGCCAGCTTCAGACAACTCGAAGCTCAAAGCTGTGTGAGGAAGCATAAATCTGAACAGGGCTATCACAAAGGCAGTGAATATCCTATAAACAATGACTTAGATGAGCACCAAGACTCCTGATCTGCTCTGTTTAGCTTATTCAAACTTTACCATCACACAGAAAGTGAGAGCACAGGATCATACAACAAAGGTTTTGATAAACCCCTTCTTGGACTTAATAAATTCTGATAACTCTTCAGTCATGTAAACTAAATACAGCAGTTCTAACCATGCACCCTTGGCCTCTCCAGATAAATTTACCCTAGTCCACAAGTGAGTTATGAAAATACTTTTCAAGATACTACTTTTTAGTTTTATCAGATAATCTTTACTAAAGAAAGAGATCTTTCTCTTCCATTTTGTCATGGCAGTTTTCATGAGACAATTTAATTCAGCTGTAGCGTTTGGCTCTTGTGTATCCCTTACTTGCTGGGAATCTTCTCTTTATTGCAGGTAGTTTGTCTGAAATAGTGGTTTGTGACTTTCCTGTAGGTTTAAAATATCTATGACTAGTGGTTTCATTACACTGCACTTAGGCAGAACACATGAGGAGAAAAAAGGTATCTTTAATTAGACACGATCCTGCAGGAAAGGGAAGGTTTTGGGACAAGTCCTTCTTCACATTAGGACTGTCATTTCAAGAGACAGAGAACACAATAGAGACAGGAAAGGGAGAGACAGAGAGGGGTAAGGGGGGATGGTGAGAGGAGAAAGAGAATGGAAAGATGAGAGGCCAAAGAGTCTGCAGTAGGCTGACAGAGAAAGACAGAGACACAGGTTAGAAAGAGCGAAAGAGTGAAGAGAGAAAGACAAGACAAGACAGGCTGTAAAAGAAGACAAAGGCAGACAGCAGACATAGAGATCCAGAGTGGCAAAGAGGATGAGACAGAAAATTAATACACCACACCAAATACTTTGGAGTTCCCTTTTTATCAGGTAATATCATCTCTGGAATTTGCCCACATTCCTTCATAAGTGCCTGAGAGTTTATTTGTTATTCTAATTATTTCCCTATATTTCAGCATTCTTCTGCAACACATTTTGTGTAAACCTATTAAAGCTCAACCTCCTTACCATAAATATTCCTAATAAGCCTTCAAACTCCATTTATGGAGATTAATTTTTACTTTTATATGTAATGATCTATTTTTAGATCTCTTTCTTTTCAGAGATCAAGCAGGCATTTCAACTGAAAATCTCACAAACTCTGTTCATTATTTCAGTCACCCAAGAAAAAACTCAAATATTCCTATAGGGCCTTCAAGACTGATCAAAGTGAACTGTTAATATCTACAGTGTATCAAGATTAGGTACAGAAAATTCAGAAGCACGTGCCAAAATAATAAGGTTTTCATTACCATCACTTCACAGACAATTCAGGAACTAGAGCGGAAGGGAAAAGAGTTTACTTTATTATATAGATTTTACACTGTAAATCATTATTTACTCATACCTGGAAGATACAGCTCTGGCAGGGAGAAATAACAGGCAGATATTAAAGACCATTAGAAGGAATATCAGCTCCCTCTATGGAGTATAGCAAATAATTCAGAGTAAATATTATAGTTTATGAACATTATTTTCTTTTTCTGTTTGCAAATTGTTTTGAACAACTTATAGATAGTTACAGTTAAAGTCATGTTCTGCCCATCTAGCCAAGTAATAGCGGTAGCTTTTTAGGCCTGAGATTTTTCTTCTTTTTCTTTTTTCCACAGTAAACACAGATATTGATGAATTTGGTTGTGGTCTGGGGATTTTTCAAAACGTAATCTCATAATATGTTGTGAACTATTTTAGGCTGCAAAACCACATATTTGAGAATATTTTAATCTGCCAGGTTGACTAACCTGAATCATGTCAAGAGTGACTACAGACCTTTGAGACAAGGGTCAAGAGCTGCCTTTGTAAGCAGACTTGCCAACCTAGTGAGGAGTGATTTAAACTAGTTGTGTCTGGTAGGGTTAACCTGAAGGGAAGAGGAGGCAGAAGGGGCTGGCAAACGAGGGGGACAACATGACACAGGAAGCTTTCTGGCATTTCCACAGCAAATGCAGGTTCACTTGCAGCCTATCACAAATGCTTGTACACTAATGCATAAAGCATGAGGAACAAGCAAGGGGAATTAGACGTCTGTGAACATAACATGGTGCTAATTATGCCAAAGCTGTGGGTTTGATCCCTATATGGGTCTTTCACTTAAGAGTTGGACTTGATGATTCTTGTGGGTCCCTTCTAGCTGAGACTATTCTATGATTCTGTGAAATCAGTAAGTGTGGTACTGTAGTAGGTGTGTGTTACCACCCAATCAGGAAAAGGAGACAGATGAAACCTTATTTAGGAAGCTGGAGAAAGCTTCACCATCAAAGATTCTTGATACCAATGGATGCCTTTAACTTCCTTGATGTGTGCTGAAACAACAAGACAAGTGGTGGTAAGAAACCACAAAATATACAAAATGTGCTGAACGCAACTTCTGGTGGAAGTGGCCAATGAACTGATGTGGAAAAATGCTCTGTTCAACCACCAACTTCCAAACAAGGGTAAACAAGTTACAGGTAAGGAGCTTGAGAACAGTCTTAGCTGCAGCATACAAGGTCCTGAGAGGAATGAACAAGACAAAGAGCAGAATCACAATCCTGGACATCAGAAAAACAGAATTTGAACTGTTCAGGGACCTACTTGGAAGAATCCCAAAGAAAGGTGTCCTGAAGGTTAAAGGAGCCTACGAGTACTGTTTGAGAATTGCTACCAGTCTGGCCAAAAACATATCCCAGCATCTCAGCCCTTTCTGTTCCTCCTTCTGGTATTCACACAGGAGAGGTAAGGATGGAAGGGACCACAGTGGGTCATCAGATCCAGCCTCCCTGCTCAAGGTTCAAGCAGGGTCATCCTAGAGGACATTGTGCAGGATTTCATCCAGATAGTTCTTGAATATTTCCAGTAAGGGAGACTCCAAAACCTCTCTGGGAAGCCTAGTCCAGTGCATGGGCACCTGCACAGTAAGGAACTTCTTCCTCATGTTCAAGTGGAACTTCTTGTGCATCAGTTTCTGTCTGTTACCTCTTGTCCTATTACGTGGCACCTCTCAGAAAATCCTGGCTCCATCCTCTCAACACCCTCCCTTCAGATACTTGTATACATTGACGAGATCCTCTCTCGGTTGTCTCTTCTGGGGGTTGAACAGGCCCAGCTCACTCAGCTTTTCCATCATAAGAGAGATGCTCCAGTCCATTAATCCTCTTTGTTGCCCTCAGCTGGACCCACTCCAGCAGCTCCATGTCTCTCTTTTCTTGAGGAGCCCAGAACTGGACACAGCACTCTAGATGTGGCCTCACCAGGGCTGAGCAGAGGGTCAGGATCACTTCTCTCGACTCACTGGCAATGCTATTCCCAATGCATTTCAGGACACAATTGGTCTTCTTGGCCACACAGGCACACTGCTGGCTCATGGGCAGCTTGTTGTCCACCAGGACATTTATTGCACTTAAAATCTGTCTGATAACTTTGTGGCTCTGTGTAGAAGCACAGATGAACTAATATCATTTTCCTTATGATTCAAGCAAAAAAAAAGAACAAAAGAGCAAGTTTGCCTGTTACTTCTCTGCACCAATAAGTGATAAAATATTTATTGTTCCTTGTAACGTAAAACCAGAAGAAAATGTCATCCCAGCCCTAAAGACCATGTAAGCCTGAGGCAGGAAACAGCCTGAGGGTCAGCAACAAAATATTTTCAGATAGTGAGTTTCAACGGCGGGGTCTCAGTATACCACGTGCTTCATCAATGTTAAAAGTATTCATTTCAGCTTCTCCTCAAGCATTGCGAAAATTCCTCTGTGAGGATGACTAGGACCAGGAGGAATTGTGACCAAAGAAGAAGATACAGATGCCATATGATCATGCAGGGGTGGGAATAGAAAAGCCAAAGGCTATCTGGAGCTGAATTTGATCAAGAATGTGAGGGGTAACAGGAAGGGATTATACAAGTATATATTTGAAAGAAAAACAAAGAAAATGTGTGCATGTCACTAGATGGAGCAGAGACCACGGTACAAAAGGAAAATGCCAAGGTAAACAAAGCCTCTCTTGCCTTAGCCTTTACTGGTAAGACCAGCATTCAGGAAGCCTAGACTTCTGAGACCAGAAAGAAAATTTGAGCAGGGAAGACTTGCTCTTGGTGGAGGAGGGTCAGGATAGGAAATAGACAAATTGGACATGTAGAAGTCTGTGGGACCTGACAGCTTGCACTCACAAGTTCTGAGGGATGATGGAGATATCAAGAGACCATTCTTGGTTGTCTTTGAACGGCAGATGGGAGAGTTTCTGATGATCGGCTGAGAAAAAAAGTCAATCCTGTCTTCGAGAAGGGCAAGAAGAATGAGTCAGAGAAGAACAGGCCAGTCCAGTTCTCCTCAGTCCCTGGAAGGTGATGGAAACCATCTCTAGACACATGAAGGACGAAAAGGTAATCAGGAGTAGTCAGCATGAGCTTACAAAGTGGAAGTCATGTGTAACTAATTTGATAGCCTTCAACAAGTTGAATAGCTTCATAGATGAGGGGAGCAGACTGAACACTGTTTACCTTGGCTTAGGCTGGTTTTTGATACAGTCTCCCATAACATCCTAAAAAATAAACTAGGAAAAAAACATTCAGGTTAAATAAGTGGGTACTGAAGCAGATTAAAATCTGGTCGAAGAGCTGGCCCGGAAGGTTGTGGACAAAGTCCATCTGGATGTAACCCCTCGTGGGGTAAAATTGCTGGGCCAATACTGTTTAACATCTTCATTAATGCTCTAGACAATTAAGTAGACTGCATCTGCATGAAGTTTGCAGACAAAAATGTGGGAAATAGCTAATACACCAGATGGCTAGGCTGCCATCCAGAAGGATATAGACAGACTGGAGAAATGGGACAGCAAGTACTTCATGAAGCTCAGCAGAGGGAAATGTGAAGTTTCACATCTGACATAGAGTAACCTCAGGCATCTGAACATGTGGAGGGAGGTGATTCTTCCACCCCCATCCAGCACTGGTGATGTCACACCTGGAGTACTATATCCTCCTCTGGGCTACACCATACGAGATAGACATGGACATACTGGAAAGAGTCCAGAAAATGCCCACTAAGGTGATTTAGGAACTGGGTCATGTATTGTGTGAGGGAAGTCTGAACAAGCTAAGAATGTTCAGCCTGGAGAAGAGAAAGTCTGGGGATCTTATCAATGTGAATAAATACCTCATGAGGGGACTAGAGAAGACAGAGCAAAGCTCTGATCTGTGATACTGATAAGACAAAAGACAATGGATACAATTTAAAACACATTACATTCTACACAAGAGCATAACTTTTAGCTGTGAGGTGGCTCAACCACTGGGACAGGTTGTCCAGAGAAGTTTGGAATCTTAGCCCCTGAAGCTCTTCAAAATCTCACTGGACACAGTCCTGGGAAACCTGCTTCACCTGACCCTGCTTAGGCAGAGGTATTGGAGTGAATTATCTCAAGTGATGTCTGACAGCCTCAGCACTTCCGTGAACAGCTGTAGGCTAGGAAAGTTGAACAGAATCTGCCAGCTTGAGCTGTAATTTTGCAGAAAGGTGTTCTCCTGCTTGGACATAATTTTCTCAAAGTGAAAAAGAAAAGGGATAAAATCTACTGATGATCAGACCATTTGTGGTTAAATACTTGCCTGCTAATGCAAGTATTGGCCTTTGTACAGCACAGTGTAACTCCTGTATTCTTCAAGGTTTGCCAGGGTGTTCTGGGCAGCTCTGGGGTACATTGCTACAAATCACCACCATTTCAATCTTTTGCTTCTTGCTGCGCGTTATGAACTGTGTACAGCTAGTATAGGTGAGTCACTTCCTTTGCACATATCCTGTTGCTCGGATCTGACCCTTAATCTCCCAGAGATGTTTTATTCTCATATAGCCTACAGGTGGCACTTGATTCCACAGTTGCCAGGTGACCAAAGAAATTTGTTGCTCCCAGTTTGTCGTCAATAGCTGAGAGAGGTGAGAAGGAGCTGAAGGAGTTTGTCTGCGGAGCTTGTGAGTGTCATGTTACTGCACCCTGTATTTAATGTACCTGCAAATGCACCACGGGTGGGAAGGCATGCAGATGAAGGTGGAATTCACGTGGGAAGTATTTTCCGAATTTATTTAATGACCACCGGGTGTCACTGCTACTCCTCCAGAGATGATCGCTTGCACAGTAACCAGGATCGGTAATTTCAGCCTGGAAATTCAGCTGTGCTCATCTTGCCACTGTCAAAGAGAACAAGAAACAGGTAGTTCAGGGACTTCTGCACCTGCTGAAAGTGGATACCTTTTTTTAAAGATTTGTGACAGCTTGATGAGAAGTAAAAGCGAATTGGAAAAGAATAAGATCTTCCAAGGAAAGCGAGCTCCTTATGAAGCAGGAAGAGGCTAGAGGGATTTCCAGAGAGCACTGGATTTCAAGGTGGGGTAAACATTAACCTTAGTTTAGAAATGGGAGTTTCAAGCAGGTAATCAGCAGATAAGCTGGAAAGACAGACACACAGTTTAGTAGCCTTGCTGTCAGCATTGTCGTGTGTGTGCTGTGCTTACACCTCCCGTCACAGCACAGGCTGCGCTGTCTCTCACCCACACAGGCTGCAGCCATGATATTGCTCGGGTGGCCTCTTCATCACAGGGGTGCAGTCTGTGTCTCCTCAAGCCCAGATCTAGCCACTGTACCAGCCTGTCTAAGCCACGGAGAAAAGGTCCAGCTTTCTGCCCAGAGTCCTGCTATTTCAAGTGGCTCTTGCTCAAGGCCTCACAAGATGCATCTGGCACTGTCAATCCACCATTCCTTGCCTATGACCTACCATCTTCTTTCAATATATCCTTCTTTAACTGTAAAACATCCCCTCCTTATGATAGGAGGGGATCCCCAAATATGATAACAAGAGCTCCCAGAACCCTGCCATATTCTTGGGAATGAAAGGGCTGCAACAGTCTAGAGATGCCCATCAGATGAGAGGGACACTCTGACAAATTAAGTATAATGGTATCCAAGACAGCATCCATGCAAAAATTTTATTTGTACCAAGAAGATGTCAAAATGGCATTCAGTTAGAGTGAGACAGTAGAATTTGCCTCTGTGGTGAATGAACACAAGCCTGAGTGCTGTTTCTGGATTCTGTTATATGAGAATCTAAAGGTGGCTGACACTGGCATGTAGAGTGGGTTCTCTTTTCCTGACAATAGTTCAGTTCCACATCTGTAAACCTTATTTTGGAGGCCAAAGGCCATGAGAGATCAGAGGTGACAACTGTACTAAATAACAGAGCATAAGGAGGCAGAGGAACCCAAAATACAAGACTGAAATTCTTGATGGAACACATAGACCCAAATTGTCACCTAATAGGAGCCAGTCTAGCTTCAGTTTCACAAGTTTGGATCAGCTCAGCCTTTCATTCCAGCATCTCCTGAGTTTTAGTTACCTACAGCCTCTGTCAGTATATGTTTGTCTTGTACAACTGAAGCAGCTTGCTAAAACCCAGAGCCTTGACAAGTATTTCCATTAGAAATAGAAGGGACATGGGAGGGAAGGTAACTCCATTTCCAAAGGAGACACAAATACCTATCCTAGACCACAACATGAGATAAGAAATGGGAGTGTTAACCAAAATCACTCACATCAACCAGCACTTAACTCATAATCTCTCCGTTTCTTCTTGCTTCACCACCCTACCCCTACACACCTCCCAAGCCAGGAGTCTGTGCACAGCTCTGCCTTTCCCAGAAACTACCTGGGCTGTGGGTCAGAATGTGTCCCTGTCTAGGGTGGATGCCACTTTTGTTCCAGTTTTCTGACTCCATCAGGGAGTGTGGCTGTCAGAAAAGGGTGGTGACCAAAACTGCCTTGAAGCCCGGTCTAGCCATTACATGGTTTGCTAAAGGCCATGGTCCAAGTAATGTCCAGGCCAGGAGATCTTCAGGTTGATGGGTGGATGAAGATCTGCTGTCCAGACTCTCTCTTTCCTCCACCTCTTCTACAACAGCAGGAAATCCAAGGAAGGGGAGGGTTCTGCACTGGCCTGAGCAGTCCGGTTTCTGTACCCATTTTGTCTTGGCACAGTTTTGTTGCACTTCCCCAGATTCAATGAAAGCTGAACCTGCCTGCTTCTCTTGGCTGCAGAAATGAGGATTACTTGCTTGTTCCTTCAGACTGCAAGCCAAGTGAGACATCCCCAGACTCAGTGTGCCAAGGGAGGATTCTAACTCACAGGAACTGAGTGAGTCTTACTTTTCCTTCCCTGTCTGAAATGCCTCACACCACTCCCAGTGTCCCATAAGCTGGTCTGTCCCACCCAGGAGTCTCTTGTTTACAATTTTAAATCATCTACAGCTATTTCCTGTGGCTCCCCACCCCAGCTCCCTAATCCTGGTGTTGTTTAATGTTCTCAAAGCTAACACTTGAAGGGAACAGAACCACCTTTCCAAAGAACAGAACTAAGACACACACACAGTCCCCTAAAACAACAGCATTCATCTGCCTGCAACTGGTTTCACAAATAATGTGAATTTTTAAGAAAATCTCAGGTCCAGTTTGAAGAACAACTCTGTTTTCTCAAAAAAATTAACAATAAATGAATAAAACAGATTTGTCACAGCTGGCAGTGGGGAGTAAGTTTCTGAGATACCGGAATTAGGTGGGCTGAATGTCTTTTTTGTGTATGCCTCAAGATTTTTTGAAAGGCTGAGGTGGGAGGAACTACAAGTTGCCAGCTGGGCAGGAAGTCAGCTTTCCCAAAACAAATAAAAAGTTTCAACTTCATCAAAACCAAAAAATGTCTTGACTCGTAGCAACAAACCGAAAAGGACAAAAGCAAATTTGCAATCAAACTGTCCCATTTTGCTAGAATTACTCCTTAAAATTATTTTAAATTGAGTTTATGCACATTTAAACAACCTTCTTAAAGCAAGGAGCAAAGAAATCTCTGAAAATGCTCAGTCTCCTCTAGCTGACAATGCAGAGGTGTGCTGACTGCAACTCCCCAGAGGTCTACCTTTTCTCAGGTCAAAACCACAGAGAATTGATGAATCCCCTCAACTTCTGCGGTCTTTTGCACTGAACAAGCCCTTTATATCCCCCTGTCCCCATGGCAGGGGTTTGTTTATGTCTCCATGATGATAATGTGGCCCAAATGAGCACCACTCCCTCTAAACCATGTCCCAACATCAGAAAACCAGAGCAGCATTCAGGCACTTATGCAATTTCCCATGCTTGCTAAACTGAAGAAGCCTTAAATGCCCTCTGATCACAACACCCCCAAAGCCTTTCACCTGTAGAGAAACACTTGTGTGGCCATGTGGGCAGTAAACACCATCCCTAGTGGTACCTGTAGGGTTAAAAAACACTGACACTGGATTCCAAGTCTCACACAGTAAGAAACTCTTTTGTTGGAAGCATCACTGTTTTTTCTTTTCTTCTTGTTGGAACATTCAGATAGCATGGAGACTTCCACAGCTCTGCTTCCCTATGGTCATCCTCTTATTTTCCCTAGATTAGGACAGGTTGATGGTATCGATAATACCTAGTATTTACACTAGGTTATCATAGACCAGTTGAGCCAGTTTAATTGCAATGACAGCACAGTGCATGTGATACTGCCATACCCTCTGCATACACCTCATGCTTTTATCTTTGTTAAGGCATGCACAAATTACTTGAGGCATTTTCTGCAATATTGAAAACAATTGCATGCCATCTCTGGCCTAAAAACACACCCCCGAGTTTCAATCACAATTCTCAAGCAAATCTATGATAGCAAACAGTTGTCTGCTGACTGAGTAGGAGAAATAAACTGCAGGAAGCAAAGAAGAAGGAATAAAGTATCATTGGAAATAAGACAAAGAAAAATAAAATCATTACCTAACTTTGACAATATTTTCTTTTTTAAATATCAGTATTTCATGGCAGAAACCAGTTTCTAAAAGAGTTTAGCCTGCAAAGAACAACAGTCATTTTGAAAGAATCCCACTACTCCATGCAAAAAGAGGAATAGGATAAAATCCAAAGAAAATTTAGGGATTGGGCTCTCTCAGGACCTCTTGAAAGACTTAAAGTGGTACCTACTAAGTAGGTTGAGATTGTCATGTGACAAAATAACTGTCCATCAAAAGGTGAAATGAGCCTTGTCTGTTTTTCTCACCAGTCCATCTGTATAAAAACTGGTGTCCTGCCTACAAAGGTTATCTTTTCTCTGGTCTGTTCTAGATAAGCAAATATTTTCCCTTGCAACTTCTGCCTTGATTAGGCATATAAGAAATGTGGTGTTTTTCTTGAAAAAAGAGAGGAAAATAAATACTTTTTGGTTCATAGACAACCAACTCAGTATCTCTATCAAAATACAATTTGTGTATCTGAAAACTGTTTATACATAAGAAGGTGTGGTCTGTCTGCCACCATGCCCTACTATTCACCAAAGAACACCAACAGCAGGTTACCAATCAATCCCTTGCACAGCAGGAAGTCTGTTGCCCATGCTGTGATGTTCTCTCTACTGAGTTTAATTTGATCTTCAACCTCTGGACTTTTGGAATCACTTGAAGAAGCCTACAAGGTCTAGCTTCAACATACAGGTGTCAAACATCAGAAAAATCTCTGCTAGGGTCAAGTGTGAGCGCCCAGGACTCATGGTTGTCAGGATCACCATTGAAAGAAGAGCCCAATGTCACTTGTGAAGTACTACCCAGGCTCTACCAGCATGACAGACCCATCATGTTTGCATCATTACCATCACTGTCTAGCCTACCTGCTTTCAGCAGAATAAGAGAACCAGAGAGAGCCTCATTTCCTACATGAGTAGCTAGTTGGAAATTTCATGCTGTGTGCCACTGCACAATATTGTGAATGAATTTTGGCAAAAAAAGGAAATATTCAATGCTGTGGACACAGCATAGAAAGCAGGGAAGAAAAAAAATCAAGCCTTGCTTGAGTGCGTCTTTCATTACTCAAAGGACTTAGTGTTTCAGGGCTCAAAAGTTAATTCTGCATTAAATATGTCTTGCAAGGTGAGACAGTTGTTGCAACCTTGTTGTTTTTCTTAGTGCTGTATGATGAAGTGTTCCACTGGACCTTCATTTCTAGGAAAGCAGGTGAGTTTTCCGGGTACACTGCTACACTGACTCAGAGCTACAAGACAGAAAACTATGGGAAATTATTGACATTTCATATATCATATTCATCTCAAATTGAGATAGAAGAGATCTTTTAGGAACCCAATTTATGGTTTTAGTTTCTATGGATTCTACACACTTTTCTACAACACTTATCCACTTACTCTTATTTTGTCAGCTGAATTTGATTAAATAAAACTTGAGTCACATGGAAAGCCACAGCTTTTAGGGTCAATTTTTATTTATGTTTGGGTTTTTTCAACTGAACATTATTGAAACTATTGCAATTTAGTGGGTCATTTTAGCTCCCTCAAAGTTATGTTTCCCAGAGGGTATTGCTCCAATGGAAATGTTCTGTGAAGTTCTACTCTATGGTCTATCAGTAGAAAAAAAGTCCACAAACAAAGACATTTCATTTCCTGCCTAGTCAACACAGTGACATTTTTTCTGGAAACCTAGGCCACCAAACATGTCAATTTGATTTAGCAACATAACTGATTTCTTAAGGTGCATGTGATTATAGTGGCTTCAGACCCAATCTCTTAACACAAAACCATAGGGAAGCATGGTTCAACAGAGAGGGCAATAACTGAAGTCTAGGAATGCAGGACATGCTCCTGGTATGGTCACTAATTCTGGGGCAAATGGATTAATCTCTGTCTCTTTTTCTGTCCCTCCCGCTGTTCCTCTTTTTTTCCCCTCTTTTGAAGTGAAGAATTTTCAGAAGGCTTGGTTATTCATAGTTATAGCGTCCATAGAATAATGACAGGTTTCTGTTACAAGCTTGTGGAAAAATATGCTGTGGCATTGGAGACATTAATAAGTCTCATATATGATTCATGGGACTTGTCTGCAAATTTCTCACACGCACATTGCAGAACATTTTGGAGGGAATGCCACTTATCTTCCTGGGAACAGCCCATTCCCACTCTTTCTAGTCCAATACATCTATGAGGTTGTCACTGAAGAAGGTAGCAGGAATGGAAGACTAAAGTAAAAGGTCAAAGAGCCTAATCCTCCTTCTGGAACACCACAAGGCTCTGCCTACCATCCCTACTGTATCTGCAATAACATAGTACCCAGGGGATGATAACAGAGGAATTATAGGAATGAGACTCAACTTAGAGGACTGGATTCCTGTCTCAGCTGTTGTGCAAATGAACGAGAGAAAGTTGACACTATTCTCCAGTCCCCCTGGAGACTAATAACAAGGTCAGGTCAGCTTTCTGTTCAGTGGATGCTGGGAATGTGTCAGGGTTTGGTTGTTTTTTACCACAGTCAAACAGGAATGTCTGGCCCATATATAAAAAGCAGTGCTTTGTGCATAGTCACTTGATTTGTGATTTATGCAATCAACCTCTAAGGCACATCACCTACTGGGCAGATAACCTAGGCCATTCCAGGACACTGATGTGGAGTGTCAAATACACAGTTGTTACAGTTTGAAGACAAAGGATTCAGCTAACTATACTGGCAAGCACTGTGCTTTTGCCTTAAGTTCCAGCTACTGCAGTCATATTATCTGACTTCCTCCTTGCTAACATAAAATTAAGATCCTGATCTTCAGAGTTGCAGAGAAAATTTTGAAAAATAACGGCACACAAAAGACTCAGAGACAAAAAAAGACAGTAATAAGGCAAAATACATTGATTTATGATTTTAAGTAAATGCCAGTATATTTTCAATGTAAAGAACTGAAAATACTTTCCAAAACAAATAATTTAAAATTACTTTGCAAAATAAGTGATATTTTCTGAACTCTTGGAGATTAGAGATACACAGTTTTGCCCAGTTTTTTTAGTAGAAACTGAAAGTTAACTTCGACCAGGAAGCTTTGTAAACTGACTCTCAGTTTATAGAAAAAGGCTTCTAGGCCAAATTTTGTGATACCCTGTGAACAGAAGATTATAATAATGCACAGTTTAAATGCTCTTTTCAGAGTGTTTGAAAAGTCTTCCCTCTTCTGAACAACAGACTACAACAGACCCATTCACAAACTTTGAGCAATACACTATTTTGTGGCACGTACTGTCTGGGTTGATAGTGTTAGTGAATGTTCTTGGAGCATCTGACATGCAAACCAATCTTAACACTAAAGGAACATAAGCTACACTGAAACTCCTGAGTTAAAATACCCCAGGCCTGTCAGAAGGTAAAAAACCTCTCAGGATAGGTTTGCTATTAGACTAGAAGAAATGGGAACTTGGGGGAATGCTGTTACTGACACAGTGTTTCAGGTCACCAAGGCGTGCTGCTTAGCCAGCACTTGCAGGACTGGCTTCTGAGACTGTAGCAAGGCTGTGCATCTCCGGCAGAATGTCCGCTGCAGGAGCATGGAGCACTTCTTGGAGGAATATCAGGGTGCTTGCCGCACTTTTCCCCAGATCCAGCAATAACAGCGAGGTTCCTTTGTGTCTTTTGGCACTACCTCCTTTGTCATGCTACTCATGCCTTCAGTCCACCAGACCATTCCCCCTCTGGAGCAATCACAAAGAGCCAAGTCAACCTGTCTAATCAGTCCACCAGTAAAACAAACAGAAATAAAAAGCACAGTGTTTCACACATCGGTTTCCCCTCAACAATTGGTAGTTGCTAGATGTGAAAGTCTAACAGTGTTTAGACAGGATTTGACTACAGGAGGAGGAAACAAAGTACTGGGGTGGGGGGAGGGGAGGGGTATCCTTGCCCTGTAATAATGTATCGTTTTTCCAAACAGTCTCAACCACTGGAATTTTCTCTGACCTCCCACTGTCTCACTTGGTAGGGTAGTCTCCTGAGCAGCAACTCTTATGAAATAACTATACAGGTTTGGTTTAGTTAGTTACACGTGATTCCTTTCATTGTTGAGAGACAGTTTTCACATCACCATCCCTGAATTTACAGAGACTAGAACATAGTTCAACAACACAGATTTGCCATGTCAGGCAGGATTTTAGAAGCTGCTCCCAGAAGGACCTTGGGAATGTTTTCCTTAAGCCCCAACTGAAAAGTGGAATGAAACAAAAATATCCAACTGACTTTTTTTTTCCTTCCTGAGAAATGAAAAAAAATAGTTTGTTCAAATGTAAATCTATATGATCTGCAAGAAAGATTTTTTTTTTTCCTCCCAAGATGTTTTTAAAAAAAAAAAAAATCCATTTTCTGGATTCATTGCTTTAGTTCAGCTGAATACTTAACTAATGAAAAATGACAGACATGTTGTGCTTTTGACTGAAACTTTGTCCCTGACGAAAACTCTTAAGGGCATTGGCTGGTCAAGAAAACAGAAATTTTTATTTGGTCCATGAGATGTCAGTCAACATAAAATGGAAACATTTTTCAGCTTGGCTGGTATATCAAAACAAAAATCTCTATTGATTTTCGAGGATGAGTAGTCATTTCACTGTGAAATACTCCATTTTTAGTAAAGTTCACCAATACCAGGTCAATTGTGGTCGGTTGTATACAAGTCTGCAAGCTAAAAATAAATTTCATGCTCTGTAATTAGGACTCCAACCTGCTAATTTCCAGAAATACTATGGGGACCTCAAAGCACTTGTCATGACTGCAGTAGAATACAAGTCTTGAAAAGAAGACAGTGTGAATAAAAAAAATCTCATGAAATGGCAAACCAACCATACAGGAATAGAAGAAATAGATGAAAAGAGAAAATACATGCCCTGGAGCTTTAATAATGTAACCTCAGCCAGCTCTGAATACTCCACCAAGATGTGATCCAGCTACTGTGGCAAACAAGAAACATTCACCATTTCTGACTTTAGTCAGGACATGTCAGCCTGGATGTTCCCCAGGCACAGCCAGCCTGCTGATGCATATGACCCCTTGCTCTGCTCTGCTCTGCTCTGCATGAGAGAGGAGCTCCTGTCCTCCTGTGTACCTGCACAGGTACAGGATGTGAGAGGGAACTGCTGCCTGCAGGCTGACACAGGCGCAGTGGCAGCTAGGGTTCTGCTGTCTGCATAACACAGGCCTGACACATCCTCATTTCTCTGTACAGCCAGGGAGGAGATGACAAACAGCCAGGTTCAGATCCAGAAATCACAGTTAAACTTTTAAACAGACATTTGTACAGAAATAATGACCTGTAAAGATCAGATAAGGCTGTCTTGCATAGGAAATTTTCATGCGTGACTGCCATCAGCCTGAGAAACACGTTTTAGTCACCTTGTTTAAAACAGGTGGTGTTCTCAGAACTACTGCACCATGTTTATTTTTAACTTAAGAAGTTCAATAATTGACTGCTCTAAGCTGGTGGATAGGAGAGTGGAAAGATTCCTGCAGTCACAGTAGCCACAGTAGCTGAACACTGCTCAGACACAGGAACAAATATGCGAAACATAACATTTTGGAACCCTTTCACACTCTTTCTAAACAACTGATAATTACCCACATGGCCTCCTGCCTACCTCCATATGTTATTTCATTGTCTTCTCCTCACCTCACATCTGGCCTATCCCCATGACAATGACACTAATTCTGAGTATGATTGCTGTCTGAGGTAGGAGCTGTGTCCTGTTTTTCGTGTTGGTACCCTGCACCACAGGACACCATCATCATCATCTTCAGAAATACAAGATCAGTAAAACCCAGACTGAAAAAAAAAGTAGCTCTACATTTACTAGTGAGATCAACTAACCAACACAAAAAAATATAGAGATAAAGGAATGTCTGAAAAACATCAAGGAAAATACATTTTATGGAGGAGGAAAACCATTTATTGCCTTGATGTATTACAGTTTCTAGCATGTGCTAAGCCAGTATATGTCTCCACAGGCTTAGATGCAGATTTTTGCATGAAGCACTCTGCTTTGCTAGAAGGTGAAGTGGTAGTTCCTGTTTGCAAATTCAAGTTACTTATGAGAGCTGAATTTATCACCCATGTATACAGTTCCATCACTGCTTTGCGCATTAACTGTCCTAGAAATGGAAGAAAGGTGCTGAAGAAAGAATACCTAACCCCTAAATTCCTAGCACACATTGCTTCACACTGAAGTGCCCCCCAAGCCTTGAACCAGTAACACTGAAGCTTTCCTGTTGTGCAGAACTCGCAGCTGGAGTTGGAACGAAATCTTCAACTGGCAGATCAAAGGAGCAGTGGTGAAGTGTTCGAGTTAGTCCACTCTCAGTATGCAAGCCCCATAACAAGCTGCTCCTTTCCGCGTACTAGGCTCTGAGTCTCACCATTCTACCAATGAACAGAGCTGTGGTACACCTGGAGGGCATGATATCTCTTCCATATCAGAAGGGTATATGCCGGAGATACAAAGGTCCAGCACATGGATTCCAATTTTGTCTTGAAGGTTAGCATTTGCTTCAGTCAGGGCTGGAACATATGGACAGGAAATGAGGATTAGTCACCCAGGTATGCAAACAGAATAGGATCACAGAAATGCCAATCCCTGTCAGATTGACTTTTGTTTTTTTAAATTCTTTTGCATCCTTTTAGGTCTTACCTTTCCCCTCACCTTCAGAGAAGATTTCTCAGATCCCACTCCCAAAAGCTACAAATTAATTTTGACACTTTCTTAAAGTCCAAATTCAGATATCAAGTACCATGTGACTGGCATTTAGACTTCTAGCACTAATAATACCATGCTTCTTTGCAACTCTCCTTGGAAGCAGGCCGTCACCTAACCCAACATACATTTCTTGAATGTGAAAGACTCAGCTTGATTCAGGTGAAGCTTCCTACAGCTTCCCTTGATACCTGTCTTTCTGTCCAAAATCTGCCGTTTGATCTTCTGGGAAGGCTATGCTTACCTTGATGTGTCATGATACTCATGTTGGTTTCAAATGCTGTCCCCATAGCAGGGAGGTCCAATAGCTGTGGTGAACTCTTCTAGGAAGACCCCACTGGCCTGCACTAAGCGATGTTCAGCCATGTCAAGAAAGAGGTTACCAATTTAAAGGGGTCTTCATTTTCTCTACGTAAAGTTATTTCTTTCTGGTCCCCTCACTGCTGCTGTAGGTGAATTCTGCAGCTCTCCTCGGTCCTTGCTTAACTTGATACTTAACTTTATTTTGACTTCTTACATCCTCACACAGTTTACTTGGCAAGACCTGAATAAAACACACCATGAAGCTTCACAGAGACACCCCAAATGACCCACATAAGTACCTCCCCTGCTGATTTGCACCAGCTGTAGTCCACTAAATCAGTTGTTTTGACTAGTTATAGAATACTTCATACTGACAGGAATGTCCCCACCTTAAGCTATCACACAGCATTTCTCAGAGCCATCTTTTCTGCAAAAGGCCGTGGTAAAGAGTTCCTGGACTTCCCCACTGTCCCTAAGCTTAGCTGATTAAGAAATCACTGAAGGACTCCCTTGCTCTTGTAACTGTAGGCATGCAGACTCCCAAGATATAGCACAGGTTTTCTTTGATAGTCTGAGGTCATAGGGTCCTCACAATCTCAGGAAATTTATTTTCCAAAAAAGAACAAAGCACAAATGAACTGAAGGAGAACAGTGGAAAGCAGAGAAAGGTGAGAGAGTCCCATATACTTTGTTTTTATTGTCTTATTCATTTAAAAGATAATGGAAGATTTTGATGCCATATATTTTAGATTATCTTAATTTGATCTGCTCCCTCCTGAACGTTTGAGGCATGTTCTGTAAGCTATTTTTGACTTGTTCTCATCTGTATTTTCAAGAAGGAAAAGACTGGCCTACGCCAGGTATTATATTGCAGATTTTAGCTAAATACTGATGATCTTGAATTGTTTAGGTTCTAGGTATGCCATTCTCACACATGTATTACAGCATTCCACCCCTGACTGGAGACTTTTGCCATAAAGCTTATTCTTTGATGCTCCTTCACTGAGACAACTGTGTGCTCTTGAGTTCTGCAGCTCAGAGACCTAAGAAAAGCCAGTCATACCCAGAAGCAAAAGCACAAATATACATTTTTATTCCAAGCCATTAGACCGGCTGCAGAACACACTGCAACAGTTTGCTAAGCAGAGTGGTCCTGTGGGACTACACGCTCAGGAGGGTGGAGTTGTGGCTTGGAGCACAAACTGTACCTCTTTGTTAAAAAACTCTGCAAACTAAAAGGAACAAGGAAGCAGAGGACGTGTTGTTCACCATGCTCTGCCTCCTGCTGTGCCATCATGTGGCACCCCTGAAAGTCCTCTGACACAAAAGAAGAGGCAACAGCCCACACAGGCGGTGCCAGGTCCCAAAGTATGGCCAGGCATCCTGCAGATTTCCCTACCTTCAGCCAGGGATGAAGTCAAGAATGACTGCACTCTTAGTTTCTTAACAGCCTCAGAGTTCTCTGTTTCAGGACAAAGCTGGACATCACAATGTTAGTTTCTCAAACACACTTTGGCCCCTATGAGCAGAGAAAGGTTTTGGTTGAGTTAGATCCCAGCTGGCTAGATACTGGAGGGAAAGGGAGTTCTGAATCTTATCCCTTTCCAATGCATATGCAAAATTCCCAGTAGTTTCTTCATACATTTTAAGTGCCAAGGTACCTTTAAAATGTTGGCCTTCCTTAATTAAAATCCAGCAAGACCTGCCTGTCAAAAATTACTTCCAAACTAGGCTGAGAAGAATCCAGCTAGGTCTTCCACAATTTTCAGCACCTGTGATGTACTTTACTGTACATAACTTGCTCAAACAAGATCTCTTTTAGTCTGTAATATTGCAGTCTACTCTCTCAGAGATGGTTTCTTTTCCTTATTTATGAAGCATTACAGTTTGCCTTTTTGGGGGTAATTGATAAACAACATTTAGAACAGAACATTTTCAAAAACTTTTCAGACACCAGCAAGCCCATATATGGATAATTGCAAACATGAAACACAAAAACTCTTCAATAGGTTTAATGTTAGGAATTTTTTTAACTTGTGCACTCTACACATGCTTTCTTGTGCTTTCTAGAAATGTGTGTGACATTTATGAAGATGGACAAACTGAAGCACTGGGAAAAGATTCTGCTTTGAAGGCTTAGAGGGGAATTTACCTTAGGACTCTCTGTGGAGAAAGTCTGTACAGCAGTGAATGTCACTGCAGAATTTGTGAAAGAGATATCACTTGTACACTACCTCTTTGCTTTCTAAACTCTCCCTCCACAATAGGCTGCTGTCCTCACATCAATAAAGGAATCTACTAGGGTACTCACTTGGAGTTAAAACTCAATAAAAACAGAATATAAGCCAGAATGTCCTCCAGAGCCTTCCTGTCTCTCTTTTGCTCTTGGCACTTTCATTCACAGAACTGCATTGATGCCAAAGCACTTTGCTGGTAGAGCATCTCATAATTTGGATGAGCAAAGTGCTGTAGTAAGTAGGGAACTCACTTATTCATCAGATGAACTAAAAAAACTAGATTCAGTATGTAAGCAGGCTTTGTCTTTTCTTTGCAGAAGACTGCCAGCCACAGAGCTCACTGAAAATACATTTGCCAAGAACAAAAAGTCCTGCTCTGTCCCCTGTTCATCTCAAAGTATAAACTCACCTTCAGGGCTGCTCTCACACAGCACAATCTGTGTTGCTCCCCTTACATTTAGCAAGAACAGTGACTTGCAAGAAGGTGGCTCTGTCCTTTTACCTTCCAAGGAAAACTTGCTTAATAAACACTCCTTTGAATTTGGCTCTATATATTCCCTTCAGTGTGACACCCACAAATATTTCTACTCTACCCTTTATATATAGGAAATCTGTATAATATACATCTTGTTTTCCTACCCCTGAATTTTCAAAGGTCTGTTGGAGTTGTAAATCCAGCACATTTCAGAGCCAACATATTTCAGATCCTCACTTAAACATTCATGTCAGAATTCGGCCTTTTGGTTTCAGGACAATAAAAACTGGTCATTCAAGTAAGGCTGTCCTGTCAATCATAGTTTGCTCAAATAAATAAAGGCAAATCAAACAGCGATCTACATTTCTCCACAGAGAAGAACCCAGTAAAATGGTGCCTGCAGTAGCTTTCTGTTATAATTTATCTTACAGTCAGAAACAGGCAGGATGAGATTACAGGTTATCTGAGATGGAAAGCTAGCATGCCTGTAGGCAGGAGTAGCACAATCTTGAAAATTTTCTCTCATGAGTAAAGAGGTTTTTTCCTGCTACACCAAATACCAAATGGACTCTAAGCCTAGATGCTCAGCTGAAAGACAACAGTGACCAACTTTGATTTCAACTCTTCTGTCAAAGTCTCCTGATGTAGACCTCTCTAAAAACATGAAGTCCCGAGCACTTGGCTCAGGGCCACCAAGACTGTAATCTCCACCTCTGCAGTATCAAGCAGCAAGGTTCAGATCTGTAAGGGTGCTCAGGCTCCCAGACCCTTCCTACCTCCATACTTGAGGACAACTGTAAAAAGTTCATTCTTGAGAAAAAAATACAGGAATTTCTGTGATGAATCATTTCACACACCAAACAAGCCAACACCTTTAAGACAAATATCCTCTTCCTCTTCAGCAAGATCCACATCCTGCTCCTGCCCTTTCACAGACACGTCACTGAATGGAACATGTTTGCTCTGTGTAGAAGTTACTGCCAAGACACTAAGAAGTAACTTAGGCATTTAAACATAGGCATCTGATGTAATTTTAGAGACCTTTAAGCAACCCTGATGGCCTTCAGCTGTCAGTACACAAACTGTAGGAACTTCTACGTCTTCAATATTTTATGACATCTATCATAGAATCTTAGAACAGCTGAGGTTCAAAGCAATCTCTGGAGACCCTCTGGTCCAACCACCCTGCTGAAATAAGGCCACTTCATGCTGGTTGCTGGGACTATGCCCAGATGGCCTCTGAAGATCTCCAAGGCAGGAGAGCCCACCACCTTGATCACTCTCAGAGTAAAAAAGTGTTACCTGAAGTTCAGAGGAAAATTTCAGCATCTCGGTTTGCGCCCCTTGTCTGTCACTGGGCATCACTGAAAAGAGTCTGATTCCATCTTCTTTTCACCCTCCCTTCAGATTTTGGTACACATTGATGAGATTTCCCCCTGAGCTTTCTCTGAGAAAGTATAGTAGCTCTCTTGGGCTTTCTTGCTATGAAAGATGCTCCAGGCCCTTAATCACCTTTGGAGCCCTTAACTGGACTCTCCCAACAGCTCTCTATCTCTGCTGTACTGGGGAGCCCAGAGCTCATCACAGCATTCCAGATGTGACCCTACCAGTACTGAACAGAGGAGAAATTTCACTCAGTGTGCTCCTCCTAATGTAACTCAGGATGCAACAGTCCTCCTAATGTAACTCAGGATACTGTTCAACTACATTGCCGCAAGGGCACGTTAATGGTTCTTGTTCAACTTGCTGCCTACCAGGATTTTAAGTCCTTTCCCACAAAGCTGTTTTGGCCAATTGACCTTCAACATATACCAGTGAATCTGGCTATTCCTCGACAGATGCAGGACTTCGCACTTCCCTTGGCTGAACTTCATGGTGTCAAAGTCCCCCTACAAAGCAGAACAACCTTCTGGTGTATCAGCCATTCTTCCCAGCTTGGTGTCATCCATGAACTTGCTGTGGGTGCACTCTGTTCCATCATCCAGATCATTAATAAATGTGTTTAAAGAGTGTTCAACCCAGTATTGACCCCTAGGGTGCACTACTAGTTACTGGCCACAAACTTCATGCCACTGAACACTACCTTCTGGGTCCAGCAATTCAGCCACTTTTCAATCCATCACACTGTCTGCTCATCAAACCCCTCTATCAGCAGTTTATCCATTAATTTTATTGGAATATTCAAAGCCTTACTTGAAGTCAAGGTAGGCAATATCTACTGCTATCCCCTCATCTACCGAACAAGTAATTTCATCGTTGAAGATTACTGACTTTTTTAAGCAGGACTTCCTCTTTGTATAACCAGGCTGACTAATCCAAATCACCTTCTTTCCAGGAATGAATAGTTTCCAGAAAGTTGTTTCACCATCATGTCAGGAGACAGAGAACCGTAGAAAGGGTTGAAAGGAACATTAAGTATCATCTAGTTCCAACCTCCTTGCCATGGGCAGGGACAATTTCCACTATACCAGGTTGCTCAGAGCCCCATCCAGCCTGCCCAAGGATTGGGCATCAAGAACATCTTTGGACGACCTGTTCCAGTGCCTCCCCACTCTCACAGTAAAGCATTTGTTCCTAACATGTCATCTAAATCTACTCTCTTACAATTTGAAACCATTCCCTCTTGTCATGCCACTATATACTCTTGTAAAAAGTCTCTTTCTGTCTTTCTTGTAGGCTGCCTTCAGAAACTGTAAGGTCACAATTAGGTCATCGCAAACCCTTCTCTTTTCCAGGCTGAAAAATCCCACTTCCCTCAGTCTTTCCTTCTAGGAGATATCCTCCCTTCCCCTAACAATCTTGGTGGCCTCCTCTGGACTCTTTTCCAACAGGTACATGTCCTTCCTGTGCTGGGACCCCAGAGCTGGATGCAGTGTTCCAGGTGGGTCTCTCCAGGTTCCAGAGCAGAGCAGAGGGGCAGAATCCCCTCCCTGGCCCTGCTGCCCACGCTGCTTTGGATGCAGCCCAGGACACGTTTGGCTTTCTGGGCTGGGAGTGTTCATGGCTGGGTCATGCCCAGCCTCTCACCCACCAGCACCCCAAGACCTTCTCAGCAGGGCTGCTCTCCCTCTGTTCATCCCCCAGCCCGTGTTGGTACTGGGAGTTGTCATAGGCCAGGTGCAACACCTTGCACTTGGTCTTGTTATAAACAATGAGATTCCTATGGGCCCACTTCTTGAGCTTGTTAAAGTTCCTCTGGATGACATCCCATCCTTTTAGGAGTGTCAACATCTCCATTCAGCTTGGTGTCATCAGCAGGTTTGCTGAGGGTGCACTCCATCCCTTTTACTAATGTGTCAAGTGATTGGACTATGGGGGTGATTAACCTGTAGTTGCCTGGATACTCTTTCTTGTCCTCCTTGAAGACAAGAAAGACAGGAGTGACTTTTTTTTCCTTCAGGTGTCCAGAACTTCTCCCACTCAATATGATCAGTCAATGATAATTGAGAGTGCCCTCACAATTACATCTGCCAGCTCCCTCAGCACTCATGGGTACACACCATCAGGGCCCATGGCCTTAGGTATAATTAAGTTAATATTTCCTAAATTGAATCTCTTCCAACAAGAGGAGTACTAAATTTTCCTTCCTTCAGACTTCCCTCTAGTCTCACAGACATTTAAACAAATTAATTTCTACTGTGCTTGACAACCAAGAAGTCATATTGTGGCCAAACCACTCCTTACAAGCCATGAGGAAGCCCTTATTTACTGATACAGACCAAGACAGGCAAGGAACAGAGCTGTATTCTAAGTGTTGGCAATGCATGAATGGTATCTTCAGTCTCCTGTGTCAAATTCTGAGCTCCTTGGTTTGGCACCCAAGTGAGATAGTTTTGATTGTTCTCAGGTGCTGGGAACCGAACATATCCACCAGCATCAATAACTCAATTAAACAGCAAGAACAGGAGAATAGGAAGGGTTGTTTCTTGTCTATGCCTTTGTTTACTCAGTATGACACTTTCTAGCTAGGGTTGGGATGAGGCTTATTGCTAACTGATGACCATTCTTTGGAGAAGATACTCATGTGCAGACATGGATCATTGTTGTTTTCTGAAGGGAGCATGTTTTTCTCTTGTTTATCTGCTATTAACCAAAAAACTTGCATATTTTGATCTTTAGCCATCCTCTCCTGCTCAGATAATTTAAGCCATGGTGAAAATCTCATGTTTCCCCCATTCTTACCAAAGACAAAGAGTGAGTAGTTGTCAGGGTTATACCAGAATAGCTGCCAAAATCTTCCCAGGGCAAATTTCAAGCCTAGACATGTGATGACACAACTCATCTGAGATGGGGGACAGAAGCATTCAGTACTTCCCACTGCTCTGTCAGGGAAGACATCACAGGCAGCTCTGAAAGCACCAGCCAGAGCTCTCTCATGCTCAGATACCTGACAATGGTGCACCCTTCCAGCTCTGTGAAGAACTAAGTTTTATTGGCAAGTGCTGAACCTTGACTGACCCCCTGCTACACCTCATCACAACATTGAAGTAGAAGTCAAGTAAAGGTATTTTCCCAAAATTTTGTTAAGGGCAGAGGCTGTCTAAGAACCATCCTCTAACAGGGATGTTCTATCCAAAACAACCAAATGCTCTTTTCCATCAAAAGTCAGATATGAGCTAGCCTAATAGTCACATGGATCTGTTTCCTTAACTAGATCTCATGACTCCTGCGTAATAGCCACAGGACTCCTTAGAAAATTCTAAGATCCACATGGGTTTCCTGAAGCTAATCATTCACCTTCCTCAAAATATTTGTTGCTCTCATTTGCCTTCTGTAGCAACCAAAACAATATCAATCCAAGTCACCAAGGGATCTGAAGTCTTCACAGGTAAAACTTGCAAGCAAAATGTGACCTTCTTTAAATACAGAAGACTAGATGAGCTTTTCTTGTTTTCTAGGTAAACATTCCATGCCATCTCAAATGAATCCTACTTTCAGCCATATATATTTAGCTATATAAACCTAGTGTTTTCAGATTTCTGTTTCACAAGAATGTAGCAGGGCTTGCAGTTCATTTCTGCCTGAAAAGTCAGAAGATGATCACCATACAAATACTTCACTGCACTCCATCTGTGCAGCATCCTTCAGAGCTTGAAGCTTTTGAAATTAGAAAAACAGGGGTAAATGTTTGCCTCTAACACCACATAGCTTGTGTACTAAACCCTAACTTTGAGAATCTTGTTATACACAGTCACATTATCAGGATACAGTAGAAGACTTAGCCAAAACCTGGCTCAGGAGTAAGATCTGAATTCACTGAGTGTTGGAACAGGCTGAGAACATGTAACAAATGTGATCTTGCTCCTGCTACCAGAAAAATGCTATTATATTGTGGAGGCTACTGGTTTTATCTTTAATGAGTTGTGTCTACCTAAATACATTAACCATTCATCATACTGTATGCAACTAGCTATAGAAACTCTAGGGCCTTTACCACATTAACACACTTGGACTTTTAGATGAAGTACTGGTCTCTTTGAACATCACTAGGGTGTTTTAATTGTCGTCTGTTTGAATCTGTCTAAAATACTGGGTCTTACTAAGTCTGTGAACCTGGAGATTCTCTACACGGAGCTTTCCCATTCACCTGCCTCTTGACCCAGAGTCTCTGTTGTTGTCAATCCAGGATCTGCTTTCCCCTTTTGTCAGACAGTCTGGTCAGGTACTTACATAGTGAATGAAAAGGGCCAGGGGAAGGCCCCAGCTCCTCTGAGTCATCCACAGTCCCTCGTGGCAGTGACTGGTAGAAACCACCTCTATTTCTGTCATTCTGGAATCTCAGACCTTCCTTTCTCCTTCAGAAACTTTACTGTGCTTTACTGTACTGAATTCTTCCAGTGTTTGTGTTGACGTTTTTCAGCTGAGTCTTCATGAACCTACATAATAGTAGTGTGCTCTTTTCTTAGTGGACATTCTTCACATGCTTTTCTACAGGAACAGCCTGGAGGCAAATAAAGGAGGGTAGAGCAAGAAAATCTAGTAAAGCAAGGTCAATTGTTTAATCAGAGATTATTTGAAAAGTTCCTTCCATCCCTCCTTGCACCAAAGCAGAGAGAAGTAAGTATATCCTAGAAGGGGTCAGAGGATTTAACATTTACTCTCAGCTTCCTGCAACACCAGCTCAGTGCTCTGAATGTCCACAAAGGAGCAGAAAAAACCTTCTGCAAATCATCCATGTCCACACTTCAGCTTCTTCCACACCTAATACCTCATCATTTGGGCAGGGCAGAAGTCTCCAGACTGTATAAACTGCCAAAAGGAGATCAAGTGTACCTGTAAGATGCTGTTGAAGGCCCAGCGAACACTAGCAGGAAAAGGGTGATGCTACCCCCCTTTCAATAGGGAAGGTCAATGAAGATGTGTGGAAAACAGACATGGCTGTGTGAAGTTATCCATGTATATTTATACATCACTATACTCATTCTAATATCACGCACAACTGTACAAAGGCAAAGCCTTTTTTATTCCCCTTTCATTATCAAGCAGCCAGGCTGCTGTCAGCTATGTGTCAGCTGCTCAAGCTGGCCAGCAGCTGGCAATGCAAGCAGCTCAATTTGAGTTCCCTGTGCAGTTCCCTCTTCTTCAGAACATCCTGTTCAGTGGTGTTATTGCTATTTGCAAGTCACTGGTCTCATCAAAGCAAGGGAAGAGGGGGAGAAAATGAAACTTCTGCAAAATTGATAAAAATTTACCAGTATGTCACTTAAAATGCAATAATTTTTTAGACTGTAGACTGAGTTGACATTGGGCAATAACATTTTACCAAGACTTGTTCCCTCAAGCAGAGGCCACAAGACAAGGGCAGATATGGCACTTGAAGGTCGGGTTTTGTGTGAGAAGGCAGGCACTCAGTTAGGTCCAAGTATCTTGTACAACCTCAGGTGGCTCACAAGCCTATTGGACATTAAAGAGAACACAACCCTCTCCGCTTGTCGAGTGTGCAGAGAAGGGCCGGTGGACTGTAGTGGTTTAACCCCAACAGCAATGAAGCACCACACAGCTGCTCGTTCAGTCCACCCTCTCATCAGGAAGAGAATCAGAAGACTCAGACTTCTGGCTTTACGTAAGAACAGTTTAATGCGGACACTGCCTGCTCACTGATTCTGCCACTTCTTGAGCAGCAGGCCCCAGACCGCTTTCCTCCCCAGGTCATATGCTAAGCATGACTTCACATGGTATGGAATATCCCTTTGGCCAGTTGGGGTCAGCTGTCCTGGCTGTGTCCTCTCCCAGTTTCTTGTGTCCTTCCAGCTTTCCTGCTGGCAGGGCATGAGAAACTGAAAATTCCCTGACTTAGTATAAACACTACCATAAACTTAGTAACAACTGGAAATGTAAGTTCTTATCAACATTATTCTCATTCTAAAACCAGAACACAACACTATACTTTTTACTAGGATAAAAATTAACTTGTCCCACCTAAAACCAGAAAACCAGGACATGGACATATCACAGAAATGACCTGTTGCTGTTCTAAATCAAGGAATCATGAGGGAGAAAACCTTGTTAAAGGTTCGCTTTATACATCCCCTGCAGTCCCTTCTGCATAAAGTCTTTCACTTATGTATCACTGCACATATACAGGTATGCCTGTAGAGCCTGCCTGAGAATGACAATGACCTTTCAGTTAGAGAGGCCAGGACAAAGGCACATAATACTGAGAGCCTCAAACACTCTGGGGATACTTTACTGCACCTTCAAAGCCTGTAGCCATATTTTCCTGCACACTGGGTAAAACACCAGTACAACTCATATGGCACAAGGGATCAGGACAAGAACACTTGACTGTCCCTACAAGCACTCAGGTGTGCTCATTTGTCTGAACGAGTTGGTTAGTTTTCAGAGCAGACTCAAAAATGTCTCAGGCTGACATCCCAGACACTTGGCCTCCTCCTTTTGCTAAGTTTCAGGAAAAGTAAAAGACAGAGTCCTGTAGCACAACAGACACAGCTCCTGGCAGAAGTGAATTTTCCACAATGCTGCAGAATACAGTACTAAAGGAAAAAAATGAGTTAAATAAATGAACTTGCATTAGTATCAATCCAGAACAAAGGCCCATCTGTAAGGGTATTAATCATCAGTAGAGCAGGAAGTAAAGGTCCCGTGCCAAACAAATGATCAGTGACATTTGGAGAAGCAAGATGACAAATGTTTACAAAAGTGGAAAAGTACAGTAAGAAAGGAGCTGTGTTTGGAGAAGCCCAAGGGAATTTGGACTTTTCTTTCTAGTAGTGTTGTCCCAGAGGAAAAAAAATAAGAGCCTCAGGTTCTAAATCTAAGGTCCTCTTTTTTCAACAACAGAGAAATTTTAGAAACAAGTATCTCACAAAGGGAAATTTCAATACAGCTTGTTTTCTCCCACAACTAGCAAACATGTTTAAAACCTACAAACCTACATGTACATTTATGTGTATTCCTACACATATGCACATGTGTAATGCAGCCATGGGAGAAGAAAATCTGTTAAGTGAATGTTTCAAAGCTGAGAAGCAATAAGAGCTGAAAATACATGTGTGCAGGATGAGACTTCAGAAGAAGAGAGTGTAACACTGTTGTGTTTCAGATTAGACTAGAGACAGAAAAAATTAGATATGTTTCTGGGACAAAGAAAGAACAGCAAAGAACTCACAGTGAAAATAAATTGAAAAGAGAATCACACAGATCTACAAGCTATGTGTGTAAAATGGGGAAAAATGTAATATAGAGATCACAGCAAACTGAGAAAATGCCTCTTTCTTTTCCAGTTCTACAAATGTTCACCTTTTTGGAGTCTTTTGTTGCTGCTTTATTGTCCTTCCTTTTGTTCTGGTGTTTTATTTAGTAACTTGCCTTGTAAATATTTAACAGGATAAAATAAGCAGTTAGAAAAACACTGCAGTAACTGAATGCAAAAAAAATTTATAAACTGCCATGGCTATAAGGGAGGAATCAAAACAAATACCAGTGTAGCACACTGATTCAAATTTTTAAAATATCACAGCAATAGTCATGGCCACTACTGTTGAATTGTTTGTGTACAGGTGTAAATCTGGTCACAGAAAAAAAGCCAGTCAGTAAAATTTACAGGTGCTGTGTGCTGACCTGCTTACTGGAGTAAAGTGCTATAAATTTATGTGTTACTTTGAACATCTGTGTTCCAGGAAAAGCAAGCAGGAAAGGAGAGAATGGCTGGAGATGAGTAATTTCTCTGCAAACACTAAGGCACAAATGTCAAAAATCAAAAGACATTTATGAAAGAATTGCAAGTACCCCTAGATGATGCAGAAAACTGTGGTCACACAGGTGTCTATAGCAGCTTGGGGCTCCGCATGAGAAGGGTAACTTCAGGGCTCCCTTGGGACAGGGCACACAAGTGCAGGCCCCAGGATTTCCAAGGTGCCAAAGGTACAGCTACAAACTAAGCACAGCAAGTCACAGCTTCCCATCAACATCGTTTTGACACAAGAAGAAACTGGAATTAGACTTGTGAAGTTCTGGCTGCTGCTGTCTTCCAGATCTGTGTTTGGAAGACTCACTTGACAGGTTCCTAGCCTTGAGACAGCTGCAGATTCCTGTTGTTCTGAGCGGATCTGGGTAGTCTTGGTGATGTTAAACACACGAGGTATCATGGTTATTAGCGGGTAATATCCACAGAGATGCTTGGCAGCAGCAAGGCTGCCTGCATTTCCTCACCGCTGCGAGTGCTCTGAGGGTACCCAGCCGGGGAGTGGCTCCCCGAGGCACAGCGGAGCACTAGGAGGCGATACCGGGGGATACCCGGACCACGACCCCGCTTCCCACCCTGCCCTGCAGGGATACTGGGACGGCCTCGGCGCACGCAGTGCCAAACCCTTGGGCCCCAGCACGCCTGGGGAACAGCGGGACGCCTCAGCGCAGCCTGTCATCCCCCGACCCGCCGGCGGCGGGCGGAGGGCGGCGCTTGCGGGGCGGTCCCGGCGCGGCCCCGGCCCCGAGTGTCTCTCCCGCGGCGTGGCCCCGGCCCCAGGTGCCTCTGGGCTTGGCAGCGGCACAGCCCGCCCGGGAAAGCGGCGGCCGCCATGGGGACGAACGCGCCGCCGCGCCGGGAGCC
>VZTJ01003263.1:65516-122800 GCA_013397795.1 Orthonyx spaldingii | reverse complement strand
CGCCTCTATATCTCCGTGTCTCCATCGGGCACACGGGCTTTGTGGCCGTGGCGGCTGGTGTTCTGGGCGTTTAGAAGTTCTCGTGAGACCTGTGCTGAAGGGTTGCCCGTTTGTGCCCTTTCTCTCTGGATTCTCTTTTCATGACCCAGTCCATGGCAAGCTGTGGGGAACCGGTGACCTTCCTAATGCTAGCACACTGTACGTTGTAACTGTGACTACCTTTCTTTTATTTGGGAGATGAGAAATTAGATTCACCCACATTGGGTTTACCCACCCTGGAAGGTGCTCTCGGCAGGGTTCTGGAATCATTTTCAGTTTTATTATTTTGATGTACCTGTGGCAATGACGAATGGCCCCAACATGCCAGGTGCTATATAAGCATATTAGGAAGAAAGGCATGCATGCTCTAAGGATTCACTTTCAAGCAGGATGTGGACAGGGTTTGGGAAAATAGGCATGAATGCAGGTGGGATAACAAGGGGACTTGATCTCTGTGGGGTAATTTTTGGGTAAGTTTTCTCAGAAGGCGTTCAGCTAACATGGGAAGTCAACACAACATTGAGGGGAAGGCAGAGGAGAGCCAGCCAGCAGGGAGGATAGCAAATGCAGAAAGGCTGAGAAGATGGCACTGGAGAGGGGGCCAAGACCCATGGGCGGGGTTCAGGTTCCTTGCCCTTTGGCCAGCAGTGCCACTGCAGGAAATAGTCGTGCTGATGCTGTTGCCGCAAGCCATTTACTTTACCACCTATTGAGTAGGTTTTGTGGCTAACTGCCAGCTGGTTTTAACCACCAGGAGCTATAGCTCTCTGCATGCTTGAAGGGTGTGGAAAAGATATCAGATGTGATGCCTGCCAAAATACAAAACAAAAGGTGTGTGCCTATTATGCAAAGAAGGCCTGTTCAATTTTGAACTGAATGTCTTACCAAGTCAGTTTTCTGACATGAGCTTTCTCTGAAGCTTTTCTTTACATATCCGCCCTTTCCTCTTGCGTTCCAGCCAGCTTTCACTTCAGTTTTGGCACTAGGTCTCCCTGAGATCTGGAGGTGTTGAGCAATATCACCTTGAATATTCACCAGGGAAGGCATCCATCTAGGACTCAGATTTAGACTTTAAAGAAACAGATTCCAAAAAGCATTGAAAATATATATGTTGTACTTATTTTTAAGTAAGAAATTAATTGACCTTTTTTTGCCCTCTTGTAGCAGTGTTTTCCTATGGTGCTCTGAGTCCAAATCTGAAACCACCATGTCAGCACATGAGATAGTGAAGAGTAAATCAGCTCAGGGACAAAAGTGAAAATTAACAAAGCTCCTCATTCATATTAAGGAAATCAAGCATGCTGATGGAAATTATACAATGTTTGCATATCCCCCAAGACTTTAAATGAGAATGTCAATACACAGGAACTATGTGGACTTTCTGACTTGGGAACACTCTTCTACCAGAAGATTTCTCACCTCTGCTGCATTGCTCCTTAAGCATATCACACTTAACAAGTCTACCTGCAGCCTGGAGGATTTTAACTGGTGAGAAGATTGGTGGCCCAAACTCAGGGAGATGATTCCCATCAACACTGTGCTGCCCGGGAAGGGCAGATTTTTATGGGCTATGTAAAATTGACACTACGGCAATGTCAAGGACCTCTGTAATATTTTATGTAAACAAGCATGATTTCATGTGGTAGAATTCAATCACAGTGTTTTTCCACTAAGTATTTAGCGTTGAAAATACAGGAATGTGCTTTTCAAAATCTTGTTCAAAATTGTATGCCTTTTCTTACAATTTTAATCAAAGTTTAATTCTAATCAAAAGATTGACATGGATCATGGAACTTTGTATGAGAAAATACAGGCATGAGAGCATGCTACACAATGCCACTATTTCATAAGCACTTTTCAGAGACACACAAGGGGGTTTCAAAAAGCACAGGAAAAGTAAGAGGTAGAGCCTCTCACAACCTGGAGTCTCATTGTCAGGGACATTCAGGCAGACTTTCTTATAAATACTGCTTCAGCAGTCAGGCTAGTCAGAAAGTTGTCTGTGTCCACATGATTCTGAGTAACCTCCTACACCGTGGCATACAGAAGGCCTTGGGAAAAGAGGCCACTATTCTTTTACTAGGGTGTAGTCTTTCCCAGAGGAACTCGGCACAGCCTATGGACATGCATGTTTGTTAAAATGTCTGTTGAAGAGTTGCTCTTCCTGCAAGAATCAGGCAATATTTTAGCAGTTACTGGTATGACGCTGTAATTCTGGACTATTTTTCATTATAACATCCAGTACTAAATCAAAGCTTTAATAAAAGAACATGGAGAACAAACCCAGCTGAGAAAATTACACTATTCTAGAGTAACAGCTGACTCAGATGGTCTACATGTGACTTTTTTTCCACATAAGTATCAAAAAGCCAGAAGGAAAGAAGTAAATAGCAATTTAACATGGGGGGAGGGGGGGGTTGGATTTTTTTCCTAAATGTCATCCTGAATTTCAAAGATTTGCTCTTCACCATCAAGACTGTGATTTACTACTCAAGCAAAGCACATTTACAGAAGGTTTGTTGGTTGACGGCTTTAGAGAACGTACCTATTTTAAAATTGTGTGCTTGTTTTTACTTTTCATTGACTTTTATTTGTTGTTTGAAAAAACCAAACTTTTTTCTGGACATTTCTAGTAATGAAAATAAGGGCTATAGATACTCAAAAAAATGAGGAGATTTTATTCTTGACCCAGAATTATAAACAAAGATATACTTTTGTGGAATGCCTGATGCCAGTGTGCTTTTGACTGGCACTTAAGCCTTCTGTTGCATCTCTACACACTTCTTCAAATGGAAAACCTGAAACTGTTTCAGGGAATTATAATAGCCAAGGTTAGGATTTAAGATTCCTCTGAGAGTCACAGGATTAAAGGAGACATTTGAATAACTAACCTAATAATACCTTGTGTATTAAAAACTTCCAAGACCAGAGGATTTAGACTTAGTCAAGGGTAGCTACCACTACACTTCTTTGTCCATTTTATATTCTCTGTCTCACAAAATTTCCTCATTTGTCTTGGTAAGTGTAAACTGACTATATGCTTTGTACTGTAACTGCAATTTTGCAATCCTGTTTTCTTTTTTCATCACATTTTTTGTCTTAGTGCATGTCTTGGTTTGAAAGACAAACGTCTGCCAAGGGAGAAAGGAACCACCCTTGGAATGGAGAATATGACCCCCTTCCCTCCAAATTATTACAACTTTGAAATTAAGGGGCTTTCAGGCAAAGATATGGGAAAAGGAGTAACAGTTCTTTACTAGTGTGTATAACAAGGCAAACAAAAAACAACAGCAATGGCAGCAACACCAAACAGAACCAGAGCCCCGCAGAGCCTTCTCTCGGCTGCAGTTCCAGTCACAGCCAGCAGGGGCGCTGCTGGCTCCCGGACGAGCAGGACGGGTGCAGTGATTCCCCCGCGCCTGCAGGGGGCGCTGTGGGCGAGTCTGGCCACCTCTCTCATGGGGATGATGGTGGATGGGCTGGTGGAAGGGATGGGAAAGAAGCTTCCCTTACAACTCACAGGGACAGCCAGCTCTGGTGCCCCATCCAGATAGCAAAAACAGCTGCAGCAGGGAGTTCGGAAGCAGCAAGCTGGAACAGCAGGGATGAGCAAAGTTCCCCAGTGTTAGATGAGATGTATCAGAAGCTCCACAGCTGTAGCTGGAACCAAGGGGTGTCCCAGCAGGCAGGGGGTGCGGAACTACAGTGTAGCAAAAACCTGGAGCAGTGGCAAAGAAACAGCGAGAGAGGGGCAGCCGCAGCCCAGTTGCTGAGCACAGCAGGGAGAGGCTCCCTGGGATTTCTCACCAGCCATGGCCAGTGCCTGGGTTCGGGGTGTAGGTGGCACGCACTGGCTCTGGGCGTCTCAACAGCAGAGCAGCAGAGAAGCGAGCAGGCAAACCCAGTTATAGTGCCGAAGGAAAAGAAACAAAAAGAAACAGGCAAAACCCACAGGAGCAACAGTATCTCCAGTTAGAGACACCAGAATGGTCAGGCGAGAAAAGCCCTGCCCTGAAGGAAGGAGCTGCCCCCCAAATCTCCCCAGCAGCCTGGCCTGGCTCCCACTCATCGAGATACTTCTAGAGCCAGGGAGGATGGGGTGTCCAGGGGGCAGTGGCGACCCTGGGCACAAAACAAAACAAAACCCCCAAAAAATTATATGGGATAAAAAATCATCCCCAAGACAATGCAGTTAATAGCCAAAATCCGAAACTACACATGAAATAAATTATTTTAATACGGAATAAAGAGTGGAAATACATGTTTACTATTATAATTTTTTAGTCCTGGTATTAGATCACTTCTTAATGGATTTTTTTTGTAATTATGTAGTAGCATTAGTACTCCTTAAAATTAGAAATTAGCAATTACCAGAGAAAACACAACATTTCAAATATTTATTATCTGATGGTCACATTGAAAAACACAGTTGCATTCAAGTAGGATGCCATAGAGCCTCAGAAGGATTAAGAGATGAAAAGGAAACCCAGTTGGACAAGAAGAACAAAGAGGAACCTCTAGACCTGTTTGCAAGACAGGAGGTATTTATTAATAGGAACAAGTGGCCAGACTTTGAGTCCTCCTTCCTGCCAGACATTTCTTTTCAACCCTTCATGTCAATTTGAACTGAAAAAATTAGGCAGTCTTAATATTAGGACTGGGAAAGCTTAACAGAACTTTCTTTTTGGACTTTCACAAATGAGAGGCGTTTGCATCTTTGGCTGTTGCAAACTTGGCTGTTCCTTCTGCATGGCTTCCTCAACCCAGTATTCATAACAAATAATTCTCCCACCTCTGCCTGAGGTGGAAACTGGGATCTGGTATTTGGTGAAGTTACCCACTGTCTTACTACTGATGACAGCTTCCAATCAAGTGGATTCCATACTGGCTCATGTCCAAATACTCTGAGTGCATACAGCAAGTCTACTCATACCATTTTGAGCATACCCCAAGTTGTTTTAAGCAAACCACGTTGTCTACTGATCAAGGGGTCTAAATGCATAGCACAGTAGAAGGAAGAATTACACAAGAATCACCCCAGCCTAGGCTGCTATTATTGTTCAAGACCAACTGGTTTGAAGCTAGCCTGGGTATGCTGAACTGCATCAGATTTCCCAGTGGATGTCTGATGGGTGTCAACAATCAGCAGCAGCAATCATAGTTATTCCATCAGGACTGAACAAGGAGTGAAGCGTCAGAAGAAACAGATAAACCATAACCTTAACAGCATTTATTACCAGTGAAGGAAACAGACCCTTTTGAAGAGTTAAACTGATCACACAAGCAGAGTTAGTCACATGATGACAGCATGAAGTGGGTCAGTTCCACTATTTTTAGAGAGAGGAAGGGGGAAAGAAAAGTTTTGTGGCAAGACATTGAATGAACTGGGAAAAAAACAAACTGTTGAGGTTTCCAGCACTCTTTCCAATACTTTGCATGGGTTTCAGATGGATATTATCTTACCCCACACACACACCGCTAATCAAGGAATTCTCTAGAACAGAGGTTGCTTTTTATGCCATGCATCTATCACATTCTACAGCTCTAGCTAGTTACAATAAACTTTACTCACATTTTATAGGGTATGTGCAAATGCAATTATTTTGTAACACACCAGACACCAGGATATGCCATCTTTCCAATAAGGAAGAAAGGGACTGTTAATCTGTTGTAGAACATTGGCAACTCTGAAAAAAATTATGGGATATTTTTTTCCTAATTCCTAATTATGTCAATGAGATTCACAACTCTGCTTGTTACCTGGGTTTTTGAAGCACCTAATTTTAACACCGACTCATGGAATTATTTAGATTGGAAAAGAACCTTAAGGTCATCAAGTCCAACCATTAATACAGCATTGCTGAGTCCAACATTAAATCATGTCCCTAAGTGCCACATCTAAGTGCTTTTTAAATAATTCTAGGGATGGTGGCTCCAACACTTCCTTGGGCAGCTGCTTGCAATGCTTAATAACCCTTTCAGTCAATAAATATTTCTGAATATCCAATAATAAACCTCAAAATGACCTTGAGGCCATTTCCTCTTGTCCTATCACTTGTTACCTGAAAGAAGAAACTGATCCCCACCTTGCTACAGCCTCCAGGAAGATGTAGAGTGATAAGGTCCCTCAGCCACTCATCATCAGATAGTTCCCTTCACTAGCTTCATTGGTTTCTTTGAACAGTATCTTTCCAGAGACAAAGAACAAATTTTCATATAGTTTTTGATTTCCTCTCCCTTAGCTGGGAATTCTGTGTCTTACAATTTTATCTACATGTAGATACACACTTTGTGTTAGCATAACAGACTGAGCAAAGATGTAAGAGATGTGTGTTGAGATGAGAAGAGAATAAATCCCAAAATTTCCCTCTTCATAGCATCTATGGCATTGTTTTATCCCTAAACTCTTTCTCTGGAACATTAGGTGTGAGCTGGGTGTGGTTGCCTACAATTGCTATTAACTGCACAGCTCACCTGGTAGTTTCAACTGGGAAGAACAAATGGGAAAATTCAGTAGGGTAGAACTTGCTATGCTTTCCCTACTGTGTGTAACTGTGTATATTCTCCTTATATCATGTTACGTGGTACTTGGTCTCTTCCTACAAGGGGTATTTATAATGGAGTGCATTCACAGTAGCTGAACACTACTGTGCCGGAATCTTCAGAGGTTATTAGTTTGGCTGTGTCAGAAGGATCTGCTTTTCTGAAAGCACTATGGCCCTTATCTTTAAAATTCAAGTTGCTTTCAGGTGTTTTAGGCTGGATAGTACAGAATTGACATGGACAGCTGCTTTTGAAAAATCTTAGTGGAAGTTTTCACCTTCTTACACTCAGCAGCTGTCTTTGACATAAATAAAATGGACGTAAATGAAAAGTTAAGGAGAAGTAGTGAAAGATTCACATCATGTAGATGTTGAAAAGTCACAATCATCTGCTTTCAGAAGGGAAGAAGCAACACAGTGCTTAGCACCAATGCAGAAGATCAGAGTGCTACTGACTCTGTCTGTCCACACTATCCATCTCCTGGGCATAGTCATGCACAGGCAATCCCAGTTCAGTATCTTTCACCTCTTTCAGGATGGGTTTCCAACAAATTCAAACCAGCTGCAAACCAAACCCGTTGATCTTGGTTCTTCTGTTCAGATCTTAAGCAACATGACATCTCCCAAAAGAAGTAAGCTCCTCATCTCCAACATTTCCCAACACTTTGGCACTAATGTCCACTTAGTCTCAGCAGACCATTCCTGCAAAGCTTTTTGATGAGGGAAGGGCCAATGAATTATCTGGATACTGAGACCCCACTCATCTAAGGAACCCCACTACAGCCACAGGCCTTGTCAAGGACAGGAGGCCTTTTTCACAGTGTCATTGGAGATTTTGAGTAGCAAAGCATAAAGCTGACTGGAGCAGGCAGATTATGGGCTGAGGCTTCTCTCATCTCATCTCTCTGCATAGCATTTGTTTCTCTGCTGGAAAGCCTTGAGGTAGGGCTCACTCAGTAACAAGAAAAATTTCATCTTGCTTATATAATATGTGAGGTCTGTGAGGGAGAAATAACCAAAAGGAGCAAAAACTTCCATCTTGCTTCTGCACCTTATAGTGCAACATGCTGAAATGCCATTAGAACATTTCCAGAAAAATCACATGAAGAGATGCTCTGAAGCTGTTGTAAGAATAATTACCTCTCAATGTAGTTGCTTCTAGCTGTGTTAGTACTAGTACAAACCAGAATCTGTCCATACGTTCACGCTTCCATACACTCATGCTCAAATACAATTCATGCTCTTCTTCAGCATTTTGTTTCAGTGAAACCAACTATAGATATGCTGGTAAGCTTATCATAACCTGAAAGCATTTACAGGAGACAATTCAAACTTACTTACAATGACATTTCCAAGAATGTACACGGGTTTTTAAGCAATGTACAATGTGCATAAAGGAAATCTAGTGATGTAAAGAACAATGAAAACAATTTAAATGGGACATGAATTGAATGTAAGATGTCTTCCAGTTGCTATTACTGCATCTGGTCAACATTGCAAGCAAAGATTTCTGGTAATTTCAGAAGTGGGTGTGCTGCAATATTCTCAAAACACTGAGTCTTTGAGGAGCTATGACTCATTGAATCACAGCTGTCTGAGGACTTTCTGAACGTCACCATAGGAAAAGATTCTTTCTAGCTCTCTTGGGAAACAGTTAAATCATCACTTTAAATTCCCACAGGTAAGTCTTAAAAGGTTTTTACTTTAATAGTCCCTATTGAACTTTTTTGTCATTGAAGACTTCAGTATTTGTTCCTTAAAGCCTTTTGAAACAAATATTTGTAACTGCAAGAAAAGTGAACCTTTATTTCCCTGGTAAAGGCCGGAAATGCAACTATCTCATTCCTTGCACCTACTTTCTTCTAGGTATGTCAGACACAGGAGTCGCTCTTATGGCTAATTTTTCTAAGAAATAAAGGGCAAAAGTAGAAGGGATTTGAGACCCCTCAAGTATTATATGGATGAACAAAGATACAATCTGGACTGATAAACTGTGGCAAAGTTCAGGTACCAAATAGCTGAATGTTGTACAGGCTTGTTCACATGTATGGCCCTACCACACCAGACTCAGGTTTCAGCCACACAAATGTGAGATCAGAGGGATAAAAATGGGTGAAGAATTTTCCTTTTACCAGGACTGTGTGACACCAACTACTGAAATGTTTTAGAGGGTTGTTTCCATAGCAGAATATAGTGGATACTCTTTGCTGTTGTTACACATAGTGCCTCAGGTATTGAACTAGGATCCAAGTCGTAGTCACCTCACTGATGTGAGACTTGACCTCAAAACACCTCCAGCTTGAGAGAACAAACCACATCTCTTTTACAGTCAACTGGAACACACATGACAGCAACACCTGGTAGCTGGTTTAACAGCTTTTTTGATTGTCCTGCACACCAGTGTTCATTTGACGACATCCTGGGCTCAATTAACACCAAAATTACAGAATACTGCATAACACCCAGGCACATTTCATGAGCTACTGGCAGGTGCCCTGACTGGAGGGCTGCAGTTCCTCACGGCCTGCACGATCAGGCAACTGCCTTATTCTTCCATGCACCCCTGTAGGCTGTGTCTGTCCTCACTATGCCTCTCCTACAGCAACCCCACAGCCCGTAGTTCTCTGACAGCCCTCACTTTAAAAGCTCTTAATATAATGGCAGTCGCCACTGAAGCCCTGAGATCATCCAGCAGTTTTAACTAGATTGCTCAGATGTGCATATATGGAGTATTCTGTATATAAACCGTTAGGAAGAGACTGTCCCACCTCAACGATACGGTCCCTCTTCAGGACGAGTTCCTTCACAGAAGGGGTGATTAGATATTGTAATGGGCTGCCCAGGGAAGTGGTGGAGTCACCGTCCCTGGAGGTGTTTAAGGAAAGACTGGATGTGGCGCTCAGTGCCATGGTCTGGTCGACAAGGTAGTGTTGGGTCCGAAGTTGGACTCGATGACCTCAGAGGGCTTTTCCAACCTAATTGGTTCTGTGATTCTGTGAAGGTAAATCTGCATGCGGCCCTAGAGACGCCCCGCGGACTGCCTGGCGCCCAGCCGGGGGCTGCTGGTGGCTCTCGCCCCGTGCCCGCAGCCCCGGTGGGCCGGCTGCGGGGCGCGGCCGCGGGGCAGCCCCCCTCGTCCGCGGTGTCCTCACTTCCTGCGAGGTGGGGCTTGCTGCCGACGGATGCGAGCGGTGTGGCGCCGCCGCCGCGGTGCTGGCGCAGGGCAAGGTGACTCCGAGGCGGCCGCGCAGCGCTGGGCCCGGGCCGGGCCGGGCCGGGCGCGCCGGGGATGTGGGGGGAGGCGGCGAGGCGGGAGCGGCGGGAGCGGAATCGCGGCGGCCGCCGCAGCCCGTGTGCCTGAGGGCGAGGCAGTGCGCGGGCCGGGACGCGTGTCTCCGGGAAATGCGGAGATCCACGGTCCTGGAGATGCGGGCGGGTGTCCCCGGGAAATGCGGGGATCCACAGACGCGGCAGGGGAAAGGTGCTCACCAGCACTGTGCGGAAGAACAGAGAGAGCGGCGGGGCGCAGGCGTGGCTTTTCCCGGGGGGTGGGGGCTGCGGGAGCGGGGGAATACCAGAGCAGACCCTCCGCTTGTGTAGCAAGTGAATGGCCTGAAGTGTCAGGTGAGGTTTAGGCTGGATATGAGAAAAAGGGTCTTCACCCAGATGCTGACTGGAACGGACTCCCCAAGGAAGTGATCGCAGCATCAGCCTGACAGAGCTCAGGATGCATTTGGAGAATGCTCTGGGGCACATGGATGGTTGAGATCTTATCTTGTGCAGGGATAAGAGTTGGACTCCATCATCCTTGTGGGTCCCTTCCAGCTCAGCATAGTCTGTGATTCTTGGTGTGTCAATATTCTGGAGAAGCACAGGGGGTGATCCCTCGCAGCAGGAAGGGGCCTAGTGAAGACGTCAGGCTGCTTTCGTGGGGGGAATGGTGCGGAGCCTTTTTTGCCCTAACAGGTGTGCAGGGCGACAGATATTTTTCCACCCTCACAGAGGCGTTCCAGGGTGTCTGCAGAACTTGGGTTGGGTGTATGGTTACCTGCTCTGGACTCTAGGAACAGGCCCCAGGTGTGCGCGCCCACAGGCAGTGTAGAACTGATGGCTCTGTGAGTGGAGCAGGGTAGCGGGAATACACATACTGGCATATGGTGTGGGAAGAGTTTGGGGCAGAATATCCTGTATGCCACACAGCAAAGCAAGTGGGAAAACGAAATTGCCCTCAACGCAGAGTGTAGAGACTGGGAATATTCAAGGCTCTTTGATTTTGTAACCCAGTGTTTCAGAGGTGTGAATGTGGAATATACATGTGGCATCATTTGTTTGTGAAACAGTGGTTGAGGGGTGACTCATGTTCTGGAGACTGCTAACAGAAGTAGTATCTGCTTGGCTGCTGTAAAGTCTGGCCTGGAATTTCCCAGTGTTAAAAAATCCTTGAATCTCTAATAATCTAAAAGCTTCAGAAGAACAGTAGGGTAGAGCACAGGGAGATTAATTATTTCTAGTAGTCCTTCATGGAAGACGGTTTTATTTCTTCTCCTTTCTACTAAAGATTGCTTGTCCCTACAAGGTGGAAGAGGTAGACCTTGAAACAGCAAGATCCCCCAACTAGAGAAGGCTGTGTAGATCAGACTCAGTATACCATTAAACACCTAAAAACTAAGAGGCAACTGTTAGTGATTAATTACTTCAAATATTTTTGGTGAACAGTTCTGAAAAGAGATGATTTGCGTGCAAAAGCTGATAATAAATTCTAAAATCACAGCAGTAACAAGATTTTGTAGCTAGGACATCACAGCTCTGCTTGAAGGAATTTACTGTTAATGACTGAAGGAACTTGACCATTACTTGTTGACTGTGAATACCGTTTGAAAATACAGAATTATTTTTGCATTTATGCTCAGAAAAGGTTGGAGTCAGGACAGAATAATATCTATTATTAAACTGTGATGTAGCAACACATCACATGTTTCTTTAGAAAACATCCGTGTTATCTTGGAATACAATAAACCACTTTAATTAGTGGTAAATTTCCTCATGCAGTTGACACTTACATTGCATTGTTACCTACCTTTTGCTAGGGTAAATATTTTGGTTCTTCAGATAAGCAGGTGTTTCAAATTGACAGCAATAGAAAACCTGTCTGCACCAAGGCCAGTGCATGGATCACTTGGCAGCTTTTTGAAACTATTGTACTACAGACTTTTAAGGCAGTACTGGAAATAATTCTGCTTTGAGCTTACTGAAATGTAATGTTAACAGAAGCTGAAATAGACAAATACCAGGAATTGCCTTTGATTCTCGTCAATTCTGATGGACCTGGAGCGTCTCCACATCTATCTCTAAAATTATTTCAAGAGACCATTATTACAGCCAAATACCAACTGTAATTAAATGTGATCTGCATGGCTGGAAAGATGCATGGTCTCGTTATTCAGTTCTGTTGGATCTGTAGTTATGATGAAACATGAGATTTTATTTTTTCACAACTTACAGACCTACTGTTTTAGGAGATGGTATGTTCTGTGTCTGGATGGAAGGTTTTTAGAATTTTAAACAATGCTTGAAGAAAAAAAGAGGACAGAAAACTATTCTGCTTCTTAAATGCCTGCTGTGAATAATTAAAAAGAAACTGCTTTGTCAGAGGGGTCATGGTGGTCCTAGCTCAGACAGGTGACTTGGAGTTAACAGACTTCAGATAAGTTTGCTTTGTCACTTCCTTATTTTGCAGTTTTTTACTTTGGTTTCATGGTTTATGTAATATGGAATATGTATGCAGCAGTGGCCGACTTGAAGAGTCTTGTGAGAGGTTTGCCTCTAGTTATACTGATATTGTTTATGCGGTTTCAAAGACAAGCTTATAGGTGTGTCAGAAGTGGCATTCACATCTTGAACACGATTTTATTTGAATTAGTGGCTGGTTTTACATACATGATAACAGGATGTCCTGCTCAGAGCCATCTCCAAAAAGAGGTTGTTTTAGAAATGAGGAAAAGCAGTGGGTCTGTTAGATCTCAGTCTGGCTAATGTCAGTGGCAGTCATAGTTTTGTACAGACGTAATGGATTGCAAGTGGACTGAAAATACCACTTTGCCTTTGACAGCTTGGTATAGATTCCTGATCACCCTAATGTTGCTGTTACACTAAAGCACTGTTTTGTCATGTGTGATGAAACCTAAACTAATGTCTTAAAAATAGCAAAATCTTGAAATGTTGCTGAGTTATGTAAGTTTCATGAGACTGTGTTGTCACAGTAGCTTTTCTTTTAGAACTTTAGTGAAAAAATCTGAATGCAATTTAAAAGGAGCATGGAATTACTCTTATTATAATGTATGTACTGTTGTGCTTTTCTAGTTGGCAAAATGAGTAGAGAGATTGATACCGCTTTGAGTCAGAGAGACAAGCAACCCTTGTGCATTAATCCAGGAAAAGTTCAGTCTGCACTGTGGACTAAAAATCTGACATAACATTAGATTTTAAACCAAAAGAATGGTACTTACTTAAACTTTTGCTAACACCTTCGTAATTTCTGTTTGGGAGTAGAGAAAATTTGGGTTATTTTGGGAGAGCTGTATCTTTTTTAAATAGGTTTATTTGAACCTAGTACTGTATTATTGATTTTTTTAATGTACTTTGGTCGACAGAAGGGTATGTAAGGCTTTAGAAGTAAATGTTTAACTTGCTTTACCTCACCAAAATGTATTTAGTGGAGATACAGAAACTGACTTAGTTGAAAACTTTCTATTTTTGTTTACAGAATCTGCCAGTGGAAACATCTGAGCAATTTGTTCCATACTGTCATTTTGGAATATGAGATTTTCTTTCTTTCATTTACTAAGGGAGAATAATTTTTCTACTTATCCAGAGGTTTCCATCTGAACAGGGAGAAGTCATTTTACTGTTTAATTACAGTTGAACTTCATAATACGTAAATGTTTATACAGGATTTTTATATACTGTTTATAGAAATAGAGGTATTAAAATCGAGTTTTAATTAGAAAAAAATATATTTTTATTCTAAGTTTTGGAAACAGAAGTTATTCATTCTGTTAGGTACTAGGTGTCTTATCAGTGGAGTAGTTACTGTGTGTCCACAGTTGAGGTTGCACTTGTGTATACTGTTCATGAAGTGTATACTATTTGTTGTAAGTAAATTCCTATTATTAATGATACACGTTTTTTTCCTCTATTATGTCAGGAGGTGTACTTCAAGAATCTTTCAAAACAGAAACAAAAGGAAGTTATGGAGAAGAATGGAAACAACCACAAACTTCGTGTTTGTGTTGCTACTTGCAACCGTGCTGATTATTCGAAACTAGCTCCCATTATGTTTGGTATTAAGGCAGAACCACAGTTTTTTGAGCTTGATGTTGTAGTGCTTGGTTCCCACCTGATTGATGATTATGGGTAAGCTGAATTTTTATCTACCAATATATTTCTGGAGTGTTATCAATGATAACATGAAGGTTAAGTAAAAAAAAACTTGGCATCATGAGTGTACACAACAAAGTTTTACATTTTTTTCCCAGAACTTTATTTTGCAGCTCCTTCTGAGATTGCATATTTCTGGGATTTTTTCAGCGAGTCTTGGAATTCTAGACAGTTTTGTGCAAATGCTGTAATTGAGACCCTAAACAGTATCACAGACTATGAAGAAACTCATGTCCTTCATTTTTCCCTAAGGACCTGGTGATTGTCAAATGAAAATGTGCTACAGTTTTTTAATTTCCATAGAGAAAAGATCATCCTCAGTCATTTTAAACTGCAGGTCTTCTGCTTTACACAGTTATTGGAGAAAGTACTTATATATTCCATATCCCAGGAGAATACTGTTAGTTCTTAATTCCAGGACTGTGGAGGCAGCAAAGTGTGGTTGTGTGTGTCTGACAAAATGAATAACAAAATGATGGATATATGATTATCCATGGTATATGATTAGGCGGGAGAGAATAGAGTCCCCCTCCATAACTCTTCACAAGTAAACATTCAGATCATCTGCCCAGGAGAGTGAGATGTCTTGGTCCAAATCCCTTGCCCTGAAAGGACTTCCCACATCCCAGGTGGATAGTCTCCTGGTGGCTGGAGAAAAGGTAGAAGGAACAGCATGGATAGTCTTTCTGGGATTGTGGTTGATTTTCCTCAGGCTGCATTTGCCAGATGGAACCCAGTAAGTGAAATAGATATGAAAACACATATTTTGGAAAACAAAATCAGACTTTAGCTTAGGTCTGCAGCATATCAGCATTGTTGAACTTGTGAAAATATATAAGCATATCTTCAAGTAAAGACGCTTTTTGGACTTTGCAGTGAGAAATTACGGCATTTCATAAGCTGGGATGGGAGAAAGTTATGTTTTCTCAAACTACTAAGACAGGACATTCCACTGGTGACCGTTCTCTTTCTGCACATTATAGTGCTCTGTTCCTTGCTTTGTACTGGACGTTGTTTCCATCCAGTAACATGGCAAGGTGAATTCAACATCACAAAACTAACCTGATTCAAAACAAAATCAGACAAGAAAAAAAACTCTTGAACTTCTTGACATGTTAGTGTGTTGAACTGCACCCTGTCTGATTGGAGAAATAAAGTAATTTCATTTCATTTGCTGTAGAGAGGAAGCGTGGCCCTGGTTTCTCTCTATCACATAACCCTTTGCTATCTGCAAGACCTATGCAAAGTAATACAAAATACTACTTTTCCAGTTCCAAGGTGCTTAACACTTGTCTCTGTGTTGTAAATGATTTATTATGCACAAAGCAAACAGTAGAGATTTTGATCTGGCAAGTGTTTTTGCTGTTAGTTGCTTTGTGGTAAGTATTCTAAAACCCAGGTATTCCTTGGGGTTTTTTCAGGGCCTAATCCTGCACCCCATAATCTGGGTCATCCTAGAAGATGAGTGGGTCCTGAGAACATACATGTTCTAGTGATGTGAATGGGTAAACAACAGTAGCAGAAGTCAAATGACAGTGTCCCTGTGAAGTGTGTGTTACAGAAATGTTTGGAGGACCATAAAAGAAATAAAACCACCAGAAATGCACAGTCTTTTTTGTCCCTTAGATTTTTGCCTTTAAAAAGGCAAATATGGAAGCAAAGAGAAGAAAGTTCTAGAGATAAATGTACATAATCGGAAAATGGTAGGTCTGTGAAGGATATAAATGGAGTTAGAAATGTAATGAAGTTTATGTTATATAAATGTGAGCCACTTTATTCAGTAAAATAAAAAGGATTTGCCTTAAAACAAAAAAACCCAGAATCTGAATAATATATGCCAGCTGCAGGATGATTTCTTTAAACATACAGGCCTCAGCTTTGCATCACATCTGTTGTATTTATACAGTTGTCCACAGAAAAGTCAATAAACGTACCCTTTCTGACAGGAAATCATGCCACATCTATTCTCTGAAAAGCTCTGCAGACACATGAACAAAGAGTTTGATTTCTGAGGATTTCCAGAACATGTTCAGCACAGTTCGTCCTTAAAGGTGTCTGGAGAAACTGGGTGTTTGGAACATTAGGGAGAATCTTCACATGGATGAGAATATTCTTTTAAAATCTTAAAAACTACTTTCCTCAATGAAGAAGATGTGAAAAGCAGGTCTTTTTTCAAAGCCCAGTACAGCTATTGTAATTTGCATGTATTTTGTGAAGCAATATTGCTGTAAAATCAAATTGTATTTACTCTAACCCTTTTTCTCTGACCTTCAGTAATACATATCGTATGATTGAACAAGATGACTTTGATATTCATACAAGATTGCACACCATCGTGAGAGGGGAAGATGAGGCAGCTATGGTGGAGTCAGTGGGCCTGGCGTTAGTCAAGTTACCCGATGTCCTGAACCGCCTGAAACCTGACATAATGATAGTTCATGGGGACAGATTCGATGCGTTGGCCCTGGCCACGTCTGCAGCCCTGATGAACATTCGCATTCTTCACATTGAAGGTGGGGAAGTCAGTGGGACCATCGATGACTCCATCAGACATGCCATAACCAAACTGGCCCATTACCATGTGTGCTGCACAAGGAGTGCAGAGCAGCACTTGATAGCCATGTGTGAAGACCACGACCGCATCCTTTTAGCAGGCTGTCCCTCATATGACAAGCTTCTCTCTGCCAAAAACAAGGACTACATGAGTATTATTCGTGTGTGGCTAGGTAAGCAGGCCACTTTTTATGGTTTTCTCACATGACTTTCAACACTAAACAAACTCAGTAAGTAGGTTATCAGTCAAAAAGTAATATATTTGTTAATGGTACATGATATTTCTTTCTACTTTTGCTGTCGTTCTGTATTCTGCCATGTACAGCTGAAAAGCTACAAATCTGTTCTATTGAACAGTTCTGGTCCTTCTGCCAAGTCAAAAAAACTCCTTAAATGGGTAATTTCTCTGAGCTGAACAATTTAAAAGTTGAACAGTCTTACATGAACAGTTACTTTGGTGTAAAGGATGTGTTTAAATAGAATCAAAGCTGTTCAGGCCTAATATAAAAAACTCAAACAAAGTTTGTATTATGAACCTTTTTTAGAAGAATGCAGTGCAACAGGACAGCATGCGCCAAAGGCTTTTGGTATTTCATACTCCTTGACTTACAAATAATTCCTGTAAACAGTGGGGTTTTATGTTTGCTTTTTATCTTTGAAAAAGCGGTGTCCTGTATGGCTACCATGTGTAGCTGGTTTCAGTCAGTACGTTTTGCAGATACATGTTTATCAAATGTACTAAGACTAAGCATGTCTGATTATTTTAAAGCAGTGGAAATGAAATCTTTGCTTGAGAATGGACAAATGACAGAAAATTTGAGCAGTTTCAGCAGTTATTCCAGATTTATAGTGCTATGAGAACAGTCTCTCGATCCTGGTATAGTCTTGGAAAGCTCAAGAAGTAGGCTTGCAAGCTAACGGTTTGTTGACATTTAGTTAGCAGTCTCTAAAATTATGAGATGTGCTTAGAGACACATATAGCAAGCTAGGTTACCCTGTAACTCCCTTGGTTTTTATTCTGGCATTGATCCCTGTGTGTTAGATATATCCCATTCAGTGCCTTGACTTTTCAGGCTTTCACATCTGTAGTTTCAAAAGTAGGTCCTTCCTTCCTTTTGCTATTCTACGCCAATAAAAAAACTTTCCTTGCCCTCCATTTGGACAGGTGAAGATGTCAAAACCAGAGATTATATAGTTGCTCTGCAACATCCTGTAACCACAGATATTAAACATTCCATAAAGATGTTTGAGCTGACACTAGATGCACTCATCTCCTTCAACAAGAGAACACTTGTTCTATTCCCTAATGTGGATGCAGGTGAGTAGAATACCTTCATGACAGAGGGATATATAACAGATTGTCTTTAAAAGAGTGCTTTTATCCCAGGTCCTCCAGCCAGATGGAAATAGCTGTATGGCGTCAGCCTCATGGGTGCATCTGCTGCAGCTCCATGTTCACATTGCTAGAGGACGTTTCAGCTTTTCAGTGTGGGAAGGAGAACGAAGAGAAACCACATGACATGTAGGAGCAATATTAGTGCCTCTTAAATTAACTTAAAACTACAAAGAGACTTTTGCAGTGAATTATTGGATCAAACTCTGGCTTACGAGCCGAGCTATGCAATTTACACTGTAAGGATAAAAAGAGAACAAAACCTATTCAGAGCTGGCAACTCAGTGAATGGCTGGCTACTAGATCCTTTGCATGTCTGGACTTTGGTTTTAAGAGTAGAACTTAAATCATTTATTCTAATTTGTTCTTCTGTAGGAAGCAAAGAGATGGTTCGTGTGATGAGGAAGAAGGGCATTGAACATCATCCCAATTTTCGGGCAGTGAAGCATGTGCCATTTGACCAGTTCATTCAGCTAGTTGCTCATGCTGGTTGTATGATTGGTAACAGCAGTTGTGGTGTCAGAGAGGTGGGAGCGTTTGGTACACCTGTCATCAACCTGGGGACACGTCAGACGGGAAGAGAAACAGGTACATGTTTGTTTAACTCCCTAGTGTTTTGTATTGTAGGACAGTGTATCAGTGGTGTTACCATTGCTTTAGTGGGAGCAAGGGGAGGCACATAACTGATGAAGAGCAATGTCAATCTGGTGGGCATCTTTCCTCCACAGAGGACATAAAAACAATTATTTTTTTTTCATTTCTAAAGCAGCTCATACTCTAATGCAATTTGAGGATCTGATCTGTCCTATTATGTTAATTTTTGTCTTCTAGGTGAAAATGTTCTTCATGTTCGTGATGCTGATACACAGGATAAGATTCTTCATGCTCTGCAGCTGCAGTTTGGGAAGCAATATCCATGGTGAGTACATTTGTCTTAATTCATTAGAAGGGATGTTAAAGCAGTAGAATAAAAGGCATTTAGTCCTAAGGTGTCTCATCATATTTGATTGGAATGTGTTTAATGCACTGACCTGAGGTTACAAATGATTTTTCATTTCAGAACCATAATGTCATGTCTGGTATGCAGTAGTATTTATAGAGCAAAATGTTACTAGTAATGTTTCAATACAAGTAGTCTTTTAACATCCAACAGAAAGTCAAGAGAACAAAATTCATGTTAACTTAGATCAGTGTGATTAAGAGAACTTGTTCTGTAGGAACAGCATGGGGGAGAACATTCCGTCTGCCTGCTCTGACTTGTGCCTGGGACACTTTTTCATGTGGGTACAAATGACACCAAGAGCTGAAAAATGGGCAGGATCAAGGAAGCCTATAGACCCCTGGTGAGGCACGTCAAAAACATCACTGCCCAACTCATCTCCTCATGTATCCTACCAGTTAGAGAAATCACGACAGCCAGAAGCAGACACATGGTCCAGATCAGTGTCTAGGTTTGTGGCTGGTGTGATCGAGAAGGTTTTTGGCTTTTATAACAGTGGGTTCTGTTTTTATGATTGTAGCCTGTTATGGGGGAATGGGATCCCCCTGGCTAAAAAGGGGAATAGAATCTTTGGCAGCAGTCTGGCCAATTTGATGCGATGGTCTTTAAACTGAAGAACTCGAGGATGGGGTCCAAAGTGACAACCCTTGTGCCATTGCTTTCTCCAGGTAAGTAGGTCATACCAATCAATACAGAGACAGATATTCCTTGGCTGCAGCTCAAGTGAGGATCTGCCTTGGTTTAAGACAATTTAAAGAGCTGTGCACTCTGAAAGGAGTAACCTCCCCCTTGATTCCAATCAATCCCTTTCCACCAATAAGGAACAAGATACAAGTAGATGTAAGTGAAAAAATAACAGTATATTAACAAACAGAATGCCAACAGGCAGGGAGGGAAAATGTGAATAACTACTAGATACCAAACTGCGAAATCTCACAACGCCATTGGAACAAAGAGACACCCGAAATGCCGGAAATACCCGTTCCCGAAGTGGCGCCCTCAAGAGGCGGCCAAATGGATGAAGGACAAAGAGAAGGTGATATCATACCCTTCCCTTCCAAGACGGCATGTTCCAAGTGACCACATGTTCCTAGGAACAAGAGGCAAGATGGTGACAACGCCTACCAGGAAGGCAGGAGCCTGCAGACCAGTTCCAGAGACAGATGGAAACTTGCTGGTTCGTAGGGTCCATGTTGCTGGCACTGCTTCCCCCTGCCGTTCGCAGGCTCTGCCAGCACTGCTGCCGTGCTCTGCACCATGGCTGTGGGGTGGGGTGGTGGGGAAGGATCAGTCCATCAGTCTGACCCCAGGAACGCTGTCTTTTTTGCTGCTAGCAGACCTTGCAAAGTTCACTTTGAAACAGTTTCTAACTGCAAAATGCAGTTTCTAGAATGGCAAACCCAAGGCTGCCACAAAAGGCAGAGTCTCTACTCCCATGGTCTTCTCTCTTGGAGCAGCTCGGATTGGAGTGGGGCCTGCCCCACTCTGCAGCAACAGAGAGGCACCTGTGGACTTTGCCCCAAGACTGCCCAAAACCGCCAACTGAAGTCCCTCTGAGACAAGGCGGGGAAGAAAATGAAAAGAGAACCCAAAAAGGGAAGGAAAAAAAACCTCTGCCAAAGCAAAGATGAAACAGTCAGCAAAGCAAACACCACGCAGCAAAAGGCAGGAAGTTGCCTGGGCAGGGTGATTTTAAAAATACCTGCAATCAATCCCTCCCCCCTCTTCTCCCCCCCTCCCCACACACACAAGGTCCTCAGCTGCAGGATCTTGAAGAGACAGTAGCAATTTTTGGGCACAGATAGATATGGAATGCAGTAACATTATAAATCACTCCAGGACAGGATCATAGGGCAAAACACATCAAGGGTGTTTATGACTCTCACACCCCTTCAAGCAACCTGGTCGCTTGATCCTCTGTGAAGTGCCTGTATACAAATGCATGCAGCAAGTGGTATAAACAAGATAATCAAATAAACCAGACATCTATACGAGGTTGCAGATCTCATTGAATTTATGGAGACATGCCTGGAATGTTGTCGTGGATGGCTATGTATTTTTTAGAGAGGACATGTGAGAGAGACCAATCTGGTTTTTATTTGTGCCTCAGCATATGTTATACATGAGGTGAAGGATTCCCATAGGGGCTGTACACATGCTGGCAATCCTGTCCCCGGGGAGACTTCACCTGGCAGCCAGGAGAGAGAGAGCTTCCACGATTGGGCTGCAAGCAACCCCCCACTCGATGGTGAGGCAGATGCCCAGATGCCTGGGAAAAAATGCCCAGGAAATTGGGCTGTGGGAGGAGCGTTACTGCATAAAAGCAGTTAACTGCAACACAACCAGGTGTCATTTTGCTTTGGGTTTCTTGGAAGGAGCTCCCCTGGAGGGTTAGCTTGGCCCCCCTGCCCTCCTCGCCTTTTTCTCTCTGTGGTCCTGCTTCTTCCCTGGCTGTCTTCCCTGTCCGCACCTGTTCTGCCCTGCTTTGCCGCTTCCCCAAAGCACCTCGTCGCCGTGATGAGCTGGTGCTCCACTCTTTCCCCAACTGAGCGGATGGTGCCTGCACCCAGCCATGGCTGTCACCACCGCCGTGTTCCCCGCGTTACCCACAGCAGCCAGCCCACAGTACCAGCCCACAGCAGTCATGCCCTGACAGCCTGCAGCTGCTCCACGAGTGCACCCGTAGCCATAGCAGTCTGTTCTTTGGCAACAGTAGAGACACGCAGCCTGCTGCTGTTTGGAAATTGAGCCTAGCCAGCACAGGAGCCACACAGAGTCATCGCAGCTTGTGGCACACACACTCCATCTGCTGAGTTGACGCTAATGGGATGCCCAGACTACAGCGGTAACAGTCTGTCCACATCTTCTGTTTTTCTCTCTGTCTCTCTTTTTCCCTATCCACTCTCTCTTCTATCCCTCTTCAATAGGAACACTGACCTTTCTTTATCAATAAACAGTTCTCAGGAATAATATTGTCGTGTTCGTGCTTTATTTTCGTCCGAGAAATCTATCAAAAAGAATCCTCCCCGACTCCCCTTTTACGGCGAGACGGGACAACAGGTCAGAGAAGCAAGGTGGTGGAGTTGCTCTTTGTGTGACAGAGCAATTGGAATGTATCGAGCTCTACTCAGGGACAGATGAACAAGGTGAGAGTTCATGGGTGAGAATTAAGGGACAGGCTAATATGGGTGAGATTGCCGTGGGTGTTTACTACAGGCCATCTGATAAGGAGGAGGAAGTTGGTGAGGCTTTCTGTGGGCAACTGGAAATAGCCCTGCAGTCACAAGCCCTGATTCTCCTGGGACACTTCAACCTGATATTTGTTAAGAGGGACAAGACAGCTTGGCACACACAGTTTAGGAAGTTCCTGCAGATCAGTGAAGATCATTTTGATGCAGTGGTAGATGAGCCAATGAGGAAAGGTGTGTTCTGGACCTTGTGCTAACAAACCAGGAGGCACTGGTTGAAGACATGAAGATTGGAGACAGCATTGGCTGCAGTGACCATTAGAAACTCAGAATCCTGCATTGGGGAAGCAAAACAGCAAACAGGACTAGAACCCTAAACAAGCAAAGAGCTAACTTTGGCCTCTTCAAAGTTCTGTTTGAAGGAGTCTTATGGGCTAGGACTCCAGATGAGGAGGGTGTCCAAAGAGCCAGTCAATAGTCAAGCATCACTTCCTCTGACCCAAAGACCAGTCCATCCCTATGATCCAGGAATCAGCCAAAGAGGGCAGGAGACCTAAATGGATGAGATTCTAGTAAAACTCAAACAGAAGAAAGAAATTTATGGGATATGAAAAAAGGAACAGGCCACATGGAAGGACTGTAGAAACATTGTCAGCATATGCAGGGATGTAAGGAGGAAGCCCAAAGCCCACTTGGAGTTCAGTCTGGCAGGGGATTTCAAGGACAACAAGAAGGGCTTCTACAAGTTCATCAGTAGCAACAGGAAAAATAGGGTAGATGTGGGGCTGCTGCTGGATCATATGGGTGTCCTGGTAATGGAAGACACAGAAAAGGTAGAATTACTGAATGCCTTCTCTGCCTCAGTCTTTACTGCTGAGAACAGCCTTCAGGAATACCAGACCTCAGAGGTAAGAGAAAAAGGTTGGAGAATGGAAGACTGGTTTGTAGAGGGTTGGGTTAGAGCTCAAGCAGGCAAATTAAACATCCATAAATCTACAGGCCTGATGGGATGCACCCAAGTGTGCTGAGGGAGCTGGCAGATGTTGCTAAGCCAGTCTCCATTATCTTTGAAAAATCACAGAGAGTTGGAGAGATGCCTAATGACTGGAGGAAAGCCAATGATACTCCCATCTTCAAAAAGGGCAAGACGGAAGATCTGGGATACTACCAGCCAGTCAGCCTCACCTCTATCCCTGGAAAGGTGAGGGAACAGATCATTCTGAAGGTCATCACCAAGCACGTAGAAAAAAAGAAGGTCATTGGAGTAGTCAGCATTGATTCGCCACGGGGAAATTATGCTTGATCAATCTGATAGCCTTCTATGATGGCATGGCAGGATCAATCAACAAGGGGAGAGCAGTGGTTGTTCTCTATCTCAACTTCAGCAAGGCTTTCAGCATAACATCCTCATGGGTAAGCTCAGGAAATGTGGGTTAGCTGAATGGACAGTGAGCTGGATCAAGAACTGGCTGAAATGGCAGAGCTCAGAGGGTTGTGATCTGCAGAGTAGAATCCAGTCAGAGGCCTGTAGTGGTGGCATTCCTCAGGGATCAGTACCCGGTCCAGTCTTACTCAGCTTATTTATCAACAGCTCGGATGAAGGGATAGAATGAACCCTAAGCCAGTTTGCAGATGACACAAAACTGGGGGGAGTGGCTGATGCTCCTGAAGGCTGTGCTGCCACTCAGAGAGACCTTGATAGGCTGGAGAGTTGGGCAGAAAGAAACCAAATGGGGTTCAACAAGGGCAAATTTAGGGTCCTGCACCTAGGAACAATAACCTCAGGCACCAGCACAGGCTGGGGATTGACCTGCTGGAAAGCAGCTCTGCGGAGAAGGACCTGTGGGTCCTGGTGGACAACCAGCTGTCCATGAGCCAGCAGTGCCCTTGCAGCCAGGAGGGTCAGTGGGATCCTGGGGGCATTGGGAAGAGTGTGGCCTGCAGGTCGAGGGAGGTGATTGTACCCCTATGCTGAGCTCTAGTGAGGCCACATCTGGAGTGCTGTGTCCAGGTCTGGGCTCCTCAGTACAGGAAAGACAAGGAGCTACTGGAAAGGATCCGGTGGAGGATGATCTATAAATGATTTAAGGGCTGGTGCCATCAGTGGAATTTTGGGTTCTTTGATCAGAGGGCAACTTTTATGGCACCTGGCCTACTGGAGTCAGATGGGCTCCATCTGTCTAATAAGAGCAATAGGATTCTAGCACATGAGTTGCCAGGGCTGATTGAGAGGGCTTTAATATAGGTTTAAAGAGAGAAGGGGATGCAACTAGGCTCTCCAGAAACAAGCCCAAGGATGGTAAGCCAGAGTCAGGAGAGAAATCAGCAGCCCAGCTGAAGTGCACATACACTAACACATGCAGCATGGGTAATAAACAAGAGGAGCTGGAAGCCATGGTATGTTATGACCTTGTTGCTATCACAGAAGCATGGGAGGATGTCTCGCATAACTGGACCACTGTAATGGATGGCTACAAGCTCTTCAGAAGAGATAGGTGAGGGAGAAGAGGTAGAGGGGTGGCTATATATGTTAGGGCTGCTACAGAACTTGAGATAATGACTATATGGTCAAATGCCTATGGGTAAGAATCAAGGGGAAAGCCAACAAGGCCGACATCCTGGTGGCAGTGTGTTATAGACTATCCAACCAGGATGAAGAGGTGGATAAACTATTCTATAAAAAGCTGGAAAATGTTTCAAGATCACCAGCCCTTGTTCTTGTGGGAAAATTTAACCTGCCGAATATCTGCTGGGAGTTCAGTGCAGTGGTGAAGAGGCAGTCTAGGAGGTTCTTAGAGTGTGTGGAGGACAGCTTTTTGTCTCAGCTGGTGAGTGAGCCTACCAAGGGTGAAGTTCTGCTAGACCTGCTGTTTATGAACAGAGAAGAGTTGGTGGGAGATGTGATGGTTGGGGGCCATTTGGGATATGGTGATCATGAAATAATAGAATTCTCAATAATTGGTGAAACAAGGAAGAGCACCAACAAAACTTCCACACTAGACTTCCGGAGGGCACCCTTTGGCCTTTTCAAGAAGCTGATCTGGAAAGTTCCTGGGGAAACAGCCCTTAGAAACAAACGGGTCCAGGAAGGATGGACGTACTTCAAGAAAGTAATCTTGAAGGCACAGGAGCAGGCTGTCCCTATGTGCCGAAAGATGAGCCGTCGGGGAAGACAACTGGCCTGGATGAGCAAAGAACTTCTGAAGGAACTAAGAGAGGAAAAGAGGATGTATCACCTTTGGAAAGAAGGGCGTGTAGCTCAGGAAATGTTTAAGGATGCAGCTAGGTCAGGTAGGAAGAAGCTAGGGAGGCAAAAGCCCAATTAGAACTTAATCTGGCCACTTCTTTGAAGAATAATAAAAATTATTTTTATTTATACATAAATGGCAAAAGGAGGGGCAAGGATAACCTCCATTCATTATTAGATGGGGGAGGGAATTTAGTAACTAAAGATGAGGAAAAGACAGAGGTACTTAACACCTTCTTTGCCTCAATTTTCATCAGTAAGACAGTCCTCAGGGCAACTGGCCTGAGCTGGTGTATGGGGTCAGGGAGCAAAATAGCCCCTCTATAATTCAGGGAAAACCAGTTAAGAGACCTGCTAAGCCATTTAGATGCTCACAAGTCTATGGGACCAGATGGGGTCCATCCTAGGGTGATGAGGGAACTGGCAGATGAGCTTGCGAAGCTGCTCTTCATCATTTACCATCAGTCCTGGCTCAATGGGGAGGTTGCAGATGAGTGGATGCTGGCCAGTGTGATGCCCATCCACAGGAATGGCAGGAAGGAGGATCTGGGAAACTACAGGCCTGTCAGCCTGACATCAGTGCCTAGTAAGGCATGGCACACGTGGCATCTACAGGATAGCCAAGGGCTCAGACCCAGCCAGCACAGATTTAGGAGGGGCAGGTCTTGCCTGACCAACTTAATCTTTTATGGTCAGGTGACCCACTTGGTGCATGTGGGAAAGGCCATGGATGTTGTCTACCTGGAAAATCCTTTGATGCTATCTCCAATGGCATTCTCCTGGAAAAGCTGGCAGCCCACAGCTAGACAGGTGCACTCTTCACTGGGTTAAGAACTGTCTGGATGGCCAGAGAGTGGAGGTGAATGGTGCTGCATCTAGCTGGTGTCCGGTCACCAATGGTGTCCCCCAGGGATCAGTGTTGGGCCCTGTCCTATTTAATGTCATTATGGGTGATCTGGGTGAAGGGATTGAGTCTTCCATCAGTAAATTTGCAGATGACACCAAGCTGGGAGCGAGTGTCGATCTGTTGGAGGGTAGGAGGGCTCTGCAGAGGGATGTGGACAGGCTAGATAGATGGGCTGAATCCAACAATATAAGGTTTAACAAGTTCAGGTGCTGGGTGCTAGACTTTGGCCACAACAATCCCCTGCAGCACTAAAGGCTGGGGCAGAGTGGCCAGACAGCAGCCAGGCAGAAAGGGACCTGGGGGTGCTGGTCAACAGCTGACTGAACATGAGCCAGCAGTGTAACCAGGTGGCCAAGAAGGTCAATGGCATCCTGGCCTGTATCAGCAATAGAGTGGGCAGCAGGACCAGGGGAGTTATTCTTCCCCTGTACTCAGCACTGGTGAGGCCTCCCCTTGAGTGCTGTGTCCAGTTCTGGGTCCCCCAGTTTTGGAAGGATGTTGAGATGCTTGAATGCACCCAGAGAAGGGCAACAAGGCTGGTGAAGGGTCTGGAACATAAGCCCTATAAAGAGCTGCTGAGGGAGCTGGGGTTGTTCAGCCTGGAGAAAAGGAGGCTCAGGGGAGACCTTGTCACTCTCTACAACTGCCTGATAAGTGGTTGTAGCCAGGAGGAGGTCGGTCTCTTCTCCCAGGCAACCAGTGATGGGATGAGAGGACACAGCCTCAAGCTGTGCCAGGGGAAGTTTAGGCTAGATATTAGAAAAAAATTCTTCACAGAAAGAGTGGTTCAGCACTGGAATGGGCTGCCCAGGAAGTTGGTTGAGTCACTATCCCTGGAGGTGTTTAAAAAAAGACTTGATGAGGTACTCAGTGCCATGGTTTAGTTGATAAGGTGATGTTAGGTCACAGGTTGGACTCGATCTCAAAGGTCTTTTTCAGCCTAGTTTATTCTGTGTGTGCTAGTTTTGCATGGACTCGTTTTTGGTAGCGGGGGGGCCATGGAAGTGGCTTCTGTGAGAAGCTGCTGGAAGTGTCCACCATGTCTGGCAGAGCCAATCCCTGATGGCTCTGAAGATGGACATGCTGCTGGCCAAAGCTGGGCCAGTTAGAAAGGTTGGTAATGCCTCTGTGATGACAGATGTAAGAAGAAAATCAAAACAAAGTGAGCACAGTTTTTTTCCCTCTAATCAGAAAAGAGGAGGAGGTGAGAACATGTGAGGGAGACAACACGGAGACAACGAGGTCAGTGCAGAAGGAGGGGGAGGAGGTGCTCCAGGCGCTAGAGCCGAGATTCCTCTGCTGTGGAGTCTCCCTCCCTGGAGACATTAAATTCCCACCTGGATGAGTTCCTGTGTCACCTGCTCAATGTGACACTGCCTTGGGAGAGGGGGTTTGCCTAGACAATCTCCAGAGGTCACTTCCAACTCAAACTATTCTGTGCTTCTGTTACACAATACTTTATAGCTGATTTGACCTCATGAAGCATAGGGAGTCCTGAGTGCAGGAAAGCTGCAGAATTCTGGTAAGATGCTTTTCCGTATTCCTCAGCCCTAATGAGTATTGACCCTCATTTCTCTAACATGTAAGTTCTTACAAACTTTGAGAGATAATATTTTTTTCAACTAAGGACAAGGATAAAAAGAGTATTTCTTAAGAATCTAAATAGAGCAATAAAACTGAATTATTTAATACCAAGTATCTGATGCCATGTATGATATTTTAGAAACAGACTTGCTGAAAACTGACATGAATGTACAGTTTATTATTATGTAGTTGGCACCTGTGTGATAAGTACATCTCATTTGGATTTGTAGAACATACATAAACTGTCCATATTTTTATTTCTGCTTTATGGTGTGGGTGCCTTCATTAAACTTAATTTTACAGGGGTTTTGGCATCATTAGTTTCCAGTTTTCTACATTCCAGTTTTGTATTCCAAAATGGAACTAGTGCCAGTCTTGAAAGATCTGTGTGTTCTTTAAACTGCTGTCACTATGTACCATATCTCATGACAGACTTGCATAGCGTGAGCTGCAGTATTGGCACAGTAGCCAGATCATAATATTGTAATGACACTGTTACACTCTTCTGTCATATAATGATCTTTATAGATTGCAGTGTTATTTCCAATTACATGGATTCTTTTTTTTTTTATTATAGTTCAAAAATATATGGAGATGGTAATGCTGTTCCCAGGATTTTGAAGTTCCTTAAATCTATTGACCTCAAAGAACCATTGCAAAAGAAATTCTGTTTTCCTCCTGTCAAAGATAATATCTCTCAAGATATTGACCATATTCTAGAGACACAGAGTGCTCTGGCTGTGGATCTAGGTGGAACAAATCTCCGAGTAGCAATTGTCAGTATGAAGGTAAATATTCTGTTGTGCTTTTAGATATTCTGCAAACTACACTAGGCTTTGTGGATATGGGCTTGTGATACAAAAGAGCTCCAAAACAAAGCAGTCTATTGACTTTTGTTGAGGGATAAAGATTTTTCCCCTTATTTGGTGCATCTCTCATACAGTCATGATACAACTTCCATACTGGTTTGCTCTTTTAAGACTGATGTTAAACTAGCAATGCCCATTTGCTGGTGCAAGATTGTAGCTGCTTCTTCTCTGTGGGTTGACTGCAGACCTTGAAGAATAGAACAACTTTCAGATGTGTGGGTTCTCCTTCAAAGGTGACTCATTTCAACCTGCAAATTCTTATGTGTCAAGCAAAATGTGGAAGGCTCCAAGAGTAGGCTTTTTACTTCCCCAGTGCATTACACTGCCATGTAATGGACACACAGGACCATTTTGAGAAACAACCAGCATCTAGCAAATCAATTGACTGAACTCTGCAGCATTTCAAAGATGTGAATAAAACTTGGGATTTTTGGCTTTTATTCTCAAAAGTATTGGACAATTACTCCTACCATTACACTGCATATTTGCAGATAACTAGCTCAGTTCAACAATGTTACCCAGAAAGCAAAATAAGATGCCTGCAGAAGTATGAAGGGTTATGTAAAGTGACCTGATACAGTCCAGAATTTTCACATTCGTTTCAAAGGAGATGTCTGATAGATCTTCAACTTTAAAGACAGTTTTCAAAAGTGTAATTTTTTTTAGAAGTAAAAAGGACACCACATTTTTTCCTATGTGTCAACACAGCCTGGAAAAAATTAATTTTAAAAAATTCTGCCCACTTTACACTGCTCAGGATGGCATTTATGAAAGTTGACATGCTAGCAAATCAGAGTGAAAACAATAAGACTTTCATAATAAAATTTACACAAAAGATGTAAGCATTTAACAGCAGTGGCAGAATATGAGATTTAATTTTATTTTCACAAAAAAAATGAATTTTCAAAAATTCCTTTTAGAAACTGTTATGTCTTCTGATAATGTTTGCTGCAGCCTCATCTTCCAAAATAACTTGTCTGATGCCCTCTCCAAACTAAAAGTGAAGAAGAAACTAAGCATCCAAAATCCACGAACTCTGTTGCTCCTGTGATGCTGAGATGGTGGGACCTAATACTCAAAACCATTGTCAGTTTGGAATTTTCTAAGTTCTTTGGCAACAAGGACTCGGCCATGTTGCTTATAGACTGTCTTTTTTACTCCTCTTTGTTTAGTTGCATTAATTCAGTGCAGTTCACTTAGATACTTTGTACAGGGGATATAACAGGAAGAATAACAAGTGGGATACTTTCTGCAGTCTCCTGGCTTAATCCTGCAATATAAACATTGAATTAAGATCAGTTCCTGAGTACTCATAGATTCCAAGCATGCATCATGAATACCTTCATTACCACTGTATGACTCCTCAAGTTGAAATAAATCTTCCTGACCCCTCCCCACCCTGTTCAAAGTATTTACAAGAGCATATAGCGACAGGACAAGGGGGAATGGCTTCAGCCTGAAAGAGGGTGGGTTTAGATTAAGGAAGAAATTCTTTATTATGAGTGTGGGGAGGCACTGGAACAGGTTGTCCAGAGGAGTTTGGGATGCCACATCCCTGGAAGTGTTAAAGGCCAAGTTGTATGGAGCTCTGAGCAATCTGGTTTAGTGGAAGGTGTTCCTTCCCATGGCAGAGGGTTGGAACTGGATGATCTTTGAGATGCCTTCCAACTCAAACTATTCTATGATGTATCACAATAGATGGTACTCCAGAGATATTGCAAGTGACTCAGAAATGTAATTGCATAGAAGAAAAGATTTTTCTGAAAGTATAGTAAATTTTGCCTTGAAATTTCCAGCATTTCTCTCTGTCTGATTCTCCTTTTGTTGGTGAAATGGCATTGTCTGTGATGCCACACAAACCTTTCATGCAGTCAAATTGGAAAGATTTTATTCATAAAGCACTATGGGTTTTCTGTCCTTTTTAGCAATTGTTACTCTCTTCCTTAACACTTCAGTGTTGAGCTTAAGTGCGTTGCTGGTACCATGGTTTATGCCTAACAACAGTTGCAGTAGCTCTGGTGATACTTCCTCACACAAACCATGTGTTCCTTAAAATGTGTATTTAATTTCAGACAGGAGATTGATTACAGAAGCAGAATGTAACGCCTCATCTTGCAAACTTGTCCCCCAAAGGTTGTCAGGAACCTTGCCTGTAGGTCCAAGATCTAAAGTATAGCATCTGCATTTTTTTTTAAAGAGATAAGTTATGGCTTGCTATTTTCAAATTGACCTCTAATTTAAATGGAAGAGAAGTTTCACCATGACATACATTTCTCTTGGGCATGTGTTGTTGTTTTTAATTTCTAGGGTGAAATAGTTAAGAAGTATACCCAGCTCAACCCTAAAACCTATGAAGACAGACTAGCATTAATTCTAAAGATGTGTATAGAGGCTGCATCAGAGGCAGTAAATGTAAACTGCAGAATTTTGGGAGTAGGTAAGTTAACAAATACTAACTTTATTTTTACATCTATGTTTTTCAACATGAAATTAAATCACTACTCATTAGTTTAAAACAACTTTCTAAAATGTATCTCATGTACTTTCAGTTCGTACATATTCTTAAGAAACAAACTTTTAAAAATGGCTATAATTGAGAAGCTGACTATAAAGACTGAAGTTTCTCCAGTTTGTAACAATCATTAAAACAATCCATTAAGTTGTAGTAAACTATAACTAAAATGTATTTATCTAGTTCTGTGGATTTTGAAGCTCTCTACTGTCTTGGAATTGTGAATCAGATGCTCAGTGTTTATCAAAACAGCTCTTGAAACAACTGCAGCTGAGTGATGTTTTCTCTACTGTCTGTAAGCCTTTCTTTAGGGCTAGGATCAGCTGTGCAGCAGAATTCTCAGATACACCTGGGCAGACTAAAAAGGCTAGAATGTTAGGGCTAAATTTGTAGGTAACAGAGATAAAAGCAGCCCATTTGTTGACTTCTAGTTCACTTGCAGTACAGTTCTGTGTTAAACTGTGTGTTTATATCAGACAGGACTTCTTCAGTTTAAAGGTGACTGGGAGATGTCGCCTTAGATATTAGTTATGTATGAAGATGTTGATTAATGAGTCCTGGATTTTTAAGAAGGACATAGAATCTTCATTTTAGCTGAGGAATGCTCCTAAGGACAAGTAGTTTGTTCCAGATGAAAACTTACCTGAATCACACGAAACAAAGAAAAGTTAACTTGAACATGTTGTATTCTTTAAAAACAATGCTAAGTACACAAAGCCGCAAGAAGAAATGTTAGCCCTTCAAATCAGATCTTTCTTAAAGCTTTAATGTTCAATTCAGCTGCTTGTCTTAGAGCTTTTATGGCTACTTTCCATTACGATGTTAAACCTGCAATCATCTTTATATGTGACTAAATTATATAAGCTCTGTACAATAAAATGTTAGAACTTTATTGTCTAGAGCTAAATACCTCCATAATAGTGACCTAGTTTTTAGAGATCCTGAGAGATGCCACCAACTCTGGAAGCCCCTCCAGCTGGTTTGGCTAATATTGCCTATTACTAGCCTACTCTGTTCAGTAGACAAATCTCTGAACACAGTTTTGATTTTTCACAAAAACAGTGTGTTTTTAAGTAAAAATCACTACTCTAGGTCTAGTGATTATTTTTAGTCATTCTAAATCTTGAGAGTTATAGCAGACTTCTGGACACTTAGAGTGTTCCAGGGTTTGAATAATTTTTTTTGCTGTTATGTCTTTTGTACATCACTAACAAGAAACACAACTATTAAGTTATTTGCTGCAATCTTGCCTGAAGTAGGAACATTAACTCTCTGACTAACATTAACCATTACCCATCTGGTTAGTCTTAAGATAGTCGGTGCATTGTGATTAGAGCCATGGCATTCTATGAATTATCTTCTTTACTTTGAGGGTGACTGAGCACTGAAACACACTGCCTGGAGAGGTTGTGGAGTCGCCTTCTCTGGAGATATTCAAAACCCACACGGACAGAATCCTGTGCCACTTGCTGTAGGTGAACCTGCTTGACCAGAGGGGTTGGACTAGATGATCTCCAGAGGTCCCTTTCAACCCGAACCGTTCCATGATTCTGTGTTCTTTACTTGTCAGAAGTTGCACTGCCAGTAATAATTAAGAAATACTTAAGAAATTTTTACTTTTATGCTCTGCTTCAAAGCCTAGTATTAGGGTGAAAAAAATCTTGTCATTAGAAAAAGAAAAAAAGGTTTTTACTTAAAGTCTATTACACAGACTTATTTTTTATTTTTCTCTCCTGTATTTCTGGGACTTAGGTATTTCCACAGGTGGACGGGTAAACCCTCGAGAAGGAATTGTGCTTCACTCTACAAAACTCATTCAGGAGTGGAGCTCTGTCGATCTCAGAACTCCAATATCTGATGCTTTGCACCTGCCAGTCTGGGTGGACAATGATGGAAACTGTGCTGCTCTAGCAGAGAGGAAATTTGGTCATGGAAAAGGAATAGAAAATTTTGTAACACTGATTACTGGTACAGGTGGGTATGTTGTAGTTCAATGAAACCCAAAGTCCAGCACCATCACTTAGACGCTCAGCTGTTCTTACAGGCATAAACATTACCACTGTGCCTGAAAAACCAAAAATTAATCTGCTACACTACTTGTTTGGCTTAGGGTGCTTTTTAATTTATTCAGGCAGATAAAACCACTTCCATAGCTTAAACTTCTTGATGGAAAAAGTTCTGCTGGTACAGCTACGCAGGCAAGTAAGGAAAATCTGAGCAACTTTAACTAGAATAATTTTGCATTTTCTCAGCTTTATTGCTTAATTCTCTTTCAACTTTAGAAATAAAAGTCAGATCAGAATATGTATCTAGAAGATAAGCAACTGAATATAAGAAAGTATGCTTATTAAATCTCAAATGCAAATGTGGGATAACTTCTCATTTGTTAAGTACATAGTCCTTTAGATGGTGGCAGTAATAATTGCCACTGCTGATGAATCTCCACCCAATTTCGGAAGGGGCAGCAGAGGCCTGCATAATTAAGTGTCCTGGCCCTGTAACACACAGGTTTAACTGTCTAAATACAGCATTAGAACTTGTCCTCTGAAGTGCAAAATTTTAAGGCCACTTGGATAATTTCCTGCATAAAGAGCATGACTCACAAGCTTAAAAGATCTGTCATAGTTCAGTACCATCCATAGGCTTTTTAAAAAAATACAAGCATTATGTACCATTTTGATCCATATATGAATAGGAGGGAGCTATGAGCTTGCATAAGAAGAGTTCTTCAACTAGTAATTCTTGGTTTCTGGTGTAGATCATCACTGATGCAAATTATTTTATCTCGTCTATATTAGAATAAGCAAACATCAGTGTCTTGCAGAACTGGGGCATTTAAAAACTTGGGGAGCAGGGGGTGTTTGTCTTTTTTTTTAAACCATAGAAGTCTTAATATCTTTGCAGGAATTGGAGGTGGAATCGTTCATCAACATGAATTGATCCATGGCAGTTCTTTCTGTGCTGCTGAGCTTGGGCACATTGTTGTATCCTTGGATGGACCAGACTGCCTGTGTGGCAGCCAAGGATGTATAGAAGCATATGCCTCAGGAATAGCGCTACAGAGAGAAGCTAAAAAACTGCATGATGGTATCTATTTACCCTGGTTTTGAAAACACAGTTACTAAATTGCAGTGTAGGAAGAAATTTTCAAAGAAGGTATTAAGAAAAAGTAGATCTGCCTTCTTTTTCTAGGAGGAGACAAGAATAAGTGTATAGGCAGCCTGCCTAGTACAGGTCTTTTTCAGTGGCAAGGAACATTTGGAACTACTAGTCTCAAAATTACCAGAAGCACACAGTAGAGCTTGTCTCTTCTTTTTACGCTTCATGTAATCTGACAGACATTCTCTGACATTTGGTTTCACAGTGATTTCTTTCAGCAAAAGCTTCTCAAGTCTTAAATAAGTTTGAGAATATTTATATTTTATTTATTTTTGGGTCCAGCAAGACTAGTGAATACTCTGTTTGATTCCCTGCTTCTGCAAGTTGTTTCCTGGATAATATGGATATGATTACTCTGGCTAAACTCAGGGTTGTACAGATTGTTCAGGATTCAGTAGACAAGTAACAGAAAGGAAATTATTTTAACTGCCTATTTTTTCACCCTCTGACTTGCAACATTATCACGTTTTGCTCTTGGCTTTCTCTCCTTTTCAGATGATCTGCTTTTAGTAGAAGGAATGTCCATGAAGGAGGAGGAGATTGTTAGTGCTGCACACCTTATTCAAGCAGCTAAACTTGGGAATACAAAAGCAGAGAGCATTCTCAGAACAGGTGAGAATATAGTCCAGAGGGTGGAACACTTCCATGATTATATTTTTGGCAATACAGAAATGGTAGTGCACTGTAATACTACAAACACCCTGTACATGTTGAGGACCTCTCAATATAGAAATTACTAATGGTAATGAGATTTTAAATATAAATGTTGGAGAAAATGTCAGCAGAAGTGTTAGAAGTATCTGTTCCAGCAAAAAAAAAGAAGATTAAAAGGTTCTGCAAAGATCAATTTAAAAAGAAGCAAAGTCTCAACATTCTCATATTGGAAAATTTGGAGACATTTAATTGTAGGCAAGTGAATGACTAGTCTGAGGTAGCAAGGACAATTTATGTTTTAGTTTACACAGGATATTTGACTGGTTTACTAGCTTTAAGCACAGTCCTCCCTCATGCATAGTGGTTTACCATTAAGATGGTAGAGTGATGCTTTCCATATTTTCTCTTTGCTTACAAGCATGGTTGATGCATTGTTTTGTCTTTTCACATCCATAATGTTGAATACTGCATTATTGTGCAAAAAAAAAATTGGCTGGGGTTTTTGGTTTTTTGTTTGGTTGGTTGTTGTTTGTGGATTTTTTTGTTTTGTTGGGTTTTTTTGACTTTTGAAAGAAAAGTTAATAGCAGACACATATTACCTGATAACAAACTCAGAACTCTGCCCAGTGGAACAAAACACTTTACAGACTTCCTAGTGTTATTTGCTGCTAATAGAACTGTTTCAACTACTGATGCTAGAACTGCTTTGATCATTTTACTCAGTTTCTTTTTACTTCATCTTTTCAGCTGGGACTGCATTAGGCCTTGGCGTTGTGAACATTCTACACACTGTGAACCCCTCTCTTGTGATCCTTTCTGGAGTTCTGGCTAACCACTATGTTAGTGCTGTCAAAGATGTGATAAATCGACAGGCTCTGTCCTCTGTTAAAACTGTGGATGTGGTGGTCTCAAATCTAGCAGATCCTGCTCTGCTTGGAGCTGCTAGCCTGGTATTGGATTATACTACACGTAGAATATACTAGTAGAGTTATAGACTAGAGAATTGGACTATTCAAATTCCTAATGGGTGGAGTGAATACTTTGCCCCAAATTTTTCTTTGATGAGAGCAGCTAATGAATCAGAGTAGTGTTTCAAGTAGTTAGTGACTACTTCAGCATTTCCTAATCGAGGTATTATCTTTTTGTATTTTTCCTAAATTTCAGCTGACTTCATTGGAAATAATGTGCAATTCTGGTTTTTTAAGCACCTCTTTTGGTAAGCCTATACATTACTTTTGACTGTAGCTGAATTATTTATGAGCATCTCTTTATGTATGGGGATAATGTGTACGGTGTGTGAAATTATAACTAAGACTTGGGGATCCATACCTCATTTCCCACTTATGTGAAATGAGAAGTTTACCAGCTTTTTGGTTTTCAGGATTCCACCCACAAAGTAAATATGATGTAATCACCAGTAGCAGGTAGTAATTTCAGTGGGTGGAAACAGGGCCTCTACAATAAAAAAAGGCTACACCTAGAAATTCCTTTCTGTGAAGGACTTGGTGGAGGCAACAAAGTTTGTTTACTACATCATCTCTAAAAGGCAGAGTCCCATTTTAGAAGCTTTGCATATGAAGGAAAAAAACTACAGTTTAGTGAGCTTATAGCCTCCAGAAAAGTCCAGACAAACTGATAACTCTATAAGTATGGCAGTGAGCATCTCTGTCTTCTGGCTATGGCCAATAGTAAATTGTTTGAATTTTAATCTTGGGCGATTTCTCAAGAGACTTAATCTACTACTTTAGAGAAGCGGGGACTGCTTATTCTTTGGTAGCCAGTTAGCTGAAATTCAGCCACATGGCACATCTGATCGTAAAGAATCTACCTTTCCCTGCAGAGTGACACGGTGCACCCCCCAGCCATTCGGGTGGCTACAGGTGCACTATTCTTGTCCTGCTTTCACCATCAGCTTTCAGGATGGAAGGTCAAATCTGACCCTTATCCTCATCTTCAGGGCATTCAGAGGCCTAGGAGAAAAGTGTCATATACCAGTGAAGGCTTGCCTAAGTAAGCTGTGGTTTGTATTTCTTTAATGAGTCTTTGATATATAGTGCTGTCTTTATCCAACTGCTTTTTTAGCATACTTCCAAGATGCTGGAGAAATTGAAAAAACAATCCATTTATCAGCTAATCCAGAAAGATAGCTCTGGAGGAACAGTCACAAGACTATCCTGTCCTGAATTTAATGACCTATTTCAACGTCTAACTCAACCATTGAATTCTCAGAAGTCCAGTAATGTGTTAGTACAGGGGAATAAAAGGGCTATTCCCACACTTGAACTTCTGCAATCACTGCCCTCTGCTATACAATGAACTTGGACTGAATAGTGCTTTGTACACTCACTGATTCTGGGATATAATCTATACGGATTGTCTTTACTTCACCTTCTCTTCCACAAGGAGTGCTTACTGATAACTCACATCTTCAGAGCAGATTTCAGAAACACCACCAGATCTCCTTCCTGATGTCTCCAGGAACAACTGTGCAGCCTCTATACCACAGTTTCTCAGACTTGGCAAATAACTGGTTCTTAACTGTTTGCCAAGTTATACTAGGCTTTATGTAACCAAGGAGTTTTCGTTCCTTTTCCTACATGTCTTGGTTTACTTGATGATTCCCATTATCTTCAATATGAGCAGGTCAAGGAGAAACTGGCGTTTCTCTACGGTGACAGTACCTCAGATCAGGAGTATTGAGGTTCTAACAGTGAGGAGGCCTGTCATTTGATCTTTCCATCCTCTAGCATCACAAGGAATGCCTGGCTGGAATGCCTGGCTAAAAGTGGGACCAGGCTTTTGCTTTCCAGACCCTCTGAAGCTCTGTATTTTTCGTATCTCAGACTCTGAATGTTTTTCCCTAGCAGCTGAAGGGAGGATGCAGGCACAGAAAAAACACAACAGACTAAAAGAGTTGAAAAGTTTTACACCTTTAAAGTCTTTAAAATGTTAAGAAAACGATTCTTTGAATGCTTTTGAAAATGCTTTTTTTCTGTCAACTGGCCAAGAACCTGCTGCATATGTACACGCGGTTTATAAAATCAGAAAGAATAAAAGAATAATATTTAATAGCATAATAGTGATTTTGTTTGTCTCTCCTTCTTTCCCTGTTCAGAAGCATCCTTTGAACTTCAGGTACTTTAATGTGGACCAGAGATTTTATGGACATTAGCCCCCAGTTGTATCCAGTCCCAGAAGGAGCAAACATCAGATGTTCATGGAACATCTGTAGTAATGTGCTTACTTAATGCTGGCTCAATGTCCTTGAGAGTAGCCCATACCATGGAAATTATGGACTCCAGTGAGGGCAAACCAACCTTTATATCCAATACTGGGAAAAATGTGCAGAAGCGAAACCCCTTTCCCCAGTTATTATCAGTATTTCAGAGCCTAAAGCAGCAGGGCATTCTCATTACCTGCATTGGTGGCACGTGCTCATATTGCCTGCTGCATGTTGGTTGGTTTTGCAGTGTCCATGGTAAGTGCATGTAGTATCCTGACTGCAGAAGCCTTAGCAGGAATGCCACCATCCAGCCCTCCAGGCAGCACTGCATATGGTATCAACAGCCTGGGTGGGACAAGTTCCCTCATGAACTTGGGTGTTTATAATCAGCATTACACAAGCAAGTGGCAGGAGTGGAGTGCCAAAAGGTTCAAAAGTGAACTAAAACTGGAGTTCTTAGTTCTGTACCTTTTAATTCACGTAACCAATATAAGACCTCTACAAGTCCCTATACCATGTTGCTTGTGGCAGCTTGTGGAAAAAGACTGCTTTGTCCACAACACTTCTCCCTTACCATAGAAAACCAGAGCCAGGACTGGGGATCATGAGACCAGTTGAGTTTTGATAGCTATCTTTTTACAGATCATTGCTGATGCTTTGCAAACCACATAGCTTATCAGAATCAAGGTTTATAATTTCTTTTTGGTCTCCTGACCAGCAAGTTTAGTTATTCAGTATTTTGAATCTTTGATCTGCCATCCAGACACTTGGAAGTAACAAATTCATTAGTTTTTTGGTGGTCTTGAAGCACTGTCCTTCCTCCATTTAAATGTAACAAGATTGTCAAAAACTTGCACATATTACCAAAGGAGGCAATGGCAATTTTGTATTACAAAAACACAGCACAGAGTAAGGTGCAGAGAGACTTTATACTTGGATTCAGTGAAATCTGATCACTGTGTCACTTCCAAATGCCATGGAGAGATCACAGGCATCAGTAAGTATAAAACAACTGGGCTGTACACCCCTTGGACCATTCCAGATAATTACGTTTGCATTAGAACTAGTGCCACAGCACAAGGTTCTGCAGAGGAACAAGCTTGCCTGCATGACAGGTACTACTGAAGGAATCCTCTTGGCAAAGACTATAGACACCCATGTTGTCCATTCTGAAATACAAGCCAGTAATCTGTATGTTTCCCTCTTAACCAGTTGCTCAGAAAAGAAACATCAGCAAGAAACAGATAAGCCACAGCATGTTGTTTTACAGCTGCTTAAAACTTACCCGTGTTCCACAGGCTAAGAGGATGAATGCACAGTGCTGTTGTTTACAGGCTCCCTGCTTTCCAATGAACCCATGACCTCTCCATCCCCCTTCTTCTTTACAAATGCTCATTGTAATTTCAGACTGCCTGGCTGCTGGCTGCCACCTGATCAGAAGCTAAACAAAGCCAGTTCTATACCAGGATGTATTCAGCAAGAGTCCACAGCTTCTCTCTCAATACTGCATGAGATCTTCGCACGCATGCAGCTGGAATTATGTTTGATGGATTGGAAGGATCCAGGTTTTTTTCCAGATTCCAGTGACTAATGTGATGGAGATAAGCAGCAACAGTGGAAAGTTAAAGCCAGTAAACACGACTGAGCATGCACAGCTAGGCCAGAGGTAGCACAAAATTGTCACAAAGTCACAAAACAAAGTGACAGGTGCTGACCTCTGAAGAAGACAAGTCAACGTTTAGAAACACAGACAAGGGCAATCATTTAACCAAATAAACCTGAGTATTCTTTTGCTATGTCACAAGGTCTGAGTATGTAAAATAATTCTCAGACACAGAAAATGTCCTGACTCCAGGAGCGCTGGGTTGAGTTCTGAGCTCCCCAATACAGGAGAGACATAAGCACACCAGAGAGAGTTCAACAAAGAGCCACAAAGATTATAAAGTAGCTACAGCATTTCTCCTGTGAGGTAAGGCTGAGAGCTGGGACTGGTAACCCTGGGAACGAGAAAGCTAGGGGAATCTTATCAATGTATATAAATACCTGAAGCGAGAGTGCAAAGAAGACAGAGCCAGACTCTTTTCGTTGGTGCCATGACACACAGAAGGTTCCAGCTGAACATCAGGAAACACTTCTTTACTGTACAGGCATCAAACCACTGGCAGAGGTTGCTCAGAGAGGTGGTGGAATTTCATTTCTTGGAGATCTTCAGAAGCTGTCTGGACATGGTCATGGGCAACAGGCTTCAGGTGTTTCTGCTTGAGCAGAGGGGTTGAACCGGATGACCTCTAGAGATCCCTTCCAACCACAGTATACGATTTTGTGACAGCACTGATAAAGGAGACAGTGAGCTAGCACACTTGAATGTAAAATTAATGCAGAAGAGGTAATCTGCAAAATCTCTGAACCAGAGTTAGCGGAGGTAATCAAAACCCACAGAGCTGCATTTTAAGTCTTCCAGCAACATGAAGTTTGTAAAAAAGCTGCAAACATATTCTTAGACTTTGCAAACCCAGCATATAAAAGACTGCTTTAACTTCTGTAACATTGCTTTGGCCTTGAATTTGAGTCTTTGCCCATTTTCTTGGATTGCAGCTCTAAACCACAGCCATAACCAGGTAAAATATTCTGTAAGATAGGAAAATGTGGTGATCAGTAAATACCATAATTCAGTGTGCAGGAACACTTCTAACCTGTTAGCTTTCAAATTCTAAATTCATATCAATACTTTAAAGACTGTATATTTAATGTAGTGGACTTTATTAAATTATCAGCTCATTTTGAAAGCCTTTGTTTTTAGAGCTTTTGAATGAGCAGCGAAATGGAAATTTTCAGTCAAGGTGAATGCATAACTAGTCAAGGCTAGCAACGAGTATCAGTATTCTATGGACTTGCTCTGTGCTTCAGTCCTATTGGACTCACCTGCCATACCCCCATGCAGTTCAGAAGATATCTTCTTGCATTAATCTTCCATGGAATCAAGCTTTCAGACCTGTAATCTACTATCATTCTCATCACCACCCATCAATAGTATGTGACACTTGCAAACATGAGAGTAGCTCCAGTCACTACAGACAACACTAAGGTACAGTTTAATTACTGCAACCCATATTTATTCACTACCTTACGCACCAAAGGGACACACAAAGCTGCTAGTAAGACAGCTATTGTGCAGCAACCTCCTAAGCTTTAGTACATTTTAGTCTGCATCTGCAACTCTTTTCAAACTGCCTGGACTAACCTTCCAGCTTGTACATAAAAGGTATTAAAGCAATTATGCTACAAACTAGTTAAAATACTGTGTCTTTGATAAACATGGTGAAATAATGTAGGACATTGAACAGGTTAGTTTTAGAAGGTAGACAGCTATGGTAATGTTTAACAGAGCAAGGCTAGAATACAGCTCCTGTGAATGCTGGGTGAGCCAAGGAAGCAGGACAGAGATTTTCTAGACCAGTTTGTTTCAGATTCAACCACCTTGGCAGACAGAGCTCCAGCCTACAGATGAGCAGCAGTAAAGGCAAGTCTTCCCTTCGCTTGGTCTCCACCTCTCCAGTTCACCACCCCAGTGGGAGGAAGTGTCTGCAAAGATCAGTGAGGACAAGGACATAGTTCAAAAACATCCAAACAGTCCCTACACCATAGATCTTTGCATATGAAGACAGCATTGAATACCTAGCAGAACAGAATAAGCAGTAGAATATCAAAGGCCTTAACTACTCAGTGCCCTCTACTGTGTGTTGAGCCTGAGATAGGCAGCCAGAGTGACAGCAGCAAGCCACACAATGACAGCAGAAAACTATACAGAACTGCTTACCTGCAGAAGGCAGTGTCCTCAGTACCACTGGAAGCACAATAAGCCTCTTAACAAGCCTGCTGTTTCAGTTTTCTAGAGCTTCTGTCTCGTGTGACAAATTGGATAGGGGAGCAGTTTTTAAACTAAAGCTCTCAAGAGCTTTAAGAAAGCTTACAGAAACATGCAGGACAGCCTTACAGAGACCAGAAGCACTGCTGGCTGAACAATGACCAGCAAGGTGAAATCACTAGCAATTAAGAGAAATGTTTACTCACAGTTAATTCAAACACCTTCTGTCAAAAAGAAGCAGGAGACCTTCTTAATTCATCCAAAGTCAACACATTTTGCTGTTTAACAGATCTTTAATATCAGTAATGTGGGAAGTGACACCTCAGTGCACAACAGCACAGAGACTACAGTTTTGGAGGTTCTCCCATTTCAGACACAGAAAGGAAACATCAGGAAGGACATGCAATCAAACAATGATCAGCTCTAGATACATCATGATGTGGTCCAAAAAAACACATTGAAACAATTAATCAAATTACTGCAAACATAGCTTCTCTGAGTAAGGTTAAGATATTGCATTTGTAGTGTTTCCATTGAGCTTTGCTTCAGCGAACCAGCGGAGCCTGCTTGAGTGAGATGAGGACTGAACGCATGCGGGACACGTCTTTTGCCTGCTTACTAGACTTGGGGTTAAAGTCACAGAGCTGAGCCACACGTTCCCACTCAGTGCCCGGAAAAACTTCTTCTGCATCATTCACAAAGGCTTCTTCAGCTGCCCTAAAAGCAATGCAATGCACCTTGTGTTAATGCCCAGCATATAAGGCACTCCTTCCCTGTTACAGGATGCAGTTTCTTTCAGCATGTTTCATAAGAAATGTGACCTGACAGCTGCTTGTGGACATTATGGCCACTTAAGCTCCCACTGCCCCAGTCCTGGAGATGAAAGTAGATTGCAGTAGTATGCTATGCACAAGCAGTGCAGAGAATTGCAGAGGATTGTGTAAAATGTTGGAATACAGGTGTTTGGTTTCAAGAATAGTTATTGAGTCTTTGCCTAAGGAGTCGCCACACAAGCTTCCAGGAAGTAAGGTACTTCTATGTAGGCATTTTATTTATGGAGAAATGCCCAGGTCTTAACTAGTTAAGCCTCTGCCACTTGATGGCTTATACTGGACATTTGCCAACTGGAAATTTACAACTGTCTGCAAGCATGTCTTAAACAGATTCCATTTGAGGATTTAAATCAGCCCCAAGGCCTACAGGCCATCATAAAACTATCTGCTGATGATTCCCAATGCTGTGGTGAAGCAGCATGAATCATAAGGAATTTAAAATCATGAATGCTTGTGAGTGCAATAGACTACAGCATATCTTGGCAGAGGAGATTACTTGTTTGAGGTCACCTCACAGAATAAACATATTTCCCCTGCTCTCACCCTAAGGAGACTCTAAGGAGGTTTTGTACATTATATATTGGATAGTGCCAGTGGCTTCCCAGCTGTATTATTTTGGCTTTCTATGCTGCCAATAGCATTGCTTCAATGCAGGGATAACACTCCAGCATCTAGTTTACATGAACTGTGGGGCCCTGGTAGCTGCCTGAGTGCAGAAGCAGTAAGCATCAAGAGATCAAACCAAATCCATCTACTCCAACAAGCAGTACAGAAAAAGCAGTGAAAATGACTCTCCCATGAGGGTTCAGCACTATTCACAGGGATGATAAGGTTACAGACACCACTGAAGACAAGGATCACTACAACACTGCTACTTTATGTGACATGACACTTTTAAGGGGCAGTGAAGATTTTTTTACTTAACTGTTCTAGGCTGTAGCAAGGATGATTTATGTTTGTGCTTAAAGGTGAAGAGAAGAAAAGAAACAAGGAGAGAAAGTTTAAGTCAGATATAGAAAATGAGAATGAGTTTAATGCAGATGATTAGCTGGCTGAACATGCACTAGTAGCTTAGCCTACATTCAGGAAACAGGCAGCCAGTTTTATTATGCAGCACTTACACTGCACATTTGCATTGGACATATGAAAATAAGGGTTTTATTGAAAAAAATCTAACAAAACCAACTCCAAGAGACTTCAGAAGTTGAACACCACCTGTAAATCCATCATTTCACAAGTTTTGGTTTACATCCACCTACGGTTAGCTGTGAATTTCACACCAAACCTTCAATATTAGTGCACTCAAAGCCACAACACGGCTCACCAGTACACCTTCTAAAGGTGTCACCTTAGAATCTGTGACATGTCCATCTTTCAATTCAAGTCTACAAATTAAGGGAAGAGATTAAAATACATGAACAAGCCAATGAACATTGCAATCCTTCTACCCCTCAGAAACTAGCATACTCACTGGGGCTTGAAAGTCATGGCTCTTTTCACTGACCTATTAGGCTGGCAAAACATCTACACTGCTCCTAAATGTCTTCCCAGCCAGCAGGTTATGCTGATTTCCCAACACCACCTCCTGGTACTTTCTATCTGTTCTCTAACCGCCTCCTATTTCTATATGCACGCACATTTTCTACCCTGATTTATTTCAGGCAATTCCTTTCTACTTTCCTTGGCTTATGAACCTTTACATGCAAGCATTGCTTGAATATTTCTCTGATATGTGGGCAAAGCAGGTGGTCACTGCCTATTACAGAGCTAAACATTACTTCTCTGTGGAAGGACTAAATACAGCATCCAAGTGAAACCGCAGGCACTAACCCACACCCCTAGCAAAGCATCTTGCTAAGCAATGTTCACTGGCCTGGAAATAACTGTAAACCCTTAGGTCTAAAGACTACTGAAGTCATTACCAAAATTCCAGTGGTATGTACACTACATGACTTAATCTGAAAGTGCCAGGTTTTGTGCAGTGTATACAAGACAACTGCACTTAATGCTGCAGACCAGAGTAGGTCTGAAAAGTAAATATTCAGAAGCCACCTTCAGATATTCAGCACTCTTTCTGATCCTGCTTATTATCGTGTTGGCTAGCAAACACAATTAGTAGTTAAGCAACATACACATAACCAATCACGTCAGCGAAGGGTTGTTTGTAGAAAGCTTCATCTGCCACCCTAGGTAGCAAGTAGTCCAACAGGCAGGCAAGCAGGCAGGAGAAAAGAGATAAGGATGAGAAGTACGGAACACAGCTGGAGGCAATTTTAACAAGCACATTAACCTTGCATCACCTAGATTTACTGTAACAGGAAAGCAGTTACCACATGGAATGTATCAATTAAGCCATTGGTCAGAGGGGCAACAGAGAAATTCTGCTACATCCTACAAGTTTGGACCAGCTAGTTGATGACTAGCACCCCAATGTTAGCATTAGACTACTCCCAGAGGACAGAAACTACCACCAGGCAATAGATCTCACCAGGGTGATGAGAATGCCAAACACTTCTGCACAACACTTGTTTAATGAGCCCTGCTCCAGACTTCACATCCTGCACCCAAACACAGGAGATAACAGAGCTATGAGGTTATCATGAGCTCTGGACACCAACTGGAACAGTACTAATCCTGTTTCCCTTTCTTGGTCCAACTAAAAGATAGTGAATTCCTCTGTGAATGGAAGTGGCAAATCCATAATTCTGTAGGCAGTGTAGGACTCCTTTCTTCCTTTCATAAGTAAGAGTAATCTACCTAGGACTTCACTTAATAAACCTGATGCCCATTTTGATAGGAAAAGTGGTGTTTCAAAGAAACAAAAAAACATCAACAAACTGAACAAAACTGCAGTTCATCTTGAAGCCTGTGAGTTCCCAAAATATAAAGCAGTCTTGATGGTTACCTGGACAGAATAAAGTAGAGATTTAAGAGGCATTAAGTCAGTTCTATCACATTTACACTCGTGTAGCTTGAAGTCAAAGTTCCACAAGGAACCTCTAAGAAAGTGTAAGAGCTTACTATTCCAGAAACCAAGTCATCAGTTTCTGCCACAGGACCCATAATTAGACAATTCAAGCTACCACAGACACAGTCAGCATTTAGTTTTTCACTAGCAGAACTGAGTCATGTGATTTCTGAACAGCTTCCAAAAAGAGCAGCAAAAGGTTTTAAGATATTTCGTGAAATAACCTGTAGCAAAGATTAACTAGAATGCCACTTACGTATGTTCTAAAGAAAGCAAGTAAGAATGCTAGTCTCAGGATAGGTAACTGCAGTCACTGAAGGCCTGTGCAGCTGGGAGCATGCCATCAAGTGGGTAGAGTAAAAAATTTTCTGCCCATGTTCAAGCTTCATGTCCTAAAAAATCCTCAGTAATTCTTGATCATCATCTTAATGCTCGCCCTTGCTACTCCTGGACATTTATTCTAGATTATTTAAGAAAACTTTGAATCTTAAGTAGTAGGAGTGTTTACTTTAATGATCTGAATGACTATTGCCTTAGGACATACAAGAAGTATTCTAACCTCCCTCCCCAATTATTTTCATACCCAGTACCATAACTCTTCTGATGGCTGGAGAAACCTTACCTGTTACTGGCTTTTGTTTTCTCAAGCTTTTCATCTTGCCTTGCATACCACTCTTCCAACTCTTTTATTGCTTTCTCTTTCCATTCTGCTTCCTGCTTCCGTGAGTTTGCATCTGGAGATTTAAGAATTGATTAGTCAGTCATGTTTGTATCCAGATGTATCCTGCAAACATTGCAACTGATGGCTCAGGATGCATTCTAATACAGACAGTTGCTTCACCAACTCAGATAAGGGTTAGGAGATTTCCTGATTTAGGCTATAAGAACTCTAAATACTACAAATATCCAAAGGATTAGCTGAACATAATTCCATAGCTGCATAACTGGGACAGTCCACTTCAGTTTAGCATAGGCATTTTGCAGAATAGTTCAGATTGAGTAAGTCTGTTGGTCTGCAAACTGCTCAAACCAGAAACAGACCCCTTGCTATGCCAGTGCTGGAACAAAGCATAGTAAAGCACCTAGCTTAGACAAAGACAAGGAACCTGGCACTCTGCACACTTTTACACCCAGCTTACAGTTCAGGACAACCTCACTGCTGTAACTACCCCAAAAGAGGAGCAGAAGGGTGAGCTCTATCCAGTATCAGATTTTACAGAAGGTTCTGTCCTAACAATTTCAAGCAAAGGCTCCTCCACCATGTAAGTGTGAAGCACACCACTTTGTAGCCTCTTAGACGCTGTCCATGGGTAGGTACTACTGCATTTGATAGCTGCATTTAGTTAGTTTAGTTAATAATCCATTATTTTCTTATTTAGTTATTAGATTAAGATCCATGTGACAACAGATGGCCTCAGCAATTACAAAATGAGTAATCTTTATCTTTTGAAAAAAAGTACTAATGCTTGCAGTATTTATTATCATCTTTTTAACTTACAAAGGCTGTTCATTTTCTGTCAGCTTATCTGTAAGTAAAGGTTCAGAGAGCCACTTGCTTGCTGACTTCCACACCAGTATGAAGTCTGCTTACGGGAAGATGCATCCAGACTTGCTCCTTAAACTCAGGAAGCATGTTAAGACTCCTTAGAGGCAGTGCCATGGTTCTACTGCTTAAGAATCATAGAATGGCTTGAATTGGAAGAGGCCCTAAAGATCACCTACTTCCATCTCCTCTGCAATGGGCAGAGACACCAGACCAGACTGCTCAAAGCTCCATTCAGTCTGGGACAGGGCATCCACACCTTCTCTGGGCAACCTGTGCCAGTGCCTCACCACGCTCACCATAAAGAACTTTTTCCTAATGGGTAATCCAAACCTACCCTCTTTCTGTTTAAAGGCATTACATCTTGTAAACTACACACCCTTGTAAAAATTCCCTCTCCAGTTCTTCTGTAGGTCGTTCCCTTTAGGTACTGGAAGGCTGCTCTAAGGTCTCCCCAGAGCCTTCTCTTCTGCGGGCAGAACAACTCCAGCTCTCTCAGCCCGAGAAGCTGACGCTGTTACTCAACAAATACTGCGCTTACCAAGTTGCTCCAGGCGCTCCTTTTGCTCCTCTCTCCACTTACGAATACTTTCTGGTTCTGACTGCAGTCGATCTACTTGGGAGATGGCAGCATAGCAGTCTGTGGGACCATTACTTTCCTTAGAGGAAAGGAATAGTAAAGTCATTTGTGTATAACAAGTGAGTATTTCAGATAACTGCCTGCCAGCTACATAAAATTAGACTCTATCTGAACTGAGCCAATAACACGTTCATCTGATGTTATAACACATTTCCACCATTAACAAGAAAAACATCTTGCCACAAATTACAGCAGGATTTAAGGAAATTAACACAGGACTGCCTCCAGAAATCAGGAATCAAACAAAAATTCAAGACAACTGGAAAGACAAATGCCACAAACACTGAGTGCCAGAGCACTAAGCCTGAAGAATGCAGAAGACAATGCCTAGCACCTCACTACACAGTTGTAGGCCAGATATTCTCTGAGTTCATCTTATCTTAAATATTTGCTGTGAAAGTAATTTTCTTTATGGTTTTGTGTGCAGGATTTTAAAACATTCTTTGCAACTTATTTGTCTACTTCAAGAGATATTTGCATACCACATTACAAAATCTGGACTGCGTATGCAGCTTATAACACAAGAGGCATTTCAATATTTAGTCATCAAAACAGTGAGAGTACTAGCATCCTTTTCACAATATAACATCTCAAAGAAATGAATAGGGCTAACATTAATATACCGGATTTACAAAGCTAATGAGTATCGTGCTATTTGCTGCAGAAGATACTCCAGGTTTAACAACTTTTTTTGCTTCATCATACCCCTAACAGTTCAGAAATAGCACTCCTGAGAGTACCAGACTGATTGTAGCTCAAAGAGATTTGGCTGTGCCTTGCCCCTCTTTGGACCTCCTGTAGCCCTCAAGGAGGGAATAATGCAAAGAGAAGAAGCTAAGCTGGTGCAACACCACCAGGCTTCACATTTCATCCAAAGCAAAATAAACTGGCCAGCTGCAGGGCCAACTAGTTACAGGTAGCTAAAACAAAAGTTCTCTTCTTTCTCATTAAGAGGAAGCTCTATCAACCAAAGCAATTGGTGTCACAGAACTCCAAACACAACATCAAGGTATCTAAAGGCGGCAATCTGCCTTCTGTTGTACAAGGAAGCGCAAAGGGCCTGTAAAATACAAGTTTTCCCATCAATCTCACAGCAATGCTGAGGACATTAGGGTGTCAGCAGCAGTGAAAGCTGTGTCTCCACAACGTTCAGGATTCAGTTAAAACTCTAAGAAGTAAATAGCTCATATGTTGCTTCCTTCACAAGTATTCATTTAACCAGGGCTAACAAGCTGACTGTGACACCAGGCAATGACAATGACTTGGACAAACTGGTGTGAAATTCAGTTACAACACAGTGATTGCCTTAGCATGCTTCATTCCTCCCTGACACTAATAAAGCAGCTATCTCCTTTTGTCATTACCATGGCTAACATGCTTTCATATTGGGATGGAGCTTTTTAGCCATCAGCTTAATTTCATGCAACTTCATGTCACTAAGACATGTCTAGTGTGTTCAATCCTTATAGGATCAATCTTGATATGACAACCAGGATGCATGAATCATCTTTAAAGAGCAATCAAATCTGAAAACTCTGCTTTAATCCAGGTAATCAGAGCACACTTTCAGATCAGCCGCCAGTGGCAAGTCAGTGTAAAGTCTTATCACAGAGCGTGTCAGTCTGCTTTACAGTGCTTATGCACAGTTAAGCCACATTTCAAAATGAACTGCTGCTTTAAGTTGCCTCTAAGTTCAGAGGAGGGGCATAATTAAGAACATTGACAACTTTATGAGATGAGCTACCAGAATAGAAGTTCCTTCCCAGATATGAGACAAAATTACTTTAAAGACAAGAAATAGTAAGTATTAGCCTATATTAAGGTAAAGTTCTCAGAGTAGAACAGCACATTCTAAGTACAGAATACTTCTATCTTACCTGATAGACATCCCCGTTAACCACTCCATCAACAGCATCTGTAAAGAGGTGACTTGTTTAGTCATTTCAGAAAAGACAGGACAGCCAGATTTACTGATTTCTGTAAGTTGTATGGAAGGCTTTACTAGAGTATGTAACGTGGGAGTTGTGAAAGTGAGTGTTACTTGATACCCTGCAGGGACACTTCCTTCTCCCTGCACTTTTCTGGACAGGCATGAAAAACCAAGTGAGCCATCATTCCACAGAACTAGAAATACAAGGTCATTTCTTCATCATGAGATCCTGCTTCTAACAACATAAACAGCAGAGCTGATATTGCTGAAGAAGCTGCTACAGACTGCATTCCAAATCTACTCCCACTTTATCCTCTCTTTCTTAGAAGCTGACTACTGTACAACTGTTCTGAAGTTAAGAAGGATGACTGCCACTTTTTCAGTGTCTACCTGAAAGATTAACAATCCTGCAGCCAACACTTAGTAATTCTTATGCTAGTGTGGTTACCTCCTAATCAGCTCAAAAGATATAGCTAACATTCCTAGCAAAGTCACCTTTCTGCTGCCATCTGTGATGACATACTTGATAGCTTCCTACTTCAGTTGCAGTATTATCATCTCTGAAGTGGCAGTGGCAATAGAGCCTCAGAAACAGGATCAACTACAAATCTTTGCCACAGAACCCTAAAATTTTACCTTTTTAAAACACAGCCATAGGGAACACATGCCAATTATGAGGCAAACTTTTAAGTTTTTGAAACTATTTAAATCTCTGGACTATGCAAAATACACCAAGAGTTTCAAGAACTGCTAAATCTCAGCAAGGCAACTCTCTGGAGCAGCACCACATAACATCTGTCTGCTTGATATACCAAGTAGTCATGTTGCTTCCTTTCTCTCACCCTTAATGCCACCACAGATAAGTCTATCCCACAGAAGTGTTTCTACCATGTTAACACACCCCTCAGTGAAAGAAGTGACTGTACCAAACAGTAAGCAGAAAAATCAAGTTACTTTGCACCACCTTCTTTAAAAAAGATAGCTGATTGACCTAAAATTAAGAGAGTTACGCTATTGTATCCTCTTTGTGGCTGGGTATGCACCAGTTTCATACTACTAGTGAATGCACACGGGAAGTTCTTCATACTCCTTTATCAGGGAACTAGGCAAGTGTTTTAAGTCTTTATCTCTGAGCCCTGAAGAGCAATCATTAACTGTGTTAGGTAGAAGACTGTAAATTCATCAGTTCAAGAATGGCAGTTAAGTTGGAGGACACTAGTCCCCAAGAACATAACTACTAACTTTAGCAGCAGAAGACTCAAGTTAAGAAAAAAGAGCTGTTCAGTTATGAGGAACTGATATTTTATAACTAGACTCCTATAACTGAGAGGTGGTTGCTACCTTGTCTGATTGCTACTGCTCTGCAAGGTACAGGAGGCCTTTACAAAGACTAAAGTCACCAGCAGAGTGAGAGGGCCCATAAATCTTGAGGATGCTTCCAAGAACAGTGATAATATGGTTAAGTTTTCTTGTCATACCAAAAAACATTCATTAGGATCTTCACTACTCAGGCAGGTAGTCTGCTCAGGTAAAAGGAATAACATCATTGCTTAAGACTGAGGCTGAAATGAAACACATAGGTTTGTCTAAGGGCCATTTTTGTTCTGCACAGAAACAGCCACTAACAGACACGGAACTCAGTGCTTTCAGAGGGCACCCAGGTCAGAAGCATTAGCAGTATTAGAACAAATTTCCCATCTGTTCTGACCTCCCTGGAACTTGCAATTAAGCTGCAGAGTCAGCATGCTGACTGAGCATATCACAAGCAGAAGAGGAAATAGAACTGTACCAGCATGCTGTCATATGCCAGTACAAGTGTGCTAACTGGAACAAGACCAATAGTCAAACATTCCTTCATTTCAGCTCTCCAGTCTCAGTGCTTGTAAGTAAGAATGAAGTCTAGAAAAACTATTTGTTTGCCAGCCTTCATATCAGTAATCAATGCTAGTTGTGTATCAGATTTTTCTGTTCTCAGAAACATGCAATTTCATAACCAGCTTCCCACAGAAAAAGCCTAAATACTGGTACTGCCATCATAACATTTTCACCAGCCATGAAAACTGAGACCCCTCTACTGGCTTCATATTCCATCCAACTCTATCACATATTGCATCTCCTGAACTTAACATCCACATATTTAGACCTATCTCAGTCAGTAACGGTCCACATTCCTTGTTGTTTGCTTTTGAACTTAAGATAAACTCTTATTTTTAAGGGCACTGGTGCAATGAACATGTCCAAACATCTACAGTTCTACAACACATGCTGACAGTATGGTAATAATGAACTTTCATACAGCAATACAGATACTTTTTAGAATCTGGAAGAGTTTGGAGAGGATAAGTCATGCCAGCTGCCTTGCATTCACAAGAGACACAACACCCAAGCTTGCCAGAAATAGAAAGCTAGCATCAATGCCCTCCACGCTTACTACAGCTTACAAAAGAAAAGGCTGGGTAGTTCAAAGATAAACACAAAAACCATTTTGTCACTTCAGTCCTAGAAGTCAATATATGGCCTCAGGGATTTATCACAATAATGACCAACTACTCTGAAAGTTCCTACTTGCATTATTGCCACTCAGTACCTCTTGGCCTAAAAGGAAGTTTGCTTAGCCTTGATCACCAGCCTCGCTAAAGTCTTATTCTCAATGCAAAAGAGGACTGTTATCAGAAAAGTCAGAGGCAGGGCTTTGCAGTACATTGAAACACCTTTCTTATGCTCTTTTAAAATAGAAGTATTTTTAATGAGTTACCTTCAGCATCTCTTTTAAACCATCAGTACTCTATTCTAAGTACTGCTATGTTCAGTGAGCTAGTAACTCTAGTTAAAGCAACACAAGAACACAAAATTTAATATATTCTGACATAAGGTTAAGTAACTTCACCAGTCAAGGTCTAGTTTCCCATCCTTTTTCTTTTAGGCACAGTCATGCTTTCCTTTTACTTACCTCTCACCCGTAAGACAGTAAGAAAGAAGAATCTTTTACAAAGCTGTTCTTTACATAGTTATGCAAGAACCTGGGGAAGAAATAACTTTACTAGCCATAACTCATTCTCATGCCTATGTACAGAATACAGCCAAGCAACTCTGGAAGAGTTCTGCTTTTTTCCTGTATTTTAGTTCTAACCTGCTGTCATATCAAAACCCATCAGTTCCCTCATTTTCAATATAATCAATAGGCTAGAACTAAAACACATCTGCAGTAACACTGTGCCATAACAGCTTCTGTAATTTCCACCTTCTGTAAATTTCCAATAGTATTCTCTTGAAAACAAAAAGAAAATACATTTTTCTGTCCTGACTTCATAATAATGCAGCATCACTAACAAAAACTAAAAGACACCATGCCATTATCATACCTTTCTCAGTGCTGCCTTATGGGGCTCTGAAGCCTCAGATGCTGATTGTATAGCAAAACCCAGATCAATGCCTGTTCAAACAATTAAGAAAAAAATCAACAGTCACAGACAAGAACTCTTTCTGTCTGTGGTGCTAACCACAGAGACAGGAGGAATCAATTCTTTCCTAAACAATTTTCAAGCAAATTGATATTCAGTTCCTGAAAGGCTATTAAATGAAATACCTAGACAAACCACCAGACACAATTAATATTCTTAATTGCTAGAGACTCATGAACATGTTTGGGAGATTGAGAAACATCATTCAGTCAAGTTCATATAAAACTTACAGAGCTTGAAAATGTGAAGGCAGTATTTGAGACTAGTCAGCCTACATTAAACTTGTGTGTATTTGCATGATTGTATATATAACTGTTTGTCTTGGAATGAAATTCCCCATAAGAAGCTACCTGACAAACCGCCACGAGGATTTTGTATTGGCATACAGTATCTGGAAGCCACACATTTCCACTTTAACCCTCTCTCTCCTGCTCAGATAACATAGTAAGTGAACTGATACAACTTCAAGACATACTATTGTAAGAATTTCACTGCAAATACATGTACACATTGATTCATCACTGAAAAAGAAATCTCATAAGACATCATGTTACTAATACCTAGGCAACAGCATTGTACTCCTTGAATTATACAGTACTCCGTGCTTTCTGAAGCAGGGACTATGCTTCATCTTCCAAGGGAAATAAGATTAGGTTTTCGCATGCCCAGGCAGCTTGAGTGGCATAGCTATTTATATAATGAGTGGCCTACTGGATCAGGCCAGTGTTCCAACCCTGACCATGGTGACATAAAGAGATGCTGTGTGTGACACATGAGCCTGGCAACATTCTGCCATTCCCCCCATACTCACCCAGTATCCACCATTACAACAATTAACAGAATTCTCAATATTAACAATTCATGAATCTCACTTCTTTCCATGTATTTGTCTAATAATTTATCAAGAGACTGAAATTTAAAAATTGTTTGATGATGTGACACTATGATTCTTAGAAGAAGCTGATGACTGCTCGTCACTGTATCTGAAGTTAAGATCTTCAAACTTCAGTTGAGACCTGCCCAAGTTATTCCTTCTGGCCCAGTATTTAGAAAGAACTTACCCAACAGACCTGTTAAGTTCAAAAAAGGTTACAGTTAAAAAAAGTAAATCCACAAATCCCTGGTCACAATGCTTAAGGATTTACATAAGGACTTGCATTACTTCAAGAAGAAATTTGCATTCTACTCAATTACAGAAGAATTTAATAAGCTAATATGCAAGAGACTACAACTGTCTGATATTATTAAGGTACTGATCAGATGATAAGAAATGTCTAACACAAATGGCAAGAGAATTCATTAGATCATTTGTCACCATGCTGGAATCAACACATTTTGCATGGCTGAAGTCTGTGCTTTTCAACATGGAGGGAGAGAGTACAGGCTCTGACAGTCAACAGAGATCAATGTTCTGTTAAAAAACAGGACCACCAGAAGTCCACAAGCACCACAAGTCTCATGCCTATTTAACAGGCCAGAGCATAAATGCAAACCCAGGGCATAAAAGAAAGCAAGACAACATACAGTTCCTGCCTAGACCTCCCAGATCCTTGGATCTTATTATCATATTTATTATTTTATGAACCTCTTCCTAAAGTTCGCCAATAATTCTTCTGCAATTCATGACAAGTCAGCTTATATTACTTGAGAAAAAACTCTTGAAAGGCAGCTTAAGAACAACTTTTAAATATCAAACCAATCTAAAGCATTTAACAAATTGACTTTTTGAGAAGGAAACACTTTGCAATAGTCATCACCACAAGTATGCAGACGACATACTCCTCTAGCTGTTCTAGTACCTTGGGAGAAAGGCCAATGATAGATTTTTTTTTCCCAACTAAATTAGTTTTGAAACAGCTACTTTAATGTTCCAGAGTCTGTTTGGAACATAAAGCTCATGTAAGGCATAATGTTTGTCTAAGATTTCTGAAAGTAAGAAGGGAAGTGTCCATTGTGTCTGTTTCTGCACTATACATAGAATACGGAAGTCAAATTATGTATGATATGAAAACAGGATGGTGTTCTGATAACAATTATCCTCAAGTTCTTGTGCTGGAGCAAGTTAGTCCCCAGTAAACACTCTTTTTTTCAGGAGTATTTAATCCATGTTTTGGATCTTATGAGAGAGCTGATATTAAGGGCAGTGCTACCACTAAATAAGCACCTGAAGGTCTCCATTACCCTGTTTACCTAGTTGAGTGTTATTCCCAGAAGTACCATGAACCTGCCCCCTCATACATAAGATACGTCAGTAATTTCTGGTATCAGGATGCAAAAGGAAGACTTAATTCCAAAGATGTTCTGACAGAGAACTGGGGAGCAAAGTTATTCAACTTAGTCTGAAGACGAGTGGCATCCTACTGCAGTGACAAAGGGATGTCACATGAGAGCAGATATGTTCCTGTGGCCCTGGTGACAAGCAGAAACCAAGTCTTCGGAGTGTGTTGCAACATCAACTCCCTTCCAGTCAGACTTCAGTTAAAACCTTTCATAATCAGAAGTGTTTGTTCTGGGCTGCTTTAGCTACCATTACCGTAACTGGAGGCTCATTAACTCATCCTTCCTAACATAGAGCTCCCACCCTCCTCCAAACTCAGGTTCTGCAGTGTCGGCTTTGCTACGTTCAGTACAAAGGTTACCAAGGAACAAAGGCTAAAGGTTTAGTAAAATTAAACATTAGCTTAACTGCTCTCATGCTTTAAGACTAAGACCAACCCCACTGAAGACAGAAACTCAAGTGGCGGATTTATCCAGCTTTCAGAAGCCATTCCTTCAGGCAGGATCCTGGATTAGACGAGATCAGCACCATTCACATTAAGATATAGGCGCGCCTTAGGCACCTCCAGAAGACACAAACTACAACCGAGGGAGCAGAGAGGTGCCTCACCTTGTGGCACAGCGCACCCGGGACGGCCCCGACCCACCCCCGGGACACCCCCGGGCAGCGCAGCCCCGCTCGGGGCACAGCGCCGGGGCGAGGGTCCCGCCGGCACCGCCCCCGCGGGACAAGGGGAGCCGGCACCCCTCGCCCCCCAGCCCCGCCCGCCGCTCCCGCAGGGCATACCCGCACCGAGGCCCTCCGGACCCTGCAGCGCCTCGGGCACCTCGCCGTTCTCCAGGATGCCGTAGCCCTCGTCGTTCTCGATGCCCGCGATCTCGTTCTCCTGCTGCGCCAGGAAAGCGGCGGCGGGATCCTCCTCGCCGCTGTCGGGCGCGCCGTTCCCGGCCCGCGGCTGCTGNCTGTCGGGCGCGCCGTTCCCGGCCGGCGGCTGCTGCGGCTGCTGGGCACCGAAGAGCTCCATGTCGGCCATGGGAAAGACGGGCGGGCAGCTGCGGCTCCGCACCGCGCCTACGCCGCGCAGCAGCGCGGAAGGGGCGGGACCCCGCCTGCGCCAATGAGCGGCCAGCGACGCTGGCTCAAGCCAATCAGCGCGTGGTGGGGGCGGGGCCTGATAAACGTCAACCAATCAGCGCCCAGGGAGCGGAGAGCGGGCGGGGCAGGGCTGGGCGCGGCTCCGGTGCCCGGAGGAGCCGGGCGGCACCGGCGGGATTCGCTCCCTCAGGATGGGTTATCTCGGGATCCGCGCCCTCGGGATGTGCTCCCTCAGGATCCGCCCCCTCGTGCTGTGCTCCCTCGGATCCACGCCCTCGGGCCACGGCGGGAGCGGAGGCGCCTCTGCCAGCCTGCCGAAGCACAGGCGCTCCGCTGGGGGCGAGGTGGGTCCGCCGGCAGCAGG
>VZTJ01003263.1:51237-64553 GCA_013397795.1 Orthonyx spaldingii | reverse complement strand
GCTGCGGCTCCGCACCGCGCCTACGCCGCGCAGCAGCGCGGAAGGGGCGGGCCCCCGCCTGCGCCAAGGAGCGGCCAGCGACGCTGGCTCAAGCCAATCAGCGCGTGGTGGGGGCGGGGCCTGATAAACGTCAACCAATCAGCGCCCAGGGAGCGGAGAGCGGGCGGGGCAGGGCTGGGCGCGGCTCCGGTGCCCGGAGGAGCCGGGCGGCACCGGCGGGATTCGCTCCCTCCGGATGGGTTATGTCGGGATCCGCGCCCTCGGGGTGTGCTCNGGTTATCTCGGGATCCGCGCCCTCGGGATGTGCTCCCTCAGGATCCGCCCCCTCGTGCTGTGCTCCCTCGGATCCACGCCCTCGGGCCACGGCGGGAGCGGAGTCGCCTCTGCCAGCCTGCCGAAGCACAGGCGCTCCGCTGGGGACGAGATGGGTCCGCCGGCAGCATGGAGACAAATTCGAACCCGCAGAATACGTCAGGAAAAACATCGGTTCTGCCAGATATCTTTCCGTCGTGATTTTGGATGTATTCTGTCTGACACTGGGAAGGTTAAGTGACAGAAACACAGGAAGTGTCAGGTTGGAAGGAACCACAGTGGGCCATCTGGTCCAATCTCCCTGCTCAAGCAGGGTCATCCCAGAGCACTTGGCACAGGATTGTGTCTATATGGTTCTTGAATATCTCCAGGCAGGGAGACTTCACACCCTCTCTGGACAATCTGTTCCAGTGCTCAGTCACCCACACAGTATTCTTCCTCATGTTCAAGTGGAATTTACTGTGCATCAGTTTTTGCCAGTTGTCTCATGTCCTAGTGGTTCACCATCAAGAATAGCCTGGCTCCATCCTCTTGACACCCCTGCCTTTAGATATTTATACACATTAATGAGGTTAAACCGGTGTAAGTTCGGGCAGCATGTGTTCCATTGATCATGTGTTGACAAAATGTTCATTGGAAGGGCAGTGATTTCTGATACAATTTTTTTGGCAGTTATTTTGATCACTTCCTGTATCTGGCTTATCACACAGATAGAATAATACAATTGTAGAATGTTAAGGGGTTAAAATGGACTAAAAGATCATCTAGTCCCAACCCCTGCTGCCTTGGGCAAAGACACCTTCCACTAGGCCAGATTGTTCCAGGTCTTATTCAACCTACCCTTCAACAGTGTCAGGGTTGGGACATCCGCAACCTCCCCGGGCAACCTGTTCCAGTGTCTCCCCACCATAAGAGTAAAGAATTTCTTCCTAATATCTAAGCTAAATTTCCCCTCTTTCAATTATTGAAATTCCCCTCTTTCATTACTCCTTGCCCTGTCACTACAGTTCCTGACAAAGAGTCCCTCTCCAGTTTCCCTGTAGGACCCTTCAGATACTGGGAGGTTGCTATGAGGTCTCCACACAGCCTTCTCCTCTCGAGGATGAACAGACCCAACTTCCTCGAGTCTGTCTTTGCAGGGGAGGTACTCCAGTCCTCTCACCAACATCGTGGCCTCCTCTGGACTTGCTCCAACAGTTCCATGTCTTTCTTATGCTGAGGGCATTGGAACTGTGTGCAGTACTCCAGGTGGGGTCTCACATGAGCAGAGAGAGGGATAATCACCTCCTTTGACCTGCTGTCCATGAATATAGTTTATTGGCACAGCAGAGAGGGGAGGGGGAAATATTGCTGTAAGAAAAGAGAAAATGACACTGCCAGCCCTCAAGCTGGTGCAGTTGCTGCAAGAGGTACTTGTTTACTTCCGCTTACATATTGCCTATAAGTCTGTGTGTGTGCATTTCATTATATATTAGAGGCAATGCCACCCGGGCGTATGTTATAGTCTCAAACAATAGTTAAAACATGTTTCAGAAGGAGACCAAATTCAGAGAAAAAATTAATACTGAAAGACAGTCATTTCCCATGTGAATTTAACTGTGAGATAAACCACATGCTGAATTACACTTCTTCCCCTCTGTCAATATCATTTGCTAGGGAAAAAAAGCACAAGTAAACTCCTATTTCCTTCACCTCATTTAGTCAAATAAAACATGTGCCTAGTTTCTCCTATGAAAACTCAGAATCTGAGTATGGCAGGAGGCTAGACTTTCCTGAATTCTTCTCTCATAGAAACACAGCAAGGTTGTTTACTTTAAATAATCTCCAGCTGCTATGGGAAAGCAAAAGGATTAAAAATAACAGCAGTAAGCAGGCCCATAACTCATAATAAGAGATCATAAAATTGAAATGCCATCATGAAGTGTATGCCACGCTTTCATAGACACTTGCTGACTTGTTCCACAAGTTCTTCTAAAAGCACACTTCCATGTTAATTTTCATCACTCTTCTTTCCTTATATGTAAATAAAAGTAATATTGCACTGCTTCCCTTTAACTATGAATAGTGAATTTTGGATGACAGTCTAGCTACTTCCTCTTTTGCTTTTCCACTGCTGCTTAGCCTTCTGGGGGATTTCTGATGGCACAAACACAAGTAGGACATTGTGATTTAAAATGAAAAGCAAATCCGGTTATTTGCTTGTCTAAAAATTGCAGAATAGGGATTAAGGCATATGAAATATAAGCAGAATTACAATTTTTCAAATGGCCCAAGGAAATTATTTTGTGTATTCCATCAGAATGAGTAACTGAATATTATTTGCTTTAGATGCAAAGGAAAATACAGCAAGCCATTAGATCTGTTTTGATGATGAATTCAAAAATTTGTATGTTATCTATAATTCAGAGGCACCATGAAGTGTTCTTGCACTGACACAGCTATTATTACTTTCCTGCTTTCTTGCCCCGTAAAAGAAGTCAAGAAACCTCCTTTTCTAAAGGCAGGTGTTACTCCTTAGAGAGTAGTACAAAACATAAGAGTAGCATGCCCTTTATTATTCATCCGTAGTGGTTTGTTGATGTGTCACACTGGGGAGAAGAGTTTGTTACTGGGGAGAAATATTAGATGAATAAACCCTCACGGAAATATGAAATGACAATCAGACTACAAAGGAGTGTCAGGAATGTTCTGTTTCTCTCCATTCTTTGAAAGATGATGACATTTAATTCCAGTTTCTATATATATTGAGATTTGCCTTAGAAGTAGTTTAAAAATATGTTTTTGAGCATTTATGAAAATACTGGCTTGCAATGCTGCACTTCCAACATTAAGAAAGTCATTGCAACAGGGTAGTGGGATTTCTCTGACTCTTTCAGAATATTTTTGATTAAGAAATTAAATAATTAGTAGAACAGATGTTTCTAGAGAAAAAAATTGAAATGCCAAGTCCTTGCAACACTCTGTAAGTATGCAAATGAGATAGGCATTGCACAGCTGACATCTGGACATGAATCACTTCTCAGGAAATCTCTCTAACTAGAACCTCCCTGCACAACAGCCCACAGTTAACGGCAAGTAGAAGGCGAGAGCACATAATGACTAGGACTTGGTCCAGTTCCATTGAAATCAACTCAGAGGTTCCCTCAAACTGCTGACAGCTAGCGACTTTCAAGCTATAGACAGAAGTTAGAAAAACCTCCTAGCTTTTCATTTATGAGAACTTAGTATTTTATAACTAGATTCGTATATCACAAAGATGGTGCCTACTTGGGGTCAGATTGCCACTCCTTCACAACGTACAAGAGCCAAAAAGGACTGGTTTGAGAGGCACATAAAGCTACCAATTTCAGTCTGCTCCACAGCACCTACCCTGCACATCACTTCACATCAGTCTGGAAAATCCCTCAAAGCAGATTTGTAAAAGTCACTGCACATACACTGACTTGGGCACTTACAGCTACAATTAACAGTTCTACTAAATGGGTTTATGAAGACCAAAGCCCACAAAGAAAACATTTGTACGCGTCACTGCCATTCAGCTCAAGCCCATCTGCACTACAGGCTCATGCTGCAGCTGTTCACCTTATTTTGATGGGGTTGGATTTAAATCTAAGCCATGGCCTATAACTCATATTGACACTAGCAGCTTAAATAAGCCATCTGCCCCCTCTGCCTACCCAGGAAGACCAAAGAGCAATTCACCTGTTCAGACAATTAAACTGGAGGCATGTTTATTGCTACAACACTCAAGGGAAACCAGTCTTTAAATATATGTAGTTCCCATCCCCAGAGAAAAGGCTGGTTTTTTATGAGAGAGGCTCCTTGTGTGCATCAAGTCACCAGCTAGGCAAGAGGGTTTGAAGTGGTCCACCCTTACTTCAGATGTATATTGACAAACATGTCTTCTGCTACAAGACCTCCAGTACCACAGCAAGACACACTGCTTTCAGTTTATCAAACTGATTTGCTGCCATGAGAATTTAATTAGATGGAGTAATGAAGAGGCACTGCTGATAGTGTCTGCACTGCTAAACACAAACATCCCGAGATAACAGGCACAGCTGCTTTCCAAGGAACACCCTGTAGTCAGTAAAATAAGAAACATACCTACAACTAATAAACATGTGGTGCTATGCAGCTTTTTTGCTGCTCCTACAGCTGTATCTCTAATCATCACAGCTGTACATGGTATTCAAACAGAATCAGAGCAAGCAGGGAATAGACATTGTTCCCTGCCTAAGGGAAGCACAGAGTTGCACAAAGATGAACAGAGTGGAGGGATAGACTGTCAGAGCAGAACAGCAGGAAGTAACATGACAAGAATAGTATAAAGAGGCAGGTTTGCAAATACAGGGTCAAGATACTTGATATGAATTATGGAGTAAGCAATGAAGACTTTACCATGAAGGTAAAGTCTTGCAGACATTTTGAATGGGTAGAGTGGGCCTCTCCTTAATACAAAAGATACTTCAGTCCTTTAATAATCGTTGTTGTCTTGCCCTGGACTCACTCCAGTATGTCCATGTCTTTCTTGTTCTGTAGGCACAAAACTGGATTCAGCATTCCAGAATGCAAAGGAAGGATCACTTCCTTTCACATGCTGGCAATGGTTTTCCTCGTGCAGCCCAGGATGCTGTTGGCCTTTTTCATCGTGTGGGCATATTACTCCTATATGATAAGCTTCTCGCTCGCAAAGACCCCAAGGTCCTTCCTTGTCAAGCTATTCTCTAGCTGCTCAGCCCTCAGAATGTACTGACGGCTGGAATTATTCTTATCCCAGTGTAAGTCTTCGCATTTCCCATTGTTGAGCTCTATGAGATCCCTCTCTGCCCAATTCTCCAGTCTATCAAGGTCCTTCTGAGTGGCAGAACAACCCTCTGATGTAACAGCCACTCCCCCTGGTTTTGTATAATACGTGAACTTGCTCTAGCAGATACTGCTCCACCATCCAGGTCATTAATGGAGAACCTCAACAGTACTGACCCCATTATCATTCCCTGAAGTATAGTGCTAGTGAACTTGCTTCCAGCTTGATTTTGTGCCACATATCACAACCTCTGGACCTGATTGTTCAGATAATTTTCAATTCACCTCACTATCCATTTATTTATCCCATACTTTGTCAGCTTGTCTTGTTAGAATTTTGTGACAGACAGCATTAAAACCCTATTACACCCAAGGTAAACAATGTCTCATTGCTCTCCATTCATGTGGCAGGCAAGGCAACTCGCTGGGGAAGTTTATCGGGTTGGTTAAGCATGACTTCCCCTTCATAAGTGCATGGTGGCTACTTCTGATGACTTTTTGTCCTTCCTGAGATTAGAAATGGTATCTAGGATTAGTTGCACCACCATCTTCCCAGGGGCTCACCTGAAGCTGGTTTGCCTGTTGCTCTGCTGATGTTATTTTTTGACTTTCTGGAAGATAGGTGTGACACTTGCTCTCTTCCACTCTTGAGGAACATTCCCAATTGCCATGGTCTTCCAAAGATTGTCAAGGGTGGACTCTTAAAGACATCAGTCAGCTTTCTCATTGGTGGAGTATATAATGCCTATTTGTTTATGTGCTCCTTAAACTGGTCCTTCTCCACCCAGGGTAAGTTCGTTTGCTCCAGACAATTTCTCTGGTTCAGCCTATTCCTCTGGTTGCAGAGCCTTGAGATTCTTGAAGATTAGGATTATTTTATTGCAACAGACCTAGTAAGGTGTTCCAAATCTACTCATAGTCCAAGGTGGAGAGTTTGATTTAGGTGCATGCAAATCCAGTGTAGATATAGGTGACTTTCTGATAACTGAAACAGTAGTATGTGGGTCCCCATGGATCATTACTTCCTCAGAAACACAAGAAAAACTAGAACTACGTTTTTGAAGCCTTACCATTTGTTTTCTTAAGAGCATCTGCTTTGCTAAAAGGAGTCAGAGGAAAGGCACAGAAAAAAACCTCTTATAGTATATTGCATTTCCATAAAGATGGTGAAGTCAACATTTTTGTGGTGTTATGAGAGGTGTATGAAATAACAAGGGAGAATGTGCTTGAAGGGTCACTTTTAGTTCTTGATACAAAACTCATTCATTATCAGGAAGAAAAAGCACTATCTAGGGACAAAAGAAAAAATTACCTATTTGCAGGTATTTCTGGAACACATTCACATGTCAGATCATTGAATCCCCTTTTCAGGATAAAGGCTTATTACCAAGAAGAAAGAAAATGTCACCATGTAGAACTGCTGAAGTCTGAAAGAAGCCGCAAATTCCTGCCTTATTAAATTTAAATAATCTACTCTTGTCTGGCATCCATGTAAACAACAAAGATGATTGATGTCATTGTAAGGCCACTCAATCATCTTTGAAATGTCATTTGGGAGAGTTCCTTAAGCCTGAATAAGGGCAATTGCCATTCATATCTTCAAGAACAAGTTCACAGGAAAACGTTTTGAATTCCTCACTAGTGAAAGATTAAACAAAATCTCAGATTCCACAAAGCATGTATGTCTGACTTCACAGTTTCTTGTTGTTGTAGAATGTGCTGCATGTGAAGTTCTTACATCCAAAGGAGACTTGTCAGCCTGCCTGACAGAACTGACCTGAGAGAAAAATTAATTTTCCACAGATGATAACTTCCTAGCATGTCTGATCAAACTGATTGCAACTGTGTAGGTAATGAACATCTTTCCGTTCTTTAACATCAACCTCATCTTCTCTGACATAACTGAAGGGACCTGTTTAATTTACAGCAGAAACTGTAAATTCCCCCAACACCATCAGCAGTAGTCAGTGAAAAATTTTTCTTCGGCAGTATATTTGAAAATTTATTCACTAAATTAGTTTCCATCAAGTTTTGTGGACAATCTCTATTACATCTTTGTTCTACAGTTTGGATTCCCAAGGCTACTTCACAATACACTGTCTTAGTCCTTCAGTATCACTTCTGAATGTGGAATTTCTGCAACTCCTAAGGTAGTAAAACTGATTGAAATATTAGCAAATAATCAACCACATCTTTCATGCATTCAAGTCCTGTTGACTTCATTAGAAACAATAAAGCAGTGGCCTTTTCTAGATTTTACTTACAAACACAAAAGCATTCCATGAGGCGCAGAATGAGTATTTCACCTTGCCCAAACCCAACACAGGCCACAAAAAGTTGAGAAGAATCTGACTGCATAGAAACAACTCATGCAAGGAAGCATAAATAAAAGTAACTCTTTAATTCTATTTCTGCTGTAAACTGCTTTTCAAATTGTGAAAAATTTTTAATGGTTTAGTTGAACCTGAAATAAGTGACAGCCACTTGAAATATAGGGATTGTTGAAGCACATAATGAGTAGAACTCACAACTTACTGCAGACAGTTGCAAGGTAAGGCAGTCAAGTTAAGAAGGCTCTGGTAGAAGGGGAAAACCATTCTTTATTGACAGGGATTTTTAATTTTACCTTTTTAATTAATTGCCAGTTTTAGAAGAACTTTGAAGGGTAGTTTGACTGTATGGAAAACTGGGTAGTCAAGAGGTTTTGAAGGATCTGCCAAGATTTTCTCATCTTTCTCCTAAAACAGCAACAGGTTTATGACTGAATTCAATACAGAAGGTGAGGTGTTGCACCACTTTCCCCTAAATGTCAAAGTAATCTACTTTCTGAACACATAGAAAGCATCCATTCAGCTGCCTTGTCACAATATAAATTAACTTGACTTCTTTCCCTTGGTAATCAAGGTAGTAGCATCTATGTGAACGCTAATTTTTCCAGTCAGAGATCAGTTTTCTTTCTAATAATTGCAAGGGTTAGAGACCCATTTCCTTGCATCAGCACACCTAGACTCTGATCTGTTGGAGGAAAGCAACTGGATCCAGATGCAAGATGTGCCTCTTACAGTGGGAACTTGTGACTAACATGTGCAAACCAGCTGAGAATGGGTTTGGCCAAGACCTCAGCCCACAGATTGTAGTGATGAGCAGGTCAGTGATGAGCGATGTCAGCTAGGCAGGCCAGGAGGCTGAGATGCAGACTTGCACTCCTACAGCACCACTGAGGCAGGACTGACAGCCCTGAGCTAAGCTGACAAACAAACATTCTGTTCATTCTCACTGTTTTGTGTGTCACGGGTTTCTGCATCACGCACTTTTCAACTGTTCCTCTAACAACAGATGTATTATTTCTGTCCTGTGGCTCTCCCTTGTGCCTTTTACAATAGTGTGGAGGCTTCTTAGAGTAATAATTTACATTTATACACCTCTCAGAAAAGTAAGAGTATTATTCCTCTTCCTCTCTGCCCTCAGTTTACAGAGTATACTCTCCTCCCTCCTCTGCCCCTACAGAGCAGAACTGAAGTACAACCAGATTAGAGTGGATGGTGTCTATTTATACCAAATACCAATTCAGAGATGCCAAAGACCAGGTATTTTATATAAATATTGTGTTAGTTCAGCACATTTCTCATACTGATTTGTAGAATTCAACAGATCTGTAAACTAAACAATAATGCCTTGAATAAGCCAGCTATAAGAATTCAGTTTGGCAATTAGATGTGAAACGCTTATATTAAGGATTAACCCAGTATCATCCAGCAAAAACAGTGGTAAAAACAGTGAATCAGAACTGGCTGATTTAAGGACCAGCTTTCTCTTCCCTAAAGCTTTGTTCACTGTCTTCCTGCTGTCTTTTAAAAAACAGGATATACAGACTAGGAGAGTCACCTCCACTATACTTGGTACAGTCTAGGGCAGGATTGCTCTTGAGGTGAATATTTTACTGACTGTTCATTAAGTATGCTAAAAGAGGCAAAAATGATGACTGAAAAATCTTAAAACTAGCAGCCCCTATTGTTTGAGGGGCTAAATATCTGCTTTGTGTCATAGAACTAAATATGTGCTTTACCAAGTCAAAAATTGCAAGTCGGTGCATCCCAGTGATACGCACAATGTTGGAATACAGAGTTCTCTGTTCCTTCACCTCAAGAAATAACTGAAGGAGAGAAGACAGCTGTGCAGAAGGAGGAAGAAAATATACTGATGTTAGGCCTCTAGCTAAATTCCAAATCTTTACCAATTTGAATATGTTCCAATGGATCATAATTCTTCACTTGTGATTTTTCAGGAAAAAAAAGATGATGTTTAACATCATCTGCCTTTTTCTCATGCAGACCCCTTATTTATAGCCCCATTTGTCTCATATTATTCATAGCACTAGGGAAAGGCTCTTTGAGTTTCATGACTCAGTCCTCTCAGCTGCTATTTCCAGCAGCATTTCTCAGGAAACCAGTATCCTTCAAGTTCCCCTGTCCCCCAGGTTTCAGTCCAGCATCTTATGCTCCTCAGCTTTTGGGCTTCACAGCATTCTCAGCAATCCACTGGCCCAGTATCAGCCAGTACCACTTTATTCTGCCACTCTTCCCTGGTTTCTCCTTATATCTTTTCCATTCTGAATCCCTTTCTATCTCTGTAACCCTTAATCACTGTTTATCAGTAACAGTTGTCTCACATCAACACAGTCACCCTTCCCAAACATTGTATGCAATCTCGGTCTCTCACTTCCTCCTAGGGAAGTAGTTTAAACAGTTACTTAAACTCCACAAAACCCAGTGAAAGGACAAGTCAATCCATTACTGTAATTTACTGAACTGTTTAGCACATCTGGACTCACTCACAGTACACAGGCTTGTTCTCAGAGCAAAAGGAAACATGCTGGTCTTATTAGCTTGTCAGAACTTGTGTGGAAACTAAAATTCAGACGTTGGGCTGAAATAAAGAAAATCTGCAGAAATTAAATTCTTGCTTGTCACCAATAGGAGACGTACTGCCTGTCACTATTGTCTGGATGGCCCAATAAAAATTATACTGTCATTGCTAGTAAGAAACCTAATGCTAGCATTGCAAGGCCACAAGAACTGGTGGGCTGTTAGGTTTGTTACTAGCTTGAGCGAATTTACTCAGTGCAAACTGAAGCTGGGTACCAGGTGTCTTTTGTTACGATGTGGAGTTTAGTGTGGGATAATACCAGAGACCTTGAAAATATGTGCACAGGCTAAAAACAGAGCTCACGAGACTATAAACATCTCACTGGCCGTCAGCTTCTGGTTCTCGAGGAATTACAATCTTAAGTGCTGATAGCACTGCTTTAGACATAACAAGGAGGACAAGGATGAAATCAAACAACAGAATAAGACTAATAAATTAAGTGGCCATGGGAAGTTAACACTCCCAGAATTGTGGACTACACAGTCCAGGAAAGGAGACCAGAAAATTAAAATTCACTGATAAATTCAAGCATTTTTGAAATGTACTAGATCTTGATATTTGAAAGGAATTGCTGCTTACAAATGTTGTCATCACTGGATCATTATGGGATTGTCTTCCTACGAACTATGTCAAAGCTGTAAGCACATTACCTGTTTCAAGGACCAAGGCTCTTCAAATGTGTTTTATCATGCCAGTCAAGTTTTAGGGCTGTATAGGAGCCTGTGTCTGAGTGCATAAACTACATGCACTTGTTGTCTCAAGCTCTGTAATTCCTGAATAAAGCACTACTGCACATAAATTCAGTTTGCCTAGTGTGGTAACTATCAGTGTAACAACCATCACACTGACCAGCCCTGAAATGATCAAGCAATTGAACTAAACAATCATTTTAAGTCCCTTCCAGCTGGAAGTGTTCTGTTGTATTCTATGTATGCTGCTCATTATTGTCCATAAATACACTCATTAAATCCTCAGTATGAGTTGGCCCTCCCACTGCAATAAAAGACAAACCTGCAACAGAACCAGGTTTTTAGGTATCACACAGGAACAGAGAATTTCACAGAATACAGTGTTGGAATTGGTGTGTTAGGGAGAGTAAAACTGCCTGGGTTGGAATTGTTCATAGTTTCTGTACTATTATGATTTGTTTCTTACTTTTGTTCTTGACATTAGAAATACATATGTATATATATATATTTAACTGCACATCCTCTCACCTCCAGTTCTAGTGCTTTAATACTGGATAATTAAAACCACAGGGTCTCGATCTTCTATCATTTTTAGGCTATGATATGCAAAATGTTATTCTGTCACTGCAAAATTTTTCCGGAAGTTAATTACTTGTGTTCTGGAGGCATTTTTTTCCTGCTTCTTTACCTGATGATTGAACAAGGAACTTGCCCCAGGAAAGAAGGGTGTGTCTGTTCTGTGGAGCTGCTGGTAAATGTTTGTGCAGGAAGAATCTAGAGCACCTAAGAAACTACAGGAACAAGCTGGGCTTTTGGCCTCAAGCCATGTAGTTTAACTGGAGCAATGTCTCATAGGGTAGGTGGTATATTAAAGTGTAAACTAAAATCCAGTGAGATGTATCACATTAGAGGCTTGCTTCAAATATTACAATTAAGAAATGCTTAATTAGATGTTTTTTTCAATCAGCTAACTTTTGGGCTAAACTTAATTACAATTATTCCCAGCGTTTGTATGCATGCAGTATTGAGGTTACATTCACAAATTGTTTTGCATAGCCAGTATTGAGTGTCAGGTGTTTTAAAAAATTGTTAGTCAATTTTTAGTATCCTAAAGTTCAACAGACTACAGTGCAGCTTTCAACTCTGTAATTCCTGAAATTATACTGTTAATAGCCTATGTGGGGTATATTAGTAATACCTGCTGTATAGTTTTAACCTTTTATTTTTTCTCTGGAAAATTTTCATAAAACCACTGCACAAATGCAGCCATTTTTATAGGGACTGTTTTTTGTACAGATGTCTTTCTGTAACAGTCATTCAGCACCCCTAAAAAAGCTATGCCTGCATTTGTATCCACCTGTGACTCCAGTCAATGTAATTGACCAGTAGAAATGGTTAGTGTGAGTCCTGTTGTGAGGAAACTTTCTGGTCTATGAGACAGCCCCAGATAACTGACCTGTTTCTAGAGAACTGGCTGGTTCTATACGGATGCAAACATTTTATATGGTCTGCAATCCTTAGTCACCCAAAGGGAAAAAAAATTATATTTATACAGTGTCCTCACCACAATTTACAAAATTCAATCCTTTATAGAAGACAGCACCCTTTTTGAGAGCCACTTCTGCACTGGCATATTGCAGTATGTTGCTCATCACGGCCATTTCTGATTTGAAATTGAGGCAATTTCTTAGGCTGTCTCTCATGTAGTACTACACAGCTTGGAGCCAGCTGGTTGTATTCAACCTGTCATTACTGACTCTCAGAAGGATACAGTTCTCCTTTGGGAACAGCCTATACCAGCAGAAAGAATTACTGTGCTGTAACTGCAGTATGAGGTGCTAACATTGTGTGTCAATGATGCCTTGAGACTCAACTCAGCTTCATATCCCTTACCAAAACAAAACAAACAAACAACCAGGTAAAACGAACAAACAAAAACACACCAGACATGTACCACAAAATCATAACAATTGAAATTACTGATTTTCAATTCCATTAAAAACCTCACAGATAGGCCCAGAATGTCACAAGTGTATCTGCATGTCTGTTAGAGTACTTTGGAGTAAAATAATCTCAGAAGTGGTCATTGCTTCACGTTTTACCATTTATTTCCATGTATCACTGAAAGTTTTGTCTGAATCAAGTCTCTACAACTCCTGAAAGGAGCGTTTAGTGAGGTGGGGGTCGGTCTCTCCTGCCGCGCCTGCAGTGAGAGGGCAAGAGGAAATGGTTTTAAACTGAGACAAGGGAGATTCAGATTAGATATTAGAAAAAAAATTATCACTGTCGGGGTGATCAGGCATTGGAATAGGTTGCCCGGGGAGGTGGTGGATTCACCACCCCTGGAAGCTTTTGAGAAGCATCTGAATCTGATGCACGCCACACATCCCCGCAACGCGGGCGGCACGCGCCGAGGTGGCTGACGGCGCCGGGCGCGCTGGGGCCGCCCCGCCGCAGTGCCGCGGCGCCCCCTGCCGGCCGGCCTACCAGCCCCGGGCGGGGCTTGGCAATGGGGAGGGAGGCAGCGCCGGCCGGCGGCGCCGATTGGCTGCGGCGGGGGGGGGGGGGGGGGGGGGCGGGGGG
>VZTJ01003263.1:0-51153 GCA_013397795.1 Orthonyx spaldingii | reverse complement strand
TCACTATCTCGTTATGGCTCGCGAGTTTGAGCTGTGCCCCGGGCGGCGCGTCGGCGGCGACCAGCCCTGCTTCATTATCGCCGAGATCGGGCAGAACCACCAGGGCGACCTGGACATCGCCAAGCGCATGATCCGCATGGCCAAGGTGCGCGTGGGGGTAGGCGGGTGAGGGAGAGCGGTGGGGCGCGGCCGGGGGGCGCGCAGGAGGGTTTATTCCGAACATAGGGGCTGCAGGGAGACTTGCAGACCTTGCATTTGACTTTGGTGAAGGGTCTGGAGCACTTGTCCTGTGAGGAGTGGCTGAGGGAGCTGGCGTCGTTTAGCGTAGAGAAAAGGAGGCTCAGGGGTGACATTATCACTCTGCAATTACCTGAGAGGAGGCTGTATCCAGTTGCCTCTTTTATCGGGCAGCCAGTGACAGGATGAGAGGACACAGCCTCAAGCTGTGCCGGAAGAGGTTAAGGCTGGACATCAGGAAGAATTTCTTCACAGTAAGGGTGAACAGACATCCGAATGGACTGCCCAGGGAGGTGGTGGAGTCGCTGTCCCTGGAGGTTTAAGGAAAGACTGGATGTGGCACTTGCCGTGGTCTGTTTGGCAAAGTGCTGTTCAGTCACCTCATGGACTCGATGATCTTAGAGGTCTTTTCCTACCTAATTGATTCTGTGATCTTGTGTCATAGCTGCGGCCTCGCAGCTGGGCATGAGCTCATGGTGAATTTTGGAAGTATCAGGTAGCTGCTGAACTGTCTCTAATGAACCTCCCGTTTAACTTTGTTGACATTAGAGCTTTATTGCAGTAACGCTTGTGTCGTGCAGTAAGACAGCCAAGCTGCTTTGAAATTCGATGTTACATCCATTTAGATAGATAACCGCGCATCATCACAGCTCAAGGCATGGTGTATTCAGTTCTGTGACTGGGGTGTAAGTGCAGACTGCTCCAATGAGGATATACCTTCACTGTTTGTGTGACTTCAAATGAATTATTATTCCTGGAGGGGTCCAATAAGTGTCTGGTGCTGTGATGTGATTTAATGATTACTGTGGTGGTGCTGGGTTGATGGTTGAACTGGATGATCTTAAAAGTTTCTTCCAACTTTGATGATTCTATGAATTTCAGATTTATATTTCTTGCTCCTGTGTCCTTTTTAAATGTAAAATTATCAGTGACAGCTAATCTGGAAAAACACCACAGAAGTCAACTCTTCCGATAAGCAGCATGCATAGCAAGAGGCTAAGTAGTTTTGTGGGTTTAATATGATTTCTCTGTAGACCGCTGCTCTACTAAGTGTGTAGGCACTTTGAAATAAAAGGGTTCATGTATGTGTTGGTCCGCAGTCAGTTTGCATTCATTACCATTGCTGTGATGGTAATGTGAAAGCTCCACAACAGATGAGCACATCGGTTACTCACTCCTTGCATTCAGACTTGGGATGAGTGCAGTTTCACTTGCACTTCCACTCAGTGTGCTTGTTTTGCAGGACTGCGGAGCAGATTGTGCTAAGTTCCAGAAGAGTGAACTGGAGTACAAATTCAACAAGAAAGCCTTAGAAAGGCCTTACACTTCTAAACACTCCTGGGGAAAGACCTATGGAGAACACAAGCGCCACTTGGAGTTCAGTCATGACCAATATAGAGAGCTAAAGAAGTATGCAGAGGAGATTGGTATTTTCTTCACAGCTTCTGGCATGGATGAGGTATGCAGTCCATACTGGAACGACAAGGAGAATCTGGCTGTTCTGTCTGTTGGGTATTACTTAGGTGTGATAGTTCTTACATAAGAAGAATATACAGACAATGAATTTCTAACTGAGAGACCTAGAGTAATTTGCCAGTTCATCTGTGTTTCTACAGTGGTTGAGTAGATGGCTGAATATTTTGGGAGACTTGCCATGTGTGCAGAGATACTTATACACAGTAAGTAACATTAGGGACAGGGCTTCATAAACCTTGATAAACCCTGAGCTTCATAAACAACTGAGGTTCTGAGAGTGTAGATCAAAATGGCGATTGGACTGCCCTCCGGTGTTGTCTGCTGTGTTGGTTTCAGGCATATAAAACTTCCTTCTGTATTTAAACCAGATTCCTTTCTTGATCTAATTCATATTATTTCCCTCTTTTTTTCCTCCCTCCTTGTTGTTTACTAGACCCTTGTGGTGTTTTTAAGTAGCAGAAATGTTTATGCCCCTATTTCTTTTACTAACCTCCTGGAGAGGCTCAGCACTGTGCCCTGTTACTTCTGAGTCATTTACTGATTTTTGCCATGGGCTCATGAACAGTCACCAGCTTCACAACTCCATGAAACTCCTGCTGCTGTTGCCCCTTGAGACATATAAACTTGTAGCTGTTGCACGTCGTCCAACTTAGAATGATGGTAGTGACAGTACTAAAAAATGCGACATACAGGTGAAATGTGTAAGCTGGAAAGGTCAGGTAACTCTTGAACCTCAGTACAGATGAGAGATTACAGATTGTTTTACTTTTCTTTGTGGCCTAGAAAATACAGCGAACCAAACTGAAAGAAACCCTACCACTCTTGCATATGGCCAGCAGAGCAATGTCCCTTGCTTTTTGCAAGTAGCCATATTCAGGATGGGACGAGGATGTGTTTTACTTAATGTTTGAAGGTGATTTATTCAGTGTCTCACTCTTGCAGTCAGAGAGGATTCCTGATATATCAGTGTTATTCTTCTTTCTGAAAATTTTTTCTCCCGCTTCATCTGACAATAGACAGAAATATCTTTTGTGTATATGGTAATAGCATAATGCCATGGATTCAGAAATAGATCTGTGAAAATAGAGTGTGGTGATGTTTCTTTTGTTGCCATCTTCACATCTAGAAGACCTGCTGGACAACATGTGCTCCTTTAAGAAAGGAGTAAATGAACCCAGGAGTTTTGGGCTTCTATATCTGGAATCTTGAAGACGCACGTGCCTTTGGGGTGAAAAAAACTCCCACATTCCTTCTTTGATGTTAAAACCTCTGGTTTCTAAAGGCTGTAGTGCAACACAGAACACCTTTCACAGGCAGCAGCTGAGATCACTTTATACTGCTGGGATCCTTCTTTTTCTCTACTATGCTCCTTTGTATGTGGCCTCATCAGCTAATTAGCAGAACTGATACATGTTTGTCCCTTCTCTTTTGAGCAGTAATTACATACACAGCTTCTAAGATTTCTGGTGGCATTTCTACAAGACAGCAGTTTGGAACTTAAGGAAAATATTGCACAAATTGACATATTAAGTCTTTGAGAATACATTAACTTCTGAAAGTTTTTATACACACTTAACTTCTGTAAATTTAACATAGTCTCTGGAAGTCCTGCTATGACAAAGAGGTTAAATTGTGTGCTTAACTGTATGAGGAAATTAATGAAGTCATGTGTGAAATAAATACAAAGGCTATGAATAACATCTTTATTCTGTTCCAGTGTGTACTGGAGACAAAGCAGGATCTCATTGAACCACTCCCTTTAATGTCATTCCTGTTATTTGAAATTACTTCCTCGTCCTTGAATCTCTTAAAGAAAAGCTGCTAATTTGCAAGAGATATTTACCTAATGAAGTGTGACCTTAGATACAAGGTCTACCTGTCATATTTATTTTTTTGCTGTCTCCTGAGATAAGGTCTGTGCCTTTTTAATATAGAGTACTCGTTGTCTTTTTGAGTAATGCATCTGAATAAACTATATTAAATAGTGAATAAACTATATTAAAGAGTTATTATACATTCTAGGTACAAGAAAGTGAATCTCCATCATACTGATGATAGAAAAATTAGACCAAATAAGATGTGATTCTCTTCTGGGCATTGGCATTCTTTCTCTGGCATTAATTTAACTGCAATAAGGAAAGAGCTGAAGAAATTAAAAATGTTTGTGGTTGGTTGACAGGGGACAAAGGTAACTATTTCATTGTTTTCCCTGGAGGTGAATGGAGGATTTAAATACCTCTTGCCTGTCATGGGTTTGGAATTTAAATTTTCTCCAGATAAAGTACTAATTTTTAAAAGGCCAGTTATGGATATAATGCCCATTTTCAGAGAGCCTCTAATAATTCTTGAATTGTCTTCAATATAGCAAATGTATTTTTAGACAAAGGTAGAGTATAATTGGCATTTGAATAAACAGTTTTGTAGTCTTTGCTTTGGCATATTTCATTGTCTAGTATCTCTCCTAAACACCAGCTCATTTTGGGTTTCTGTTTTTGGGCACCTTTGGGTTTTTTTCCTGGTGCTTATTTAATATGCTCATACAAGTTTTCAGTGTGATGAATCTGTGCTACTACCTGTAGTTTTAAATACTCTATGGTTTAATATTTCTGACCTGCAGAACGTGTGTGGCAGGAACACTGTGTGAGTGCTTGTAGCACATTTCTTCTTCAACAGGCAGATTCCCATCTGCAGGTAGTTGCTCTTTGTGATAGTGTTAAAAAAAAAGAAAAAAAAGGCAAGAATACTATGGTGCACAAGTTCATCTTTAAGTTGAGGTGGAGCTCACCGGTACTAAGCTGGTGTGACCAGCTGTGGTGGGAGATCAGAGACTGCCTTGAGACAGTGATCCCAGTCAAAAACTTGCACAAAAATAGCAGAAGTATGAAAGAGGGCACCACAATTATCCTTCGCTTGGAGGGAAATCAGAAACTAACATTGTCAGGATAGCAAATGTTAGTTCTGAAACAGTGGTTTTTGGGGAGATGTCCATCATGTCTACCTATTTAATTAAGCTTTGGGTTTGCTGTGTTAAAGGATTGTTTGTTTCCAAGCACAGTAGTTTTTTAATCCCTTGATCCAGCTGAAGTAGAGTGTTAAAACACAGTGATTTCTTTTCCTTGTAGATGGCTGTGGAATTTCTACATGAACTGGATGTTCCATTTTTCAAAGTAGGATCAGGAGATACAAATAATTTTCCATATTTGGAAAAGACTGCAAAGAAAGGTAAGCATTTTCTTTGAGCCATCTTGATGAACATCACCATTACTTAGTAGCTCAGTTACGAGATTTCTCCTCCAATTGATTTTCGGGAAAAAAATCTGAAGTTTCTTTAAAAGAAACTCACCCTCAGATTTTGAAAAAAACAAGTTTACCCCCCATGCTTTTCTAGTTTTACTGCATTAATTTACTTAAAGAATTTAATTCAGTCTTGGGTAGCTTTCTTGTAAACACAGGACAAAACTTGTGCATGTTTTCTGATGGCTAGGCCGTCCGATGGTGATTTCCAGCGGAATGCAGTCGATGAACACAATGCATCAAGTCTATCAGATTGTGAAGCCCCTCAATCCAAACTTCTGCTTCCTGCAGTGCACCAGCGCCTACCCACTTCAGCCAGAGGATGTCAACCTCCGTGTTATATCGGTCAGTGAGTAATCGGTCAGAGCTTGGTGTGGGCAGGGTGGCAAAGAAGGGCTCTGCCCTCTTCCTGATAGGCATTTCCAGATCTTAGGCATGCTGGAATTTGCCTCTGAGGAGCTATATGATGTGTCATATTAATCTAATTCACAATGCAAGCACTGAAGTAAAAATACCCACCAGGTCCTTTTTTAGCAGAACTCATCTTCGAGGAATATGATGAAGGATATTGCCGGAGTATTCACAATTCAACAGAGGAAAACATGACATGGTTAACAGGTTAACCCTGTGGTTTATATAGTGCAAAGAAAAATCATGTAGGCTGTTACCATTAAGATGGTGCGTGAAGTGAGAACACAATTCTAAATAGGGACCTAGACCAGAAATTTTTGTTAAAAAAGCTTCATGGACTATCAGAGCAATGAAGAAAACTGATTATACCTTAGTATAGTTTCCTTCACTGAAAATATTACGTAGATGTGCCAGATAATGATGCAAGAAAGTTTTCCCGAACTGGCCCATGTTCAAGCACTACCTTGGATTTATGCACACATAGTATATTATTTTTAGTAGAATGCCACATGGGCATTTATTTGCCTTTAGGATTTGGTGACTGTTCTCTATGTATGGACTAAAAGATTGTATTTAAAATCTGAAGCAATGTTGAAGAAATCTGTTTTGAATACAGATTAAGTTTAACCAATCCACTGGGTTCTTGGATGAAAATAGGATACTGTTACTTACCCTGATACAGGCTTTGAAGACCTGGAATAGTAGAACTGAATTAAAAGGAGAAACATAAGTTACAGAAGAGAACATTCTTCCTTTTTCTTGCCAGTACTGATAATGTTAGTCAGATTTGGAATGTGGTGATTGGTAATGCAGCGTGACTTGTTGAATTTAAAAAGTTTCATTCTCTGCATAACTAACTGCTTGTTTTATGGCACAATATTTGTCCACTGCAGTTATCACTGTTAAATTTGCTTTGTCTTTGAAACTACTGCCTTGGTAATTCAGACCAACTCTGTAATGATTCAAGGCATATCAGTCAGCTTTTCCTGATATCCCCATTGGCTACTCGGGGCATGAAACTGGCATAGCCATTTCAGTGGCAGCTGTGGCTATGGGTGCCAAAGTAGTGGAACGCCACGTGACTCTGGACAAAACATGGAAAGGAAGCGACCACCAAGCATCTCTGGAGCCCCATGAACTGGCAGAGTTAGTGAAAGCCATCCGTACTGTGGAAAAAGCGATGGGTTCTCCAATCAAACAACTCCTGCCCTGTGAAATGGCTTGCAATGAAAAGGTAACTTTTGATTTTGGTTCTTGTAAACCTACAGCTAATTTAGAACCTATAGCTAATAACTATATTCAGAAAAATAGCTTGCAATTAATTTATTGCAGTATTATTTCTGCCTCTGCACTTACAAAATTTCTCACTGCATAATGTTGGCAGTTTCGATTATAATAGAGTTCTGTGTTTATCGTCCAGTGGTTAAGGAAGTGGAGTAGAAACATGGAATTATTTAGGTTGGAAAAGACCTATAAGGTCATTCGGTCCAACCACTAACCTAACACTGCCAAGTCCAACCACTAATCTGTGTTCCTGAGTGCCATGTCTGCACATATTTTAAATAACTCCAGGGATCATGACTCAACCACTTCCATCTTCTAGACTTGAGTGCTTGATAACCCTTTTGGAGAAGCAATTTTTCTTAATGTCGAATCTGACCCTCTCCAAGCACAGCTTGAGGCCATTTGCTCTTGTTCTGTCACTGGCTGCCTGGGAGAAGAAACCAACTCCCACCTGGCTACAGCCTCCTTTCAGGGAGTTGTAAAAAGTGATAAGTTCCCCTCTGAGCCTCCTCTTCTCCAGGCTAAACATCCCCAGCTCCTCACAGGACTTTTGCTCCACACCCTTAACCAGATTTGTGGCCCTTCTCTGGATTCACTCCAGCACCTCAGTGTCCTTCTTGTAGTGAGGGGCCCAGAGTTGGACACAGGACTTGAAGTGTGACCTCACCAGTGCCAGGAACTTGGTAATAGTAATAGGAATAATATGTCTCTGTGATTGTATATGAGCTGCTTTTACACTAAGCTAAAATACCAGTGTTTCTAATCAGATTCCCTCCATTGTGATTTTGAAAAATTCCAATGAGCCACCATCCAGTTTCAGAAGACATCTGTGTGTTCCTGGCAGCCTGGTTACAGTGAAAGTTTCCATGCTGACTTAACCTTCATTTGGAATAAGTAATGGAGAGGGCAGTTCTACACAATCTGTTCTCAAATAACTGCAGAATATTTTTTATCCTTTTTTGTTATACTAAACTAGCAATGTAATTAACTTAACCGTTGGTTTTTTCCCTCCCCTGTAGCTGGGAAAGTCGGTAGTGGCAAAAGTGGCAATTCCTGAAGGTGCAACACTGACACTTGACATGCTGACGGTGAAGGTGGGAGAGCCGAAGGGATTTCCGCCGGAATCCATCTTTTGTCTGGTGGGCCAGAAGGTTAAAAAAGATATTGAAGAAGATGAAACCATCACCGAGCAAGCAGTGGAAAATCATGTAAAAAAAGTGAAGTGCTAAACCAAAGCACTCCATTCCATGTTTCTCAATGTACTACTGCACAATGTGTTTAAGTATAGCAGCATGGTAGATTAGAAGAAGGGGATGTAATTACGAGGATGCAAACAGCTCAGAATTTTCAGGTTCTCATTAGCAGGAAGTTTCAGAAGCAAGGGGATATAAATTATGAAGATTTTATTAGAAACTGTATAGCATTGTGCCTGGGAAGTACCATGATGCTCTCTTCTCCATTCCACTTAATCTAGATTAATTTGGACTTTTGCCAAATACAAGACCACAGTCTGCTGCTTTCCAGTTTCCATTTTCTGTTAAGAATGCAGTAAATCATGAGAATTTTGTCTACACTTTGAATTTTTCTAGCCCTGTATCTTTTGATATTCCTCTCTTTTCTGCCATTCACCTCACCCCTGTGACAGCAGGACTCTGGTTGGAGTTGAATACAGATAAATGAAAGTTTACATACACTGAACAGAAAACTACAAATCCAGCCTGGATGGATTTTTTTAAAAGATGAAAGCCTTAAAAGTGTCGTGATAAAGTTGTGGGTTGCAGGAATCTGCACTGTGTGGGAAAATGGGCTTCCTCAGAAAGCTGGCTTCTCAAGAGACAGTACCAGGAAAGGAAGCATACTGGATATTTAGAAAGGTCCCATTTAAGGGGCAAGAGAGGCTTTTGTGAACTGAAAGGCAAAAGGGCATGCCAGAGATACGGAGCAGGGAAGAAAGGTAGATCTGAGATGGATCAGTGGAAATAAGCTTAAGCTATGCTCCAGAAATTGTGAAAAGCATCTATTGCAAGTTGAGTGAAGTCTGGAATATTAAGTCAATTCTGCAGAGCGTTTGGATGCCTCTGTTTGGACCTGGAGGGCAGCTTCTCAGGTAGGAAGCCAAATGCTGGGGAAGCTTGAGCAGCTTTTTTTTCTGTACTAACCAGCAAATCATCTACCTTGGGGTTTTCCTTTCAGTAATGGTGTGCAAGATGGCTGAGGCTGGCTAGCTGACTACATCACACCATTATGCTTCAGCATGATGGTCAGTGCACCTCTTGTGTGCTCTACTCTTGCATCCCAGCTTCTCACTTTTCAAGTAAGAAATGCAATCCCACTGTTATCGCCTGCTGCTTTTCCCTTTGACCAGAAGGGAGCTGTAGAGCAGCAGCTGCAGCTGCAAACCAGTTGTTCTTCAGTCACCTTGCTTAGCACAGAACTGCTTTGGTATAATTCATCTGCTTTTTCTCTGTGGTGGAATCAATTACTAGTGATGGTTACTTGGAACTTGCTACCTTTTGGTCATGAGTTAGTGAAGTGTCTTGAATTTGGCGGTGAGTAGTTTTGTACCTATAAGCTGTTTACTTTCAAAGTGTTTACCCTTGTGCAATTCTGATGAAACTGTGTTCATATCTTTAAATGGGGATGCAGAGGTTGAGTCATATGCTTGGCCATATGTGAGCTGTGACTGATGAAGTATGCTTGCCTTACGTTAAAAAGTTACTCAATTGTTAAAAGATTTTTTTTTTAATTTCAGATTTGAAAAATAAATTGAGCTTACAAAACAAGCTCATGTTTCTGCATTTCACCCTATGGTCAGACAGTGCCTTTGTCAGCACTGGTGATGATTCCAGCGCCGTTAGTATTTGAACAGTGTAAGATTACCTGGCCAGTTTCAAGTAGCAGTGGTTTTTCACTCTTAACAGGGCTGGTCCTAGAGACTGCTGTAAGCAAAGGCTCCAGAAATTTCCAGGACTTTAATTAATGTATTGGTGGGGGGAGAAATATTCATATGGAGATATTTGCAAGCTGTATCTCCTTGCTTTATGTGAACATTGCAGATTGCACACAAAGATAAATGGGGCACACATGCACCACTGGCCTAGTGTTTTTATTGCAGCTGTGAGCCCTGCAGACATTTCATCCTCTGTTAGGGGTTGTGCACAGCTGTTTCTCATGCTTCCACTCTGTGGGAAGAATAGGGCCATCCAGAAGTCCAATTCAGAGTTTCTGTCACATGTAAGACCAGCTAATGGCTATTAAATATGACTACAGAAAGTCCAACTTCAGAAAGGACCTTTCCAACAGTCAGTGCCAGTCTTCGGTTTTTCTAAGATGACACTTAAATGTGAGCTAATTCACTTTGTGCCTTTATTATCCAAAACTGACCTTGTCAATGATAACGTTTCACCATATATAATCTTGAAGCTGACCCCCCCCTAACTGTTGCCATACACAATTGCAGCCTCTCCAGGCCAATGAGAGGAGGGAGTTCATTTGAAAAAAAATTTTAAAGTCAATATCCAGGTTCCAGTCTGAGTTGTAGTATGTTTCTTTCAACCAGACTTCTACCATTTTACAGGTTGAAAAATATTACATACAGCACTTCAGATGGTACATCAACACCATTTATAAAAAGTCAGATCACCTTCCCCCACTGGAAAATACATATACATTAAAAATTACAGTTGGGTTTCTTGAACTTACTGTTACAAGTTGAAAAAAGTACAAAAATAGCGCGTATGTCACTTCAAGTGGTACATCGACATCATTTACAAAAGCCAGATCACCCTCCCTCATGGAAAAATACATGTACATTAAAAATCACAGTTGGTTTTCTTGAACTTATGCTACCTTCTACAAGCATCATAATTACAACTCTGATATAACAGAGATTAATTCATGTAGATAATTGCTGAAGTGGCGTTCACAGAAAATGCATGAAATAGTAGGCTTCATTTTGCTTTGTTTCTTATGTTAGTTTGCATGTTCTGATGGACCCTTCCCAGAGTCTCAAGGCTGGATAAACTGGTTCTGTGAACTTGCAGCGGAAGGTGTGCAAATGAGCCATGCCATCACTAACATTGTAGAATGAAAGGATTCCTGCTTCATAATCTAGAAAAATGCCAATGCGATCAGGATCATCTTCTATCAGGATGGGGATTCTCTCTCCCTTGTGAAATGCCCAGTATTCAACATCAAACTTCTTAAGGCACCAAGATGCTCTATTCCAGCCCAGTCGACAGGCTTCAGAGTCTCCTTTCCTGCCAATGGAAGGGTAGGCCGCGCCAATCCACCATCCTGCTCCAGCATGGAGCAGGTCAACTTCCCAGTAATGGCTCCCAGAAAGGAATGCATCTCTGCTTAGCACTTGCCATAATTTATCGAATCTCTGGGGACCACAGGGGTAAAATATTCTCCTCCAGCTACAGCTTACTTCAAGACGGTCATCAGACAATTTCAGTCTTGGGTGAATGCTGTCATATTCCCAGGCTGGTGATCTTGCATCTGCAGAAAAAACCATAAACATGCTTACTACATTTATCATGACCCTTGGAAGAAGTCCAAGTTATAAAACACCTGCAAAGGAGCCCGCATCTGGCAGTGTCTTGGAACAGAGTCAGCAAGCCCACAGTCCCAGGAACACGGGCTGGAAAAGGTATGCCCAGGGGATCACAGCAGAGTACTAACATTGCTGCCTCCACACCTTTATAATCTGGGTCAGTCATGGAGATGGGATAAGGAGGAGCCATACAAAGAGAGTTATGGTCACTTGGTGTGTTCAGCCTGGAGGAGACTGAGGGGAGACCTCACTGCAGTTACAACTTTCTCATGAGGGGGAGAGGAGGGGCAGGCACTGATCTCTTCTCTGTGGTGAGCAGTGACAGGACCCGACAGAATGGCCTGAAGTTCCGTCAGGTGAGGTTTAGGTTGGGTATTAGGCAAAGGTTCCCAGAAGGTGGTTGGGCACTGGAACAGGCTCCGCAGGGAACTAGTCACAGCACTAAGCCTGACAGAGTTCAAGAAGCCCTTGGACAACACTCTCAGATACATGGTCCTGTGCAGGGCCAGGAGTTGGACCTTAGTGATTTTTGTGGGTCTGTTCCAACTCAGGAGATTCTAGGATTCTATACTTACGTTTTAAGAAAAGCAAACGATCAACAGGAGTCATGGTTTTCAGCACTGTCCCAGGCTCCTTCTTTGCCGTGGGATTAAGGCTGCTGAAAATGTCTGGGCAGAGATGAAAAGGGGCAGTTTAAGGAGTCTGTCGGTTTTTCAATTATCATTTACCAGCTTCATGGACAAACTATGTTACTTTTTCTGGGGAAGGGTGACTCATTCTGTATGCTTTCAATGTTACAGGCTTTGGATAGCTTGGAGATGCTGGACTAGTGTTGCCAAAGAACTACACAACTGAGCACACCACCAAGTAATCACACCTGAGTCCTTAAGAAGTAGCCCCTATCAGATCAAAATAGTCAGGCAGCTGGAGATAGCAGCAGATGCTTGCTGCAGAGCACATCCACGATGCTTTCTAGCAGTCCTACACACCTACTACAGTGGCCTTTCAGATCAGGTGTGACCATTTGCCCCAGCAACCTGCTACTCTCTTCTTGGTGGCAATTCTCAGGTAAGGGGTTATGAAAAGGCAGCTGGGTGAAACGTGATGACCAGCGTTGCCTACTCACTCAAAGAGCAGCAGGGTTCCCCATGGTTGTTTAGCTTTGTGGCTTTGTGTCCCATTAGGAAACAATCCCATTCGGATTTGCCTTAATCATGCCAAAGGACACTTAAGGATGAAATAACAGCTCAAAGACAAAAGGATTTCTAAATAGAACATGTTAGCTCACCTTTACAGTACCAAAAATCATCATTTTTCTAAGACTGAGGTAGATCACCAGGTACATCAATTAGAAGAACTTCCACATTTTAGAGGTACCCCAGTGCCAGAGCACTTACACCCAACAGTAACTGAGAGAATAGATACATTCTGTAGGTGTGATGGACTACAGTAAATTGTATTGAAATATCTGATAGAACTGGGCGGGGGGGGGGGGGAACAGTAGACAAACCAAACATCATTTTTAGAGTTGGAAGAGAAACCTCTTACATTCCTAAATCACCACTGCTATACCAGCATTACACCTACGCTGTCGGAAAACAGTAGCCATGCCTGAAACACTGTTGTTTCTCCAGATGCTTTGGTAAAAAGTCCTGTTCTTACTTACTAAGCACAATTTATTTGCAAAGAGAGCAGAAGAAAGCAAAATTCAGAGCACTCTCCCAGGTACCTTCTTTAAGCCGGGCTTCCAGTGGTTTCTGTAGAATGGACTGAAGAACTCTGATGAAGTGTTTATAATGGTTAAGTAAGTGTTCAAATGAGAGAGGTATTGGATGCCACTCTTCTAACGGGTGTCGGAATTCCTTAATTTCCTTCTCAATTTCTGTGTACTTCTGAGGGCAGAAAGCCAAATGCTACAATTAGCAAGGACTGTGACATGAAAGGACTCTTCCCTCCCAGCACCCATACACCACAGGGCAAGGACAGCTCCATCACTAGGTAAACCTCTGGGCCATAACAAGCAAGCTTTGCTGAGTTCAGCCTGCCTTCTAGCTCATTAGCCTGCCCACTACCTCCTCCTGGCAGTGGAGCCACGGCCACGCCAGACATGGAGAACCCAACAGCCATGGTTAAAAGAGATCCCTCCAGGATGGAAATGAGTTTAGCCTGGCCAGGACCCTTTGTGGGAAACCCCATCAGTGGTAAAATCAAACCACTAAGTTTTAAAAGCAATCTGAAGAATAAAATCCAACCTCCCCCACACGAAAATCTCCACAAAATCATGAAGAGCAGCTCTGGTGTGGAGGTGTGTTGCTAGCACAGATGGCAGAATGCCAGGGCCATATCACAGCAATGGAAGCTCAAGTCTGCCACATGGTGAGGATGCAAAAATGCACCAGAGGCATCGTCCTGTAATGAATGGCATCTTTTGACTTGTGTCAGAACAAGCATATGGCAATGCACTCTTCCCAAGGAAGGTGAAAGATCATTAGGAGAGAGAAGCTGATGTTTACCTGTAGGCAAAAAGAAAAGCATTGCCCCCTCCAGTGAAGTGATGGTTATTGCTTATAGGTGATTAGGATGTCTTGCAATTAAAGAAATTACACATTTTAACTTTCCTCCTGAGGTTTCCTGAGGGCTGCCTTTTCTCAGACCTTCATATTACACTGGACAAGGAAAGACTTGATACAGCATTTGTCTTCAAGATTAAGAGACACATATCTGTCTTTTCCATATATGCTTAAAATACATGAATTTCGTACAGACCTGAAATCAATGCCATAGCAGGAACACCTAATAGCTCAAAAATCACGAACCAAATTTGTTCACCAAAACACCAACACAAAGCAAATTAAAAAGCAGTTAGAAAGATGCTGCTTACAGGATCTATAGAAGAGATCACTAGAGAAATTTACCAAGGACTATCAGGGCAAGAGGTAGAAAGAGACCATACAATACCACCTCCAGTAAAAAAATAGGATCACTCTCCTGTTGTATTTGTCTGATTCGATGTGTGAAGGTCTCTAGGGCTGCAAGCTGTTCGTGACAGGACTCCAACTGCTGATCATGTGCTCCCAGGGCTTGCTGAGTCTTTTCATCAACGAAGTTTTTTGCCAGACTCTCTTCTTCCCGAAGAAGCAGCTGAAGCTCAGTCACTTTTTCTGACAGCTGCTTTTTGATCATATCAGCATGTGCCTATAGATGAAGCAGAAGAGTGTCTCCCCCTGCTCAACAAACCATAAACATTTCAGACATTTCTCTCTCAGGCTTTCAATTCTGTGTTTTGGTTGAATTTTACTGATTTTCTGCATCTCTTCAGAAACACGTCTCTACTTCTTAAGAGAGGGCAGACATGATTTACCTGCTGATGTCTGGATGGAGAAGATTGAGGGAAGATTCCAAGATGCCTATTTATGCAGAAAATTCTGTTTTCAGCTGGAATTAACAGGGTATGAATTGCAACAAGAAGTAGACCTGGTCCTTCAATAGCAAGACATTGACCCCTTTTAAAGTAAGCTAGAGACAAGCAACTAGTAGGAAGAGAAAGCCTCCAAAACAAAGTGACATCAACCAAATCTCTAAAATCCCCTCAAGCTCTTACTGACATTTCTGCAACAGAACTGCTTAGAGATACTCGTTAGAGCAAAAGTAATTTCATGCTCTATAAATGAGGTGCAGGTTAGCATGCATTCTCATTTTTAAGACAGAATCAATAGAGCTGATCTTGTGTTTGCTCAACTCTGAATCCAGACAATTCAATAATGCAGTTCGGTGCAATACAAGATACGATACATAAGTGAAGCCAGAATAACATAGGCAGCTGGGGCTACCCACTATTCCTCTGCACAAAAATTTCAGCCTTGGTCTTCCAGAGGTGTTCAGCTGATCAAGGAATGAGACCAGGTCTTTGGAGACTTTCCCTCTTCTCTCCCTTTGATAGTGTAATATATTGTGATGGCTACAGGGAATACGCTCTTCTCCTGAGAAGCAGTAGGTGTCTGGGTCTTTGACTAGCTACAGACAAGACGAAATGTCTCCCCTTGGAAGAGACCATCCACTGGAGAAGGAAACCACACTTTACCTTCATGTCATTCACAGCCTGCTCTATGCTCCGTTTGTTACCAGCTTCCTGCTCTTTTCTCTCTTCTAGATCCTTCAAGCATAATGCCATGAGTTCCTATACAACAATGAAACAAAATAAAACACTCTTTCATAACAACATCTGTAAAAAACAGAAATCAGTATCCAGCTTGTTTTCCATACAGGGAGTATATCACTGAAATACTCAGTTTCAGAATCATAGAATATTCTGAATTGGAAGGTACTTGGAATGAATGGCCTTTTACAAGGCTTATTAAGGCCAGTAAAATGATGAACCATAAGGATTTCAACTTTTCACCTGCTGGTTATACGGGAAAGATCTGGAGAGCTGTGAAAATTAGCACCACCTTCTTAAGGCACAGGGAAACCCAAAGTGAAAAAAACATTTTAATCTCTAAATCTATGGTGTTGTGCATTTCAGGACTACATGCTAATGCATTTAGCAGCAGAAGGGCAGGTAAGTAAGTACTTTTATTCAGAGGATCCGTGGGAGGTTCCATCTAGAATCAAAATCCAGTGAATGTTCAGGATGCTTCCCAAAGTACAAATGACCAGATACCCCACTATCACTACTGTGATGCTGTAGTCTGAATGTCTACAACAGCTAACAGTGTCAGGATGGCTGGTAATCAATCACAGTATCTGTGACACTTGTGATGTGCCCAGCACAGCATAATTAATGTTCTGCTTATGTCTTGCCCCAGTTTTTCACCTGCAGCCCTCTGAAACTGGTTGCCCTTTGCCCAGCAGGTTGAACAGCCTTGGTGTACCTGCTGATGCATTTTTGTCATTAGTATCGTGAAGGATACAGTCAATGCTGCCCATGCTGTCAGTGCACTGGTGCTAAAACAGAGGCCCTCAGTAAATACCAGGTAAGCTAGCTCCAGCTGTAGCTGTTATCAGTGTCCCCTTCTGCAGCTGAGACCCAGTCAAGAGCATCTGCATGCACATGTACCAGTTCATTGCAACAGCCCCAGGGCAGCACAGCATTTAAACTCAGCAGCATGGACAAACAGAGCATAAAGCATTGCATGATGAGGAACAGTTTGCATTTCTGATGTGTGTCTCCTTAGAAAACACATGCAGTTTGTTATTTGATTATGACAGAGTCAGAAGAAAATGGGCTCCCAGCAAAAGCCAGAGACTCTGCATCTGGAAGGTCCTTGGCACAGACGCATCCATGCAAGCAGATAAATGTTCTTGCATAGAGCAAGACACTCATGCTATTTATTCCAGACACACTTTTCCAGTCTTATCCCTGAAGAACCAGAAGAGTTCTACACCACTAGAAGATTCAGGACTTCTATGAGATACTAGCCTTCCTTAGTTTATTTTGCAGTCTAGACCTCATTCCCTTCCTCAAAGACTGACCAAGACCACAGACAAAAACACAATCTTCCCTCTTTGCTAGTAACACACATCACTTTGTGCACTCACTCTCTCACAACAGTGACCACATGCAAATACTTATGTCAATCTCAAGCATTTCTGGTTAAGCATTACTTTCATTACACAAGTACATGAAAGAGCCGCTTCTTATCAGTTGAAGACCCTGCCAGCAACCCATGTCATTCACCCTGAGGAATCAACTCCAAAAACATTCCTTTTGGGATTGCCTGGAAGCCTTTACTCATTCAAGTGAAAACACTGTAAAAGCAAGGATTCCTGAGATGACACTCCTAGCTCCAGTGAGACTCACGGAACACATATCAAGTGCAAAGAATGCTGATTCTGTATGCTGCATTCAGGAGCACACAGAGTGTCCTTGTCGATGATTTCAAACAACCTGCGATCCAGGCATGAAGCAGCTGATGGACCTCACAAAATGGTTCTCATCTCTTCTTAGCACTCACAGCTAGGATTTGCTGAAAGAGCTAGGGAAGATTCTCAGTGGAAGAAGTGCTGCCTGGCTGGTGTCACATCACAAGGCCTGTACAGAATAACTGCTCCCACCAAACAAAATCACGAGTCAAAATACCATCTCTTAGGCTACAACTTTTGATAGTTCTTGCCTAAAATCTGTGCAGCCCTAAGCCAGTAGATGTCAGCAGATACCTCCTAGGGACAGAGGGTCACATGGGTGTACAAGTTTCTACCCTGCTCACTTCCTGATTTGACACAGAGACAACTCTTTATCAACAGCACGTGCTTCCCTGTGTCCATCAAGGAAGCAGCACAACTTGTAGCTTTGTGCACTTTAGTTTGCCTCAGATCAGGCTGCCACTGCACAATCTTGCATCACCCACACACTGCCACCCTGTCATGAAGGGAGTGCAAACAGTGTAGTGACTTCCCACCTGCGAGAGGGACATTTGGATGAAAGCACACCAGCAGACAGGAGTAGTGTTCTGCCTTGCTCAGGCGTCTTAAATGGTTTTACCTCTGTGCTGCTGTTTGTGGCAGCCTAGTGCGTGGCCCTCTGCCCTTGTAATGCTCTCTAACATGAAGTGCAATAAAATGCCACATGAACTTATCGTGACCTGTGTACCTGCTCACAATCTGTGTGAACTTCCAAGCAGGAAGTTCTGTAGGAACTGCTTCTTCCTCATGTTTTCTGTAGGAAACGTAGTAACACTGCTCCAAAATATCACAAAAGGAGTGGGAAGGAACTTTCTGAAACTGTAGAGGGGGGCAAAAAAAGAGAAAAAATAAAAAAAGCTTCTGAACATCAGACCTCTGTGTTAACGGCATTTTAAGTCTCCCAAGCTCAGCACCACAGCACGCAGGCCTCAGCAAGCCTCCTGGCAGTCTCTCCAAGTAAAACAAAGCACAAGCAGGACTACTGACAAGCTTGCAAAACTTCCTGAGGATTTTTGTTGGACAGCTATACCTGGATGAAGGAAAAACCTTAGGGAAGAACCCCTGGGCTGGCTGTGGCTGGATGGAGTTAATTTTCCTCATAGCAGCCTGTGTGGTGCTGTGTTTCAGAGGTGACTATACTGCAAGCACACAAAAGGCCGGGGGGGGACACAAGCAGGAGATGACCCCTACTAACCAAAGAGGTATCTGTACCACAAAACATCATGATCAGCAACAAAACTGGAAGCAGGGTGTCTAGGTGGGTTAGCTGTCTTTTGCTCAGGAACTGTCTGGTGAGTGTCCGCCTCTGCATCACTTTTGTTCTTTTTCTCTTCCCTCCACTTCTCTTTCTCTTATTAAACTTATTTTTATCTCAATCCATGAATTTTCTTGGTTTTAGTGTTCCTCTTCTCTTCTCCTGTCCCACTGGGTGAGGGAGGGGAATAAGCAGGCAGCTGTGTTGTGCTTAGCTGCCTACTGGGGTTAACCCACAACAACCCCAGCTCCCATCCCAGAGGAGCTATCAGAGAACTGAGCATGGGCGTCACTATGATCTAGCAAGCTGCAATGCTGGGGGCAGGGGGTAAACAGAAATGACCTTTCCCCTTCCCCTGAGGCATCTATGTTTCTGTGAAAGGTACTTCCAGCTGACAAAAACAAGTTCCCCGGGACAACCACACTCCTCTGATTCCTGCATACCTGAGGATAAAATGCTGCTGCATGTGACTTAACAGTCAAAGCCACTTCCTCCTTGTCCCTTGATTTATACACTTGTTTTGTGGACGCTTGGGTGTGACTGATTAACTCTTTCCCTTTGGTGCACGAACCATATCCTCGTGCAGTGGCATCAGGCTGGCCCTGTCTGCACGGGATCTACAAAGCACTTGTTCAAGTACAGAAAGCACTTGTACAGAAAGTACTTTGTTCTGCTAGTCAACACAGCCTACAAACCTTGAACTCCACAAGGTGTTTATAAGGCAAGCAAAGCAAGGCTGGAGATCAGCTCAGTACTGTGGCACTTCACTAATGCTCACAGCTGCCACCATCACACCCTGGCGAAAGAAAAGCCGGCGGCACCAATTTCAGAAAGGAGGGGGAAACCGGCAAGACCTAAAACCAATTCAGGAAGATCTGGGCTCGGTTCCCGGTATATCCCCCTCCTCGGGCGGCGGGGCACTCACCTGCGAGCGGCGGACGGCGAGTGGCAGGAGGCAGGCGCGGTGCCCGCGGTGCGCGCCCAGCGCCGGGCACAGCGCGCACACGCAGTGCCCGCAGTCCTCGCAGAACAGCTCCAGCGGCCGCCCGGCGTGGGCACCGCACAGCCGCCGCTCCCCCTGCGCCATGCCGGAGCCGGCCGGAGGGCGGGGAGAGAAGGATGGGGGGCCGGCGGGCGGAGGGAGAGGCGGTGCGGGGCCGGCGGGCGGAGGGTGTGCGCGCAGCGTGGCTGTGCTGCACTTTGGGCTGGCGAGCCGCGGTTGTGGTGCCGTCTGATTCGATTGACTCTGGATCCCTGTATCTAGATATAACTTTTTTTTAGCCAAGGCCTTTAGTGCTCCTCTTGCGCCAGCCCTTTTTGTTGGAAAGGATTCTGCTCAGCCTGATAGCAAATGTTTACACCCGGCCTTAGGTGTCCACAGAGTCTGAAAAGGGAGGTAGGCTCATAGTAGTCATCCTAACTCTGAGCTGGTCTGATACTTGAGAACTTCTGGTAGGTTGGGAAGCTGTTTGTGATTCTTCTTGCAATGGCATAAATTCCTGGAGCTGCCCATTTTTTATTCTTGTCTTGTCTAGCCTCTCCATCGACTTTATTGTGAAACGATCTAGCCACACAGATTAAATATCTCTTTGGCAGAAGTGGCTTTCCCTCGGTAGGCCATATTCCATCATAATCTTGTGTTGCCTCCCACTTTTCCCATTGTTTCTTTTCTTCTGTTGAGCAGTTCTTCTCATACACGGTCTTAGGGTCTCTCAAATTTGACCAGCATTTGCTCTGGCCAACTAGAGCCACAACAGCACATTCTCCATCATCAGGTAGAGGCATTAGGCTCACTGGATTCAAGGTGTTACATCTTTTTAAGGTTATCTGCCTTTGTGAAGATCAGTTCATATCTACGTGCCCACTGTGGTGTTAGAGCTTGGGTTGTGGCCTGTCAGCAGTATCTCCACGTCATGTGGAGATATGGAGATGTGAACAGTTTCAGCGTGTCCCAAGATAAGGAGGACATCTAATTTCCAATGTTTTTACTGCTGATGCCACTGACTTAATATAGACTGGTGCTCCTGCTGCAAGTGGAGCTAATTTAACTGAGTAATATACAAATGGTCTCTGATGGGGTCCTACATTATGCTTTACCACCCCACTGGCTATTTCTTTACATTCAGATACATACACATTGAAGGGTTCTGTATAACCTAGGAGCCCAAGAGCAGAAGCAGACACCAGAGTTCCTTTTATTGCTCTATAAGCATATTCCCTCTCCAAGTCCTATATGATAGACTCTATCTCTTCGTTCTTGGTTTCCTCAGTAAGAGGCTTAATCAATTCCTCTAACATAGGAATCTATGGCCAACAAAATCCCACAGCTCTGAGCAAACCTGGTCCATGCTTTTTGTGAGTGGATGTGGGATGCTAATTATGACCTCTATTCTTTCTGAATCTGTCATTCATTGTCCCTTTCCCAGAGTAAAGCCTAAATATTTAACTTCTTTTCTGGCACAGCCAAAGTTTGGATGGAAATGCAGGCTGTTCCCTTTTCTGACAATTCAGAAATGCATAGTGTCAAATATACAAACACCCTTAGTCACATTTCCCAGTGGCTGATCATCTACATATTGTACAAGAATCAATTTGCCCAGTAATTCTATACCTTCGTTGCAGTGCATTAAGTGCCAAAATTCTCTGCAGATTCAATGGGCCTAACCTTCTATCTTCTGAAGACCACAACAGAACTTTCAAGCATTTTCTTGTTTACAGGGGTTTTTTTTAAATATACACAGAATTATCACCATTACAAGCAAGTGCTAATCCAGAGGAAATCTCATATACATACAAAAATAAAGCAGTGTTTTCAGATGACATACACCTTCTGGAGAACCCGCTCTTGGTATTTCAAGTTTACCACCACAACAATCAATTTAAATAGTTACAAACAGCACACAGTTTGAAGATGAACATTCCTCTATGTGCAGATCTCCCTGAATCCCCCGTTTTGAAGAAACTCCATGTGCACATAATAGCAGCAGAGGGTGAACTATTTTATATGGTGTTTTGTGCTCTCTCCAGATACATGTTTTGTCTGTGCAGCAATTGCTTCAAAACAGAAGTGACAGGAGATGGGCTGTTCACATGGATACAGCCCGGCACAGGCTGACACCCCCTCCCACAGATGGCCGTGGGCAGTGAGAGCTCCCCAGGCGCTGTCAGAGCTCTCCTGAGAACTCCTGATGTGTTATGCCACAGCACTGGGTGCCCCATGACACCCATCCCTGCCACTCTGGACGCAGGGACCTGAATCCAACACCTGACTAATTGGTGGAGGGCAGGGCGGACACTGCTCATTCATTCGGAATGGCGCTTGCCTGTCGCTTGTGAGGGACTGAACCAGATCTCTGGTTACAAGTAATTTAATCCTGCTGTAGCGACAGAGTAGCAGCGCAAGCTGGTGCCTCTAGGAGGAACCCTGAACAAAAGACTACCTCGGCTTTTATACCCTCACAGATTGTATGCCAGTAAGTCTGGGGTCTTCCTAGAATCCTTGGCTCCTGCTGTGTCTCAGTGTCCGGTCACCTGCCTGGTGCCAGAGGTCCCTGTGCGCTTTGCTGTGCCAAGGGTCAGCAGTTCCTGGCCTCGGTGCCAGAGCTCTCTGTGCCCTTTGTTGGGCCAAGGGTCAGCAGTTTCTGGCCTCTTGCCTCGGGCTCCCAGCCAGAGCTCAACCTGCAGCTCCCACTGCAGCTGCACCCCGAGCTACCTGCACTGAATGTGTTCCTCAACACAGGGCTGGTCTTCATCACCACAAACCACACAATACCAATGGAAGATACCCAGTCCAGGACCCTGGTTCCTTTTCTGGCAAAGTTAATCCCCAGCCTTTTGGTGTCCAGTCTTAATTGTTGCAGAGTTACTTCATGGGTTGGATAAGCCCAGATGCCTGTCTTGATCTTTGTGAAGTTCATGCTGGTGCATTTCTGCAGCACCTCACAGTCCCTCAGAAAACTGACTCTGCCTGCCACTTTATCCTTCCTCATCCTCTGCTTCGCCCTCTCCTTGTTTGTAATGACAGCAAACTCTCTGAGGGCCTAATAACTCTCTGATAAGAACATTAAGGCACATTAGGCTGAGCATGTATCCCAGAGGAATGGCATTAGTACCCGGCTGCCACTTGGACTTCGTACAACTAATGACAGCACTTAGTATCTAGCAGTTCAGGTGTTCTAGTCTATTTATCCAAACAATGTCAAGAGTTTGTCTGTAAGGACATTTCGAGGCCCATTACTTGCAGCATTGGAATTTGCACGTTATTGGTACCAGGGGATTTCCCATTACAAATGAACTTATTGAGCTGGATTCTCTGTGCTTTCTAGTGTTTTAAATTGTTTACTATGGAGATGAGAGTTGTGATCAAACTAAGTAATGCTTGTGTGAACCCTGCTGGATAACTAGGTGCTGCTATAATATACCAAAATAAGATGTAATTTCTTCCCAGTACTTTACTGTCTCAGACTGGGGAAAAGTGCTGCTGCGCTGTGATTGTGGGAGGTCTGAAGATTCTCTTTGCACCTAGCTCCCACACTCATCTCTCTGGAGGGAACACCTTTAATCTTTCAAAACCTGTTTTAAATGCCTTGCTGTGTGCCTCAGGCTGTTTTTGCCAAGAAGAATCATCTTCCAGCACAGGCAGCGAAGAATTAAATCAAGAAGAAAACAGAGTTAAAATGTTTTCCTCATTCAGCACAGTGTCAGCATGAAAGCCAGCTGAGGAAGATGTGTGGGTGGAGTGGGCTGGTAGGGTTAGAATGGGTCTGAGTCTTCATCTGCTAGTTTTGAGGCAAAATGACACTTTCCTTCTCCTGACTTGGATTCTATAAGCCTTCTGCAAAACAGGGGTGCATTTTTGCAAAGTTTGTGTGTGAAGCTGACAGCATGCAATACACAGAGACCAGGCTTTTGTTTAGCCATAGCATCCTCTATTTCTTTGTACAGAAAATTCCTAATACAAGCTCTGACTTCATCTTCATACTTGTGTGTAGGGGTAAAGGAGAGAAGTTTTAATTTACAGGTTTTGGTGCAGATCTGGACTTCTTTGCAGCCATCTGCAAAAACCAATCAACCAACCAAATCAAAACCAAGTGGAATCAGCACTTCAGCAAAGACACTGAAGACTGTAATTTAAATGGCACTAATGCACTGTCTGCACACACTGAAGAGCCTTTAGTCCCTGCCACACAAGGGCTGAATGATAAATAAGGCTGAACTGAAGAATCCTATATCAGAGTGGGGTGTTTCCAATAGAAGTCACACTTTCCACTGCCTTAAGACAAGAACTCATTTTTACTGCAGAAATCAGTTTATCTTGGTTTGCTTCGCTTCAGGGCTACCCATTTCCAGAGGGACCATGCAGAGAAAATCTATTTTATTCTGAGTCAAGAGAACCTTCTGGAAACATATGCATACATGTGTGTATTTTAAGTATTTTAATTACTCTTAGAAAAATGTCCTGCTATGACATTTTCTAGCATGTCTTAGAGTACTACATGAGTTCAGTTTTCATGTTCAAGGGTTTTTTACTGAAAAACAAAAAATAAATTAAAACTCCTAATTTTACTGGCACTGGAGGCTCTTTCTCTTTTGACATTTTCATTAAGAAACTAAATGAAAGTAAGTATTCTTCTGCAGCTTAACTGCCCACTATTTCATTTTAAAAGACAGAAAATCATTTTAGGCTATCTAAAATATAAGTGTACATATTTCTTACTAATTTTTAGCAAAATATACTTTCTGCAGTATTGTGGAAAGATAGTATGCATTAAAGAAGTGTCAGAATTACTTCAAACTGACATGAAGATTTTGTCTTTCCTTGTAGTGTCACTGAGTTAGCCAGGTACTGGCAAACCCTTTCAACACACACATTTTAAAGCACTGAAAATTATCCCAGACAAATAACGATAAAGAAAAAGTAGGTGCATTTAAAGCTTTTTATGCCTCAGTTTTTAGTAGTGACAATAAACCTTGTGTTGCCTGGTCTTCAGAGTTGGGAGGACCATGACTGTGGAAAATGACTTTCCATTTGTGGACACTGAAATTGTCAGGGACCAGTTGTACTCGTTGACTGTTCATAGGTCTTGTGTGGCCAGATGTGTTTCATCCAAAAGGGACAAAGGAGATGGCGAATGTTCCAGCAGGACCCCTCTCAGTCACATACCAAGGTCTTGGGAGTCTGCAGAGGTGCATGCTGAGTGGCAGTTAGTGTTATTCCAGTTTACAAGGCCATCAGGGATGACCCAGGGAACTACAGACCTCTTAGTCTAACATCAGTACCTAAAAAAATTTTGGGAATGGTCATATTGAATGCTGTTCAAAGGCATTTAAAGAATAATGCAATCATCAGGCACAGCCAGCATAGATACACGAAGGGAGAGTCCTGTTTAATTAATGTGCTATCCTTTTATGATGATATCACCCACCTAGGGGATGAAGGGAAAGCAATGGATGTAGTTTTTCTGGATTTTAGTGAGGCTCATTGTCCCTCACAGCATCCTTCTGAACAAGTTTTCCAGCTGTGAGATGATGAGATATGCTGTGTTCCTCAGGGGTCAGTCAGGGGACCAGTGCTGTTCAAGATCGTTGTCAGCGGCATGGACAGTGGGATTGAGGGCACCCTCAGCAAGTCTGCCACTGACACCGAGCTGTGTGGGGCAGTTGACACACTGGAGGGAAGGGATGCCATCCAGAGCTACCTGGACAGGCTGGGAATGCACTGCTCTTAGGTTGTTCACTCACCCACCTAATAGCGTCATCTTCCCTCCAGGCTGAGCTCCGATGCAGTTACTTTCAGATGGTTTACCAGATGAAGACAAATACTTTTTAGGCAGCCCAGATTACTGTTGTTTTTCTGGGCTACAAGTGCACATTGCTGGTTCATATCTAATTTTTCACCTACTGAAATCCCCAGGTCCTTCTCTGCAGGGCTGGTCACAACTCTGAAGTTGCTGAATAGAGCTTAAAGACGAACTGGCAAAAAAATAAAAGGATGTAAACGTAGACACACAGGATGATAAATGTAGCTGGAACCAGTGGAGAAGCAGATAAAGAGGTCTACAGTGATTTTTTGGGAAGGTTTGTAACAAGAAGCAACAGCGCATGCCCAAAGAAAAAGTTCGAGGAAAAGTCACCTTTAATATTGAAGCATTCAGGGAATATTACCACCAGAGACCCCTTCTGATGAACCTCTAGGACCATAAAAAGACTTCCAGTAGGAGGCTTGCAAATTAGTTCTAAGGAAATGATATTTATGTATAAGAAACACATTTAAATTAATATCTTATGATTATGATGGAGAAAAACTCTGTTGTAAATTTTCACGACACACACAGAACAAAGAGATATCCTCTGTGTGTCCTGCGGACAAAGAAAGTCTGTTTTCTAATGCTTCAAATTGTGTTAAAATTTTTATTATGACTGATTTCAGTATCACTGAGCCACTGTGAGAGACTAAAACATGGCCCAGGAGTATTATTTCCCTGCAAGTTTTAGGGCTAGCACATGTGACAACTTCACTCTGTGCTCCAAGCACATCTGCCTCTGCTCCAGAAGAAGTTGTCTGCTCATGAGGGATGGGAAAGGTTCTCCATGTGTTAGAGGAGCTCCAAATTCAGGCTCTGGGGATCAGTGCAGGCATGCTGGTAATCAGGATTGGGATCTGCTGGGAGATGTGGGAAGAAGACACAGGGTGCTCAGCAAGGGCAGGAGGGTGGGTGCAAGGTGCTGCTGGGTACAGCCAGAGCAATTGGGCTTTTCTCTGCTGGCAGGACTGCGGCATGTGGGCACTGCACAGCCCCAGTGAAGTCTCTGGCAGCTGGCAAGGCCCTGGAGCAAATCCCTGTCACTGGATGCTGAGCTGCAGGTGTCCCCTCAGCCAATGTGAGAGGCAGCTCTGCACAGCCCCGACAGCACCACGTCCTGCCTTGCCTTTGGCTCTGTTGTGCCAGGGCTCCTCTGGCTTTGGAGGGACAGAGACCTGAGAACCTGGGGCTCTGCATGAGGTGCCATTTTCTGTTCTGCTGGGAGGGCTCACCAGAAGCAAAATATTTCCACAGGTTCTCTGGTCTTCCAGCCATGCTTCAAAGCATGATACTGCAACTGAAAACTAGGAGAGTATGAGAGAATTAAAGTGTAACTGGCTCCTCTCCTTCCTCTTCAATCACATGCCCTTGTTTCCCACTCTCCCAGCACCCCAGCAGACTTCCTGCTTATCTTCCTGTTGATGACAGGCAGGAGTTTCAGGCCCACAGGATTACTTGCAAGCCCCAGGGCAAGGAGTGCCACGTCAGCCAAGTGCCTCATGTGGGCAACCATGTCCTGGAGCACAGGAAGACACATCATTCTGATATCACTTTCTATTTTTCTACTTTGCTTGTCCACCAGGTGGACTGATGAACGGTAGCATCAAAAACACTCTCCTAGGACAGCCCAGCAAAGGTAGCACTGAAATCCATCTACATTCACTGGGAACTGAGATTTTCTTAAAATAGGTATTCTCTGTGTCCCCTGCCCTTTGCTTACTCATGATATTATCCTGGCTATCAGTTCTTTGTAACAATTGCTCAACACTGCCAATTGCAGAGCAAGTGGTTCTTGCCTGAGTAACAGTTGGCTGTCTTTCAGTGGCCAAAGTACAGCAGCTGAAGTTCCTACCCAAAAGGCATGTTACACATATCCCCAGAAAATTTCCAGGGAAATTGCTCCACTAGGCTGTGGCAGATAACAATCTCCAGAGCAGATTTTTGGAAAATGAGTCCATATCTATCAGCAGGTATGTAGATACCATTTACATACCATCTGAGGTGTAAGAGGTGAATTACTATGTAATAATGCAATTATTGTATAATAATAATGTAATTATTACTAATGCAATTATGGCAGCCACAGCTGCATATACATTCTTAGGGCAGCCCTGCTTTACTTGTATTCAAAACCAAATCAACACATCTACATCTCAATCTGCCATAATTCAGATGTCCTGTCAATGAAATGATGCCATTCATGAACAACTGACATGGAAACTGCCTTTTCAAATGAAATATTCTCCTACACACCACTTTGATTTTCACAGAGTCTGGCTTTCATACAAAATAGTGCTACCTCCAGGGCAGAAATGATGCCAAGCAGAACACTCTCCCTGCTTCAGGACCGTGCCTTACACAGTCTACCTGCTGTCAATTTGCAGCCCATTTTTGCCAAGTGACAGTCCCTCTGCACAGCGCACCTGAGAAAAGCACTCCCGGTCTCATCCACCTCACAGCAATGCCAGCAGTATCTCTGAGATGGAAAGGTATTATCTAGCATCACGGCTGTGCCACAGAGCTTCAGCAGGACTGTAAAAGATTCAACACTTTCTGCAACATTCACAGCACCCACAACCCAAGAATCTAAGAAAGAGCTTAGAGACCGGTTTCCCCCAGCAGTACCAAATGGCAGCAAGGCTGAGCTGCCTGCACAGTTCATAAGGAGCTTTGTCACACTGGCAGCAATATTGTCCCTAGCTGTGTCTGTTCTGTGCTGCCATTGTCACACTGGGCAGGAAATTGGTTCAGCTTGGCAATAACCCATGATCCCTCCCACTACTGAAAGGGAAACACACCATGTGGGGAGGTGGGGGAAGACAAAAGGGAGGAGGAGGAGGAATGGACTATGTACAACTCGCATTGTGTTTGAAGGTTTTGTGTTCCAAAATTGCAATTCTGAGACACAGCCAGATGCACAGGGCAGTGGAGGCAATGCCCCATCCAGAAAGAACTAGTTGTTGAATTGCTGTCATCTGCAGTTCCTAGGGAGACCGGAAGCTTTCTGCAGATTTTGCCTCATGCAATGGGCACAGTGCAGGAGGGGCTTGCTGTGCCTGGGTACAGCCTTGTCAACTCTCTTTGGTTCATTTTTTCCTCCAGGTCCTAAAACAGGAACAAAATGCAAGTGTATCTTTCCATTTCCACACTCCTACAGAGCCATCTACCTAACAGTCCATGAACTGAGGGCAGAAATTCTAGCCACCAAGCTGTTGTGTATCAACAAGAGACTCAGCAGTGTTTCTGAAGCTCAGGAACACTGTGATCCAATCTCACTTGATGTTGAGATTCCCCTTGGCATCAGATCCTGCAAAATACATCATAAGCAAAATTATGGGCTCAGTAAGACAATCCCCAGGAAGGCCAGAGCCCAGAGGTGTTTGGTATTCCTTGGGAGTCCCAAGGAATATGTCTCCTTAATCAGCAAATAGTCTCCTTAATCAAGTAAATCTTGTCTGTGCTCTGAATTTCTCATACCTTGAGAAAGATTTACCAAAGCAGATCATTGCTTCTTTTCTTAATGGATTCAGACAGATTGAACCTTTCACTTCAGCAGTGGAGTTCTGTCAAAATCGCACTCCTACCTGCTACCCCAGGATGAATTTAACAGCTAACCATACCACAGTGACCTTTAGTTAACTTGAAGGCTTGTGCTTCTGGCTCTCATCCCTAGCCCCTCCTCTGCAGTAAACTGAAGTTACACAATTCTTTATTTGTTTCACTCTTCTTCTATTAGTAAATTGATGAAACTTGACTTGTTTATATTATCTTAAAACCAAAATCACACAACTCTTGTTTTGTTTTCTTTTTTGTTTTGTTTCACTACCTGTTTCTCGTGTCACCCTTGCTAATGAAAGCCATTGTAATTCAGGACGCATCAATTACCATCGTTAGGGCAGTGCAAAAGTGTAACATCTTCAGCTGATACACAGTGCCAAGAGTACGCCTAAGGAGCACCTTCATCCCTGCAAATTTGTTCTGGCTAAGTAAATAACATCTTTAGAACACTGACTTCTTAAGCAAGGCTTTGAGTACTTTGAATTCTCACACTCTCAAAAATATGGTACAGCACTTCATATCAGTTTCTTACGCTCTCTCAACATAAGATTAAAGAAGTTGCGTGCTACAGTTAAGGTGGCAAAACAACCCCCTACAACACAAGCTGTTGCCAATATTTCAATCTGAATGATCATGCACAGAAATATGCCCAGTAACAAATGAAAACAATACACCCCTCAGAGAAAGAACCGGACAAAATTGTGTAAGTGTACATCATACATTTATTACCGAACAACTCTCTCAACTCCAAAATTGGGCACAGGGATTAAAAATAAAAATTCATTGCACTACCTAGTAAAGCATTACTAGTAACTCTCATAAAAAATGTACAAATTTTGTTAAAAATTTATCAAGCCTTCAAATGATTTGGTTACAGATATTTATAATACATTTAAAACTACATGTTAAATGATACAATAGCATATGATTTAAAGAAAACACTTAACAAAATATGATTCCAACAAAACCATAAGCTTTCATAATAATTAGCAAGTCTGAAACACAAGTAGCAAAATGAGGTAACAATGTACCAAAGGAAAAAACCACAGCTTTTACAAAGGCCCAAAGATAACTCAGTTGAAACTGTTTTCTACAATTAAAATTAAAACAGTTGGTAAATCTCATCCCAAGAATTATGCATTGTATTAACAGCTGTGAAATCACATTCAAGAGCCTGTACACAGTGACATACAACACATGGCCTTCTTTTTCTAAAGAAAGCCAAAAAATGAGACACTGGAATTATCTGTAGGCCTTGATATCCACGAAAATGTCAAATTAAATTGACAGTTTATGCAAAAATCCAGCAGTGCCAATATGATAAAGCAAACATATTAGAGGTTGGATATTTTTGTTTGTTTCTTTTTTGGAGAAAAAAGAGTCAGTGGATGGCAGAAAGGCAATGAACATAAAAGAAGTGTTGCTGAATTCAGGTGCTGTCAGGCACCACGGCAGCTGTGCATAATACATGGCAGTTAAGAGCTGAACATAAATCCCCTGCCCTTGACGGCCACCACAGAGGATGTGGTTGTAGCCTGTCTGAGCTGATTCAGAACAGAAGCACGTGTGCTGTTCGTACACACTAACCACGGGAAGCAAGTCCACATTCATCCATGCAAACCAAAGAACCATTCCAGAAGACATGAGCCATAAGAGTGCAACAATTAATTGCAGGATTTTACCTACTTAGACCCTCTATCTCCTAGATCTCCCATTTTCTCACTGAATTTTAGTGGGGGGAAAAGGGACATTTCTCCAGTTCCAGAAAGAGAACTACTTTCTCTCAGCTTCAGAAGGATGTGTCTTGTTCACTTGTGTCAAGTCTAGAAAAAGTACCCTCTTTTCACGTTTTGAACTGAGTACTAAATACAGAAATGTTAATCATGTTCAAATCTGTACACATTGATTTTTTTTCTTTTGCAGTTATATAAAAGAGGCTAAGTTTTGTAAGACATACGTGGCATATGCTTTTTAAACATGATTTTATTTGTTAAAAAAATAAATTTTATTACATGTAATTTAACCTGCTAGGTGCTATTGTGAAAAGCCTATTCTTTAACTCCACTGGAAGAGAGGAGAAAGAAATTCTAATATTTTTAAATGGAAGTAACAGCATTTTTATTTATTTAGTGTTCCTAAGTAAGGACAGGTATGGAAAGCTTCACTGGTTTTGAGAACTACCTGCATAACTAAACAAAGGGAAAAAACATCTGAAACAGGGCAAAATTGTGCTTTTATTTAGCTGCACCAAGAGCTGTGACTGGTCTGCAGAATCTTCAAAGAGGAAAGCCAGCATAGAGAACATCTAACACTGTTCGAAATTATAACTGATACTAAAGCATAGCAGCATACAAAAGCATCAGAAATGAAAAAGAATAAACTTAAAGCTGAGACTGGCAGCATGTTGTAGCAATACTGGTAATTGTGCCACTTGTGCTGCAACCAAAGTAATGACACTGAATTCATAAGAAGAGTTTCATTGCAAAAAGTGCATCCTTTTAATAACTGTGGTATATGCAGACCTAAATATTTTGCTAGAACATGTCAGAGATGTTAACAGTGTGAATATTACAAAGAAAGCTAATTTTTTTCAACGGCCCAAATGAAGTATTATTCAGAGCACTTGAATAGACATTATCCCCTTCTATTTCACAGCACTGTTCTGGAAAAGTATTCCCAATTTCTCCTATAGTGGAGCACTCTGGAAACTTGATTGCAAAAACCAAGGGAGGTCCTTCTTCCTATTACACTCATCATGCAATAAGGAAGGGACAGAAGCAGCATCAGGGCAACTAATTCTGCAGTTAATAACAAAACCTACCTCCTCTTGTGATATGGTCAAAAAAATATGAAATTCTACTTCTCTGAGAAAACGCTAAAAATCTTATTTTATTCACGAAGTTGCAGGAATAAAATTGTAACATTTAAAAGTTATTTTAGTTACATACAAACTTCCTTGTAGATGACAAAGAATGTATGTGATTAAAGCCAATGTTTATATGCTAAAAGATGATGTCCTTAGCAAGTACAATGGTCAAAAGTTAAGAGCTGTTCCACAAGACCAGGACACCCTCAGTGTACTTTCTGCTTCCTTTCATGGAAGAAACACATAACTGGTAAATCCAGCTAGAAAAATTTAAAAGGAAAACAGAAAAACATTGATATTCATATTAGCAATTGAAAATGTTAATATTGCTAAATGCGATATTGCAACTCTACATTGATAAAATAACTTGTAAATCAGCCATTAAAAAATCCAGACTCTGTAACATATGATAAAACCCCCAAGGTTACTTATGTATGAACAATCAATGCATTCTTTAGTGGTACACATTTAAAGCCTCCAATGAAGGGGAAGCATAACAGCTGTTTGAGTAGTAGTAGGTAGAAAGGTCTTTACACCTGTAAGTACGCTGGGGAGGAAATACTAAATGTCTGTAATTGCTGCACCCATCACATTCAGTGTGCAACTGCAAACACAAGGAAAGGAACCAGTGTACAGTACTAGTACTGTTTAAATAACACACAAGATTATACATTGCAGCATAATTATTACTACACACATACGTTCTCAGTACATGCTGGTATATAGGTTCTCAAATACGCACGCACGCCCAGTCACAAGCACGCTCCACTCACCCTCTCACAGGCAAACACACACTCACACCGTTCATCCCCACTCACAGTATCTGAAGGCTCTATATAAGGTAGATTGCTATATTGTTTGGAGCTACCACTTTTTTTTTCCTTTTTCTTTTATATAAAAGCACATGCTAAAAGATCACATCCACAGTAATCTCGCAGCAATACTCGGAATGATCACACAAAACCCAGGGAATGTTAGTGCACACACAAAATTAAGCTAAAAAAAAAAAATCTTTGGAGTTCCAATCACACTTGTTAGTATAACAATCCTGTAACTGTGAAGACTAGTTATAAGCTTTATAATTGATTAAGTCACACAGTGCAAAGTAAGGTCCATTGACCCTTTTGTGTAAAGGGTAGGCTGGAAGCCACATGGGTAGGTAAGTTCAATAGAGAGTTCATATTTACATGTGACCAGAAACACCCAAACCAGATTTGTGCTCTTAGATTGGTCATTCTGAATCACGATGCACTTCCGAAGCATCAGCTCTACAAATCGGGCAGGTACGATTTGCCTGTAAAACCAGAAAAACAAAAGACGGTTAACTAGACTGATAAATACATTGTTAAGGTAATGTGTATGTGACACTGACATCCGTGACTGCTGAAGAGCAATTCAAGAGAAGACAGAATATACTTATGCCTTTTCTTAGTTTGTTTTGTTGAGTGGTGTGATGAGTTTGCCAATTCAAAATTACATTTACAAAAAAATAATTGTGCCTTTTATCTTTAAAGACAAAGCAAGACAACAAATTAGGCTCTAGCTAAGTGATGGTGGTTTTATTAATGCAGATTCACCGTTATACGTATATTGCAGTCAGATGGATGCAACCAACAACCTGTACTGTGTGCTGTAGAGAAACCCACCAAAACAAATTAAGACACTTTGGGCTGGAAATAAACATCTTGTGAGAGGATGTCTTGTTGTCACAAACTCTACCGATCAGGAATGACATCATGTTTATTCAGTTATTGTCACAGAAAAACATCATATAGACTTTGTCAACGCTGAAAGCAAACCAGGGGGAAAGGGAGGGGGTTTTAGTAAAGGAGAAGGGGAATTAAAAAAAAAAAAAGAAAGAGAAGACAACCCGACCAAGCGGGTATTCAAATAACACACATCAGCAGGCCTAGCTCTTTAGTAAAGCATACACTGAAAATATGTCCTGTGACTCATTTACGTTTATAACTTCCTTAAAAAGTGAGACAGGTAAGAAGTAATATTCCTCAAGCTTCTGGGAAAGTATTTCTGCCTTCTCATTCCCCTTTTCAAATAATGGCTAATTTCATTTTAGCAAATAATGAGAAAAAGCCTCAAGATAAATATGTAAGATCTATGAGTCAATGCTTCCCTTGCAAAGGGAAGAGTGAAGAGAACTCTTTCCTGTCCAAAATTCTCTATTTCATAGTTACCAAAACTGCAGGACCAACCACTGCCTATTTCAAGCCTTCTAAGGAAACCAGATTTTTCAATGAAAATACAAGCAAAGAGCATCAAGAAATATGACTCTGTAGGCCAGAATTCAGAATTCTTTGTCAAATATTTTAAGTCCAAATATACAATCAAATGAAAATAATATGTTATTTATTACTGAAAAGCTTTATTCAGTTATGGAAGTTAAAGTGAAGGTACATTTTTCCTGTCAATTTTCCTGCTGTCAACTGTTACCACTGTCCATAATTTTTACTGCTTTGTAATTTTTGTAAATCATGGATTGAAGTATCAATTAAAATTTTGTTTCTCTCTCCTTCACTAGCAATTTCAACATGTACTTGAGGACGATGTCCTCACTTGGTCATTTCATTTTATGTGCATGATTTTAAATATAATCTGACTAATATAATGTTTAAAATAAAAAGGCGTATTCTTCAACAGTCAGTGGATTAATGAATCAAGAGCTATTCATTTAGATTGATACTCAAGTAACAACCACTTGCACCACAGAACAGCATTCAGTAGGAGTAATTTCCTGATAGGAATTACAGAAATAGATCTACTCTGCCAGGATAAAACTAATATTCTTGAACACCACACCACTGCTTTTTAAGTAACTTTTCAAGATCCTACATGAACATCTGCTTTAAACTTAGTTGCATTCTTGTGTCTTTCATGAAATTAATTTCCCCTTCCTGGCATTTAATATGACTCTTTGGTGCCAAAAGAGGAGTAAGGGGGACATAATATTGTAATATTGACCTTCTAACTTGCCACTCTTCCAGGTAGACTTAATTCTGTACTGCAACTAGAGAGTGCTGCACAATGAATTGATGTTTTTTTTTGTATTTTATAGAAATTTATAGTTAAATTGAACTACATTTAGAATAATGAAACTATAGGGCTACTAGAATCCTCTAAGAACCATTGCACTACTTTAGTGTTAGTCCATTACAAATAAGTTGTATAGTTACAGTTTATCTTTTCTCATATATAATACAGCATTTCCTATCAGACTGTTAAATGTAAATGCAAGTTGTCCTTTTAAGGTTGTTCTAAACCCTCAGGGTGAAGACAGGTCATGGTGTCAAGCTCTTCTTTGGAATGATGACTTTTATTTTATAAAAGAACACATTTCTTATGTATTCATATTTGACTAGAGGATATAGGGTAAGAAGTAGCCAAATACTGTGAAATATGAGAATTGGGAATACCACAATACATAAAAGGATAACCTCCCTCTTTTTAATGCTATTGTTTCCTCCTCTGTATTACATCTTCCCTCATTAAGTCTTTAACCCTGCTTAAATAGGAAGTATTTTAGCTGAAGTGGGCAACCTAATGTACTGTTACGGAACATTTCCTCTTACTTGCTCACACTACCTAAAAGGATAGTACTGTCAAATATTCCATGCATGCACAGTACAAAACTTTGTTAGATTTTTTTTTCCCTTCTTCATCATCACTAACAGGCAGCCCAAAAAGAATATTTTTTAAAGTAATCAGACTGAATCACTAACCTTTTACTTACATCTTTCACTGAAGTGACATATGATGAAACTTAAAAAACAATCAATTTGACTCCACAGTTCTAAAAATAGTCCTAGACAGCAAATACTCTCTTCCACAAAATGACATGGAATCAGTAAAAAGTAGCGACCAACTGATAATTTTTTCCTTTTTCTACCTTGTGGAATAACATTACAAGTAGTGAAAGCTACAATTTTTACTTTTCCTTGCAGAATTTATGAACATGATGTTGGCTGGATGACGTGAATCAAGTGGATGTGGACATAATTATACAATCAAGATATATTAAAAAAAGTTCTCAAATTCAGAAAGGGATGGACAGAAGCAAAACTAAAGCACAAAGTATTTTCCAGGTATCATCACTCCCAGATGCTGGCTTCTTAACTGTAACCAAATTTAGACAGAGGCTGTAACTAAAATAGACTGGTATTACAGGTAATTTGTTACAGCTTGCAAGCAAAGTAATCTTTATTTCCATGTACCATCGTCGTACCACTATAACTGAACCCACATGATGTACAAGTACTGTCTTAGTGATCCTACACTAGGATGGTTTAAACTTGTCTATCTTATATTGTACTCAGCTCTGGAATAACAATGTCAATGTAAGTTTTAGTAGTTTTAACCACATCCCTCTACATTTTGATTGCATATGTTACACCTCATTATGAACACAACCTTAGAAAATACCACATATGACGATCCGTTATAAAATGCGGTGTCTAAGATGGGACAGGAACATCACCAAAACTATTTCACCAGTAGTATAGTACACTACAATTACAAAACCAGACTAAAGTTAATCTCCTTTTCTCACTTTGTGGTTCCAAATTCTATTGACCATTCATTACCAATTGAAAAGACCAATTCTTTTAAAGTACCACACCGAGTCCCAAAAAAGCTTAACTCAACATACTTGACTGACTCCTGAGTGAGATGTCAGGTAAGGAAGAGCATTAAGAACAAGACAACCATGCATGATACTTTCCTTACATGTTCTTCTAACTTCCAGAAATCTGTAGATCAGGGGTTCTATGAATCAGAGGTATATTTTTCTCCATGAATAGCCTGGAAAGAGCTGTCTTTAAAAAAGTCCACACAATAAACCTATAGCAGTCACTATCTCTCAGGCTGTGTGTCAAACGATTTTTTTCAAATTATTGTTACTTTTTTTTTCCTCATAAAATGGAGAGAACACTATCCCTGGATACTCAATGTCCACACCACAACTGACTTAGAGAGTTTCATGCAATGAAAGATTAACACATGTAGTGTGAACACTGCTCAGGAAGAGCAGGGACACTGAAGAACACCACTTCAATATATAGAGTCTACTCTTAATTTATAGTAAGTGAATAAAACTGCATACATTTAGTAGGGAGAAACTGATATTATGGGGGGTGTGTGCATGTGGCTCTTTCATATGACAATAAAAGAACTAGATGTTTAGATTGCTCTTGCTGATTCTTGAGTATGTACGTGAATTCATATACTTTTGAACCAGTTCTACCAAAAATTATGAGCATCGTTGTAGAAATAGTTACACTAGCCCTAGACTTTGTAGAAGCTTTAGACTTAGACTACCATGGGTACTGTAGCCAAAGGGCAATTTCATATCTCACTTTTTCAAATCCTTCTGATTATTCTTGGTATCTTGTTAGCAAAAAAAATACTGTCAATATTAATTTGGTTTTTTTCATTCTCTGCACTGCATATTTTAGCACTTGCCTAAGATATGATGCCATATTTATGATGCCACAAATTCAAGGGGTTTTTATTTCTTTTTCCAAAACAACAAACACCATCTGTAATTCTCTAGGGACCACATCAACATAGGATCATTGCAGTTTCCAACGTTCTACACAACAAGACTAAATAGATTAAAGCTGAATAAAGTGGTCAAAAAAATGAGGCAAGATGGGAATCAATACCATGTTGACTGTAGAACTGGCTAAATGTAGCCTGTAGAAATGTCTCCCATAAGCTACTTGTATTTCTTGTTCTTCTCACCTTATGCACAGCTGCTACTTAATCTGTGCTCTTACTGGGCTGTTCTGATTCTTGAACCTTTCTTTTTTCTCCAATTCTCTTGGATGGGTAAATAATTTTGTAAAACTATAATTTCTATTTGTATATATTACATTTGTGTGTATATGCATACACATAAACGTACACATGTAACCCATTTTGTTTGCCCCAGAAACTAACATTAACAGCAAAGTGGGGAAGAAAATGCATTGGTACTCATTCTTGTGAAGCAAGCTATGTAAAACAGTTGAAGCCACCATCATCATGAAACTCTCTATCATACCTCCTATATTATTTGCTTTTTTACAAGTCTTCTTTAATGTGGTGTATTACTCAAATGCACAGTTATTGTTTTAAGCAAATGGAAAACATAGTAAGAGCTGTCAATGAAAATAATTGTATTCATATCCATTTTCCCTTGTGCCAAAGATTATGAGGAAACAATCATCAATTATTAGAATAACATCCTATCTAGGCAGTGCTTCCACTCTGTTGGCATTTCTAAGTATCAAAAGCATGAAAAAGATGAAATTAAGTAGAACAGCAAAACACCCCCAACCTCTCCTACAATAAGTAGGAGACAGCAGAACACCCCCATATCCTCTCTTATAATCAGTTTCATCTAAGATAGGATTACTTTTTCTTACCTTCAGCCATTTATCAACACACTTGGCATGGAACTCGTGGTTACAGGGTAAGACTCTAAGTAGCTGCCTTGACTCAAAATCACACATGCACACCACACATCTAAAAAACAAATGAAGTTCAAATGTATCTGCTGTATAAGAACAACAAATATGCAACTCCATACAAAACCTTACAGGTATGACAGCAACACAGTAGCTATTTTACTCCTTCAGTAGCTACATCTGACAATGGAAACTGAGAATTGACTCTGTGGGATTTTATGGGTGTTTTGTTGCTTTTTTTATTGACTATGCTTTCACATCACAAAGCAAGTATTCTTGCTCTTCTGACCTAGCTGAGACTGCAAGTTAAAGAAATGAAAATCAAGCCACCTAGATTATGGATCTTTGAACGAGACCAATATACTTACAATGTCTGCTCTGACTGGTGATTGTTTGGATTGAACCTGTAGGATGGAAGCTGCTCAATGTCTGCTTTTGTTAATCCCCGTGGTTTGGCTTCTCCCAGACGTTCTGCCAAATTCAGCAGTGCCTGCAAAACATGGAAACTACACATTTAAAAATTCACTGATCAAACAGGCTCTGATTCCATTAGTGTTGGGACTACCATCACATCTCACTACCCCAGCTGGTAGCACAAAACACCTTTCTATCATGAAATGTTTAGAACCTTAGTTCTCCCACACAACACAAGCTCCTTGGAAAGTCTTTTGGAACTTAACCATCTTTGTAATTATGTAAGATACTATTTTGGGGATTTCAAAATCGACTTCCCAAGGACCCAATTTCCAATTAGTCCTGTGACTGCATGCACAGCTCAGTATGTAATTTGCTTCTGAGGGATCCCCTCACCCTGCAATGAAATTAACAGTGCTGGTAACCAGAAAAAAAAATGTCAGCTAATCTCCTTTACAAGCATATGTGAGTCTGGTCTTGTGAGAGAAATCATAAATTTAATGGGACAGTTTACGAATTTCACTCCATGTCTTGGGTTAGTTGAATTAAAATATGGAGATTTCATCCTCAATTTGGTAAACAAATACATGCCATCAAACTTTGAGCGCTTTTTTGGTTGTTAATTTTTATGTTAATTTTCTATAAGCCAAGCATTGCAACTAAAATCCTTTCACATATATAGTTTGCAGTCTGTCATGTATTTAACTCACACTCCTTCATGATGGGCCTAGGAAACACCTAAGTGTGACAGGGAATCAATGCACAGAAAAGATCCCGTGAAAGCTGCAAATGGTACTGATTTCTTACACTACTGAACCTAGGGCACACATTCTCAGAAGACATTGCTTCTTCCGAACCACCACAGAAGTTATTACAGAAGTGCTCATTGTTAAACTGAAGATGTACAACTACACAGAGATCTTAAGGAGAGCACAGGTGAAGAGATGCAAGTCAGGGTTAATGATGACTAAACTCAAGAGAAATCAAATGGAATCCATTAGCTTCAGATCCAGCAAAGAAACAACAGTTGGAACAGCCTCATAATTATCTAGGATATTTTAAGAGGGTTCGGTGTCTCTAGATGTGAATTACCATACCCTTCTCGGGGCGCAAGAAGAAAAGGCAGTAAGGCAGTTTTATAAACATTACATTTACATTAAGTAATCCTACAATATTAAAACTATTCTGAAAGTTACACTCATAAAACCAGTAACTTACCCTTTTCTTTTGAAAGTGCTTCACTTCTGTTGGGTATTCAAAATCAATTAAATTTTGAAAGGAGAAGAATAACATGTAGAACATAAAAGTTGTACAATTTAATCATTACTAGCCTGGAAGGGTGAATTCTGGGAAAGAGCAATAGACAAGAAGAAAGCTAAACACTTCTAATATCCAGTATTACAAAAATAATCTGAAAGGACGGTTTTTGGATTCTGTCTTCACAGTCACTACATTTATTTGAAAGGCAAAAGCAGGATTAAAAGCAAAATATGATAAAATTTTATCTATTGCTTGAGCTAACGTGTGTTCTTTAAATGTAGTTGTAGTTCACACACCAACCTCATAGTTTTCTACCTCTCCATCTTCCACATCCAACTCAAAGCTGAAAGCTGGTCCAACTGCCGGTGGCACTGGGAGCATTGATCTACCATGAGAGCAAACAAGGATAAGGTTCAGCATCTTGCTGAAGGAAAGCACAGAAACATCTGGCAGAGGTAAAGTAACCTTTTTGATGCCTCTCAAATCAACACATTCTCAAGAACTGGCAAAAATGTTATGTTTGAAGTCAAGAACAGACAGTTGAAGTGAAAGAGTCACAGGAAAAAGCTTTTTCTGCTACTTTCTGATATTGTGAGTGCTGGCTTTTTAACTGCATGCATGTTTCACTTGGTACTTTTAACCAAGCTCAGCTTTATTACAAAAACTAATCTCTTAATTATCACACACTATGGCGAGCTAAAACTGACAAAAAATTGACATTCTGGTTTTAAATATGTTTTATTTTTTCAAGTGGATAAAAGACCACCAAAGAGGAATGCTGAGTTCATTTACGTCTCTAACACAAACGGCAACTTCTGCAAGCCTAAAACACACAACGAAGAGAAACAGGATTTGCTATTGGACAAACTTCCATACTGAAGGCAAGCACAAATTCACTTTCTCATTTACTGTGATATTGGTTAAAGCAGAATCACTTCAGACTGAGAGATCAGAGAGATGCTTTTCTGGGTGTATATTCAGTAAGTCTTTTTACCCCCCAAGATAGTACAATGGGTCAAAACTTCATCCACAGACATGGAAATCACAAATTCAAAGCACTAATATAACAGAATCAGGAATTACTGTGCCACATCATGTCCTCAATGAATAGGCAAGAAGCTATGACATTACTCTCAGACTGCAAGATGCAAAGTTGAACAACTTTGCTGAATCAGATTTCTGGTGCCATTTTCATGCCACGTCTGATATTGTGCAGAGAGAAACTACAGATCTGATGTCAGTGTTTGATTATTTCCTTGTCAATGTCACCTTGGCCACCAGAAACTTAATCTTTGTTTTCCGAACACTTAATTCTTACTTCCAGTACAGAACACGGAAGACTAATATACATCTCATGTCATAGACCCAAAACTGTCTTCCAGAGTCTACCATAACACACTACAGGTAATTCCTAAATGTTAATTGTTCCATATCTTTTCCAGAAACAGCTAATCAGAGGCAGAACAGAAATGTGACAGCTGTGATAGAGTAGCACTTCAGACAATAAAGAGTAACACATCACAGAAGCTCCCACCCTTGTGTTTTATAATCAAGAACCAAACCAAATTAATTTATTCCATAAGTGAAGACTCCTACAACTTGATCTTAGTGTAACCACGTCTCTGTAAGAGTATCACAGGACTATGATTTAAAATTTGTTGAAGATTTTACCAAGAGTTCAGAAACAAGAGGCTACTGTGCCTCAAAATACCTACAAAACTACACTGGACAAAACCTGTTCACTTGTATTTTTCCTTGCTCAGTGGTGTAAGTTATTCAAAATAGACTGAAAAGTTTACACAGAAATGGAAGTTTTCCTCCCAGACAGGTGAAATATGCCTGGTCTCTGGTAGAGTCCAACCATAAAAAGTGGCAAGATGCTTGCTGACTCCTTAATAGCCTACATGGAAGCAAATGTACTTTTGACTTACAGCACATAAGGTAATAGGCTGGGATGGTAAGGGTGTGGTGGTATTGGCTGCTGTGATCGGTATCTGCTGCGCCCTGTGAGTCTTCGAGGCATAAAAGGAGGGTAAGGCTGCAAGAAAGAAGAAAATAAGCTTCAACTGAAACTTGTGGAACTGGAACTTGAGTCCAGTTTTGGGCTCCCCAGCACAAGACAGACATGGACATACTGGAGAGAGTCCAACAAAGGGTCACTAAGATGGGACTGGAGCATCTCACGTGTGAGAAAAGGCTGAGACAGCTGAGCCTGTTCAGCCTGGAAAACAGAAGGCTCGGGGGGATCTTATAAATGTATACAAATACCTGCAGGGAGGGTGCAAAGAAGACGGAGCCAGGCTCTTTTCAGTGGTGCCCAGTGGCAGGACCAGAGACATTGGGCACAGACTGAAACACAGGAGGCTCTGTCTGAACATCAGGAAACACTTCTTTACTCTGACAGGGTGACTGAGCACTGGCACAGGTTGCCTAGGGAGATGGTGGAGTCTCCCTTCCTGGAGATACTCAAAAGCTGGCTGGACATAGTCCTGGACTATGTGCTGCTTGATCAGATGCCCTCCCTTCCAACCTTATCCAGTCTGTCAGCCCATGATTCAACATTTTCTATTCTTAATCTCTACCCTCAATAATGAAATGCACTTTCAGAAAGGCATTATTTAAAAAATCCAGCCTCTGCTAAAATCTAAAAGAATCTCAGCCTCAATTTGAAATTACTATTCCCATCTATAATACACAGTCATATCAATCCATGTGAAAAAGCAATAATATACAACAGAAATCCTTGTAAGTTCTTGTGTTTTTAGTCTACAGTCAATATAGTTGGGAAACAGGATAGGAACTGCTGAATCGCATGTAAATATAAAAGCCCAGGGGGAGCCCTGTGTGTAAGCAGTTGAGTAAACAAGGCCTTAAAAAACTCTTTTAAATGAGATTAAAAAAAAAAAAACTCTTTAAAAAACCTCTAACTTTTAAGCAGTGGTATATATTTACATTTTGGCTTAAAGGCTCGAAGCCTTTCAAGTGCATGTGTAAAGTTTAATCAGTAGAGTTTCTGCAGCTGGACCACACCTATAGAGACACTCAAGCCTAAAGCTTCAATGCATTCATTCCATTGATAAATCAGGGCACTTTTTGTCATCTTTTACTAAAATTTTTTTTTGTATTTTCTACAACTGAAATTCATGTATCCCTACTGAATTCATATTTGAGAGCCTTGAGACTTTTTTTTTAAACTAAGGACACTCTTAAGTCTTTCCTAACACATTTTTCTTCTTACGTGTTTGAAATTCGAAAGCACAAAAGCCCAACATCCCCAATGATTAACTTAAAATCCCCTGATTTTACAATGGAAACATTATAATTAGGAAGCCATGGTCCTACATAAAATTACCATATGAATATAAACACAATGCAAAAGAGTCAGGTTTCTTTTGGTTGGAGTCTCAAACTAGACATATCAAATATTAATTTTACTGCTTTGCGAATTCTGCCATCCAAAAACATTAATAGAAACTGTTGTATTCACTGAATGAAAAAGAATCAGAAATGCAACTATTCCATTCTAATGTTAATGCAAATAAAGCTTTATAAAGATTTAGTATTACTTTATAAAAGGCCACATGGTTACTTGTAGTATGTCTCTATTCTACTCCTTAGCAATAAACAATACAGAGCTGAAGCATCAGGAAGGACAAATCTAACAAGCATACTGAATAAAATACAAGCAGTGAATGGAAGCTTTCAAGTGTCCTGGTCTCCAGAGTGTCTCATAGTGCCTGAAAACGTCATTGAAAACCTGTACACCTTTAGATTAACAATAAGTTGATCACTTTAAAATGGTGGGCCCTTACTTAAAACCTTATAAAAACTGCAGTAAGTATCTGACTAGGTTCTGTGATTTCAAGGAGATTAGTTAAAGACAAGATAGCTGTATATTCTGCAGCTGTAGGGCCTAGAATATAATTCTTATTTAAAATTTAAATAACAATATGCCTCTAAAACCACTGACAACTTCATGCACACATCAAACAATAAAACATTTCAGCACCTGTACTTGGGATCTAGCTATTTCTCCCAGCGTCATACAGGCAGGAGATAGGTTTTTTTGGTTTTTTTTTAAAAAGTGACCCACACAAAACAACAACGCCAACAATAACAATAACAACACCCTGACCGATTTCAGGACTCATATAATTGCCAATTGAAGTACATGACAAAGATCCTAGAAGCAGCACCACTGGACACACCACAGAAGCACACGATTCAAGAAAATTCAACACAGACTTTATCCTACATAATTTTTAATTTTATTTAGTGCTGCTGCAGTTGAACTGCCTGTAGATCCCCTGAAAGCTGATTTAAATCAAGCTTTATAACATGGCTATCTTTATAATATATGGTGTGGTCTAAATTATGGAAGCACTTTACAACTGTTTGAAGAGAAGAACTGTTTTTAAAGCATTCTGGCTTTCCTGAGCTGTGGAAACTCAACATATGGTGAAGAATTAACTAAAAGTGACAACAGTTTTCTAAACTGTTCTAACTAGTTCCTGCAATAGAAGTCCAGGACTATGTGACAACATGGAAAGTTTTCTACGTAAATGCTACTGCACTCCACAGATAATGCTACTGGAAATAATTCGCTGGTGTCATTAAATTACCTTTAACTTGATTAACACAAACTTAAAGAAAACACCACAGTATGCAGCTATTCCAACAATGGAATATGATTACAAAAGTGTGACTTTTCAACAAAATGTACTACAGAATCAAGATCAAGAATGTTAATGCAGTATGAAAGAGAATGTAGCATAGAACACAATACTTACTACACCAAATGACACCTCCTGGTGTAATGGATCATGGGCTAGGAACTGAAGAGGAGCTGAGGGAGGCAACGTTGGTGGATGGGCTGAGGGAGGGTATGTAAAACCTCCTACAGGAAGATGCTCTCCAAGCAATTCTACGTCATTTTCTATCCTTTGAAGTGGCTAAAAAAAAACCAGAGATAGCCTTTGTTGCAATAACAGAGATGAAATGTTTTCCCCAATAAAGAACTGCAGTCCCAGTTGTATATTCTGTGCTGCCGTGATAAATTTTATAGTAACTCTGTGAACAATTCCTAGGTCATTAACACTAACCAAAAAAGCAAAGACAACACTACATATTTGATATAAATTCACCTTTTCCAGCTAGCCATGCTTATAGACCAGGAATTTATGCGATCTAGCAAATATAGGAGTGGCTGTAATTTCCTGTATCTTGCATTTTTCAGGACAAATATTTGCTCTCCTTCTTGCCAGGCTGCTCTCACTGTATAACTATGCGAGAGAAAAAAATAAACAACCATAGACAAGAACTGAAATTGTGCCAGAAAAACTGAAAAGTGGAGAGAAAACATGGTGGCTCCAGTAGATGAAACTGATAATGATATCCAGTAATTAAGCAGATGCTTTCCTAGGAGGGTCATGCAAGCAGTTCTAACAAGTGCATTCCTGACGTTTCAGAAGCATAAGATTCCAGACTAGTTTTGTAGCTAGTCAAATCTATTACGTCAGGTCCAAGAGTGCCCAAAAACCAAACAGAAACCCTCAGGAACAGGAACCCTGTTTCATAAATACACCTTTCTGTTACTGCGTTATTCCACCATTGCAAGAAATTCAGCTAAGAAAGCCACACTGTGGAACCAAAGGAATAGTCTGTTTTCCTGTTATGCAGAACAAACTAGATATTCTTAAACCACTATGATGCCAGCTTTTTGCCAGAGTTGAAAGTTGACAGACAAGCCTAGTTAAAAACCTAAGTAAGCTACTCAAGCTAAAACCTGAGTCCATACACTTCCTAAAGCAAAGTCTTATAAAGATTACTACCACAGAAAACCACTTTGTTATGACAGTGGAAACTCTTCTCCCATCACTGTAATGAAGTGATTACAACCCTACCCACACCTGTGACATGGCATGAAGGAATCTCAGCAGTGACTCCTCAACAATAAAACTATATCTTATTTCTGCATTACTGAAATACCTGCATCTTCTACTCAGCAGGGCAAACAAATGGACAAGTAGTCAGATAACCACACAGAAAGAGTGGTAGGCCACTTATGTAAACCTGATTTCCCCCTAAATCCAAAACAGGGTCACATTCTCCCATGTCTGCATAGTCCCTATCATTAAGCCAAATCTGCTTAAGCAGACAACATCGGTAACTTTCATAAGTGTGAAAAGAATGTTCTAGGAAAAGGACTGGTCATTTAAAAATTAATCACGAAATAATACAAAAGAAGCATGTAATTAAAGTGCTTCTTTCTCTGCTAAGCTTTTCTCTGCGGTGTCTACTATGCTTACACAACCTCCTCTGGATTCTATTCTGCTTCCTGGGAAAGAAATACCTGATGCTGAAGGAAATACCCATCCTTCTGAGAGAATTAAAAGCCTATGGAGAAACAGCACAGACAATGATGAAATCTGAAGTGAAACACTGAACTTCAAAAGTATTTTTTTATCTTCGTATCAAGTGGTTACAACTTGAAAGAAAATCCTTGTTTCCTCAATCAGGTGTCAGTACTATGTGCCCATCCAGCCCACCAGTTCTACTGAGAGTGGGGTAAGAAGCATTACTTACCGACCGCGATTGCTGTGCTTGGAAAGGAACAAATTGTCCTGGAGGAGGTAAGTGAGGAGGGTGGTGTGTAGAGATATGAGGAGGATGCAAAAGGAATGGGTCACTAGAAATGAGAGGTGGAAATGCTGCATATGGTACAGGTAGATGCTGGACTGAGCACGCCTGAAGCATCTGAAATAAAATGAAAACAATATATTTTTGCAGCACAAACATTCCTTATATAATATTCCATATCCTATATATTTATTATGGAAAGATACTATTATAACAGAGTAGTTCTTTTGCCTGGTTGAAAAAGCCTCCAAAATACACATAAATAATAACTCATTCCAATACCAAGGAAAAGTGATTAGCACAGGACAGGCTCTAAGAAGCAACACAGTGTCACATCTGCTAGGAGCTCATGAGGTCACCGGGAGCTTGGATTTTCAATACTCCAGGATTAGACATGCTCCTAAGTGATGAGGAGCAACAGTTATCCTAATTCATTTTATTTTTCCCACATATCACCATCTAAACAACATGCCAAAGCAATGGTCTTGCAACCACTTTAAGCTCTAGATGCAGCTGAGGGACTTTCAGCTGTCAGACTGTGCCTAAAAGACCTCTGTTGCCTCATAGACTATGAATAATTCATACAGTCTGCTCAGTTTTGCACATTTGGGTGAGTCCTATGCTCTTAAAGCAGCTCTCTAGTGACAGATACTATGGCAAATAGCTCTTTTTCCTCTTTCTTCAAATTCCTGGCATAAAAGCAACTTTGGGCACTAAAGTTTGAACAATAAAATTATGAAGACACTGCAGGGGAAGAAGAATGTGCTTTGTAGCACTGTTCAGTTTAACTTCCACCTTTATATACGGAGGAGCAAGGAACCTCCATTCTCTTTTTTCTTGCACTTTGATCCATTAGCAGAATGTCAGGTATTTCCATTACCCTTTTAACAATTAAAAGAGCATTTAATTGAGATATTCATTATCAAATCTTAAAAAAAAGATTACCCAGTTTTGATCTCTCAGTTTTTTTCTTATTAGTCATGTCACAAGCCATACGTTTGAATATTGACTATAATAGCATAAAATGGTAAAAGGAACTAATGTAAAATTAGATTTCAGTGGTAGAGGTGGAACTATCATCTCAGTTTGCTGTGATCATGACCAAACATAAATCTTCAAATACACCAAAACATTAGTAGATTGATTTGATCTGACTACTACTATTTTCAACTTAAATGCTGACTATTCTTTTCCCTCAGTTACTACATCATTTTTGTAAAAACCAAACACCATAGACAAGTATTTCTATGCTTGTAATACATTTTTATTGTATTTTACTAAATTGAAAACTGTCATCTGAAATAACTGAAGATAAACTTGCAAGTAGAATATCTCACAGTCCTCTTCATAACATGAGAGTCTTTGGGAAACATCAAAATAGGGTTCTATGTGGTAGAGATTACCATAGCTCCTATATATGTTTGGAATGTTTGATTTGTGCTATGCCCATGTCACTTTTTTAAGTTAGAGCAAATGAGGCCACACTAACTTCCAAGCAGAAAGAAATGAAAATTACCTGTTTATTCATTCAAGCTTTTAAAAAAGTTCTTCTATTTGAATGTATCATAGAATGGCCTAGGTTGGAAGGCACCTTAAAGACCATTTTGCTCCAAACACCCTGCCATGGGCAGAGACACTTGTCACTAGACCAGGTTGCTCAGAGCTTCACGCAACCTGGCCTTCAACACTTTCAGGGATGTGGCATGTGTAACTTTTCCAGGCAACCAGTTCCAGCATCTCACCACCCTCACAGTAAAGTATCTTTTTCCTAATATCTAGTCTAAACCCACTCTTTTCCAGTTTGAAGTCATTCCTCATCTTGTTCCGTCACTACATGCACTTGTAAAAAAGTGTTTCTCCACCTTTCTTGTAGGCTGCCTTCAGTTAGGGCACCACAAAGCCTTCTCTTTTCCAGGCTGAACAAACCCAATTCTCTCAGCCTTTTGTCATATGAGAAGTGCTCCATCCCTCTGATCATCTTGGTGGCCTCCTCTGAACTCACTCCAGCAGGTCCATGTCCTTCCTGTGCTGGGACCCCAGAGCTTGAGGCAGTGTTCCAGGTGGGTCTCACCAGAGCAGAGGGGCAGAATCCCCTCCCTCCCCTGCTGCCCACGCTGCTTTGGATGCAGCCCAGGACACATTTGGCTTTCTGGGCTGGGAGTGCTCATGGCTGGGTCATGTGCAGCCTCTCACCCACCAGCATCCCCAAGGCCTGCTCACAGGGCTGCTCTCAAACTGTTCATCCCCAGCCCGTGTTGATATGACCCAGGTGCAGCACTTTGTGTTTGGTCTTGTTAAACCACATGAGATATCACGTGGGCCCACTTCTCAAGTTTGTCCATGTCCCTCTGGATGCCATCCTCTCCTTCGAAGAACTTTTAAAACTGATGAAGTTATTTAATAAATGGCATTTGTTTATTTCATAGTTACACTTGCAGTGGGAGACACAAATACTGTGAAAATAACAAAGGATACTGGGAAGTTCACAGATGAAGCTGCTGAGCAAGGTGACATGCTGGAGGGCATAGGCTACCTTTAAGATGTATTTTCATAGGCTGGAGAAACTGACTGACAGGAACTATGTAAAGTTCAAAGGCAAATGTGAAGTCTGGCACTGGAAACAGTAATTCCACGGCACAGGACACTCTGAGACTAATTGGTTGCAGTCAGATTTGCAGGAAAAAAGTGGGATTGTGGTGGACATGTACCGAATACCCATGGTGTACTCAGTCAGAAAGGCCTATGGCAGGCTGGGCTGCATTGCCAGGAACGCAACTTCTGAAACCAGGGAAGTGATTCTGCCTGTCCATTCAGAATTTGTGACACTCATCTCAAGTCCTGGGCCCAGTTTTGGGTGTCCCAGTGCCAAACAAAGACAAGGACAACATGATCACCAGGAGCTTGGAGAAAACTGCATAAAAGAGGTGGCAGAACCAGACTTGTTCTGCCTTAAAAAGAGAAAACTAAGCAAAACCCTTACCCCTGTGTCTAACTACTTCCTGAGAGTGGACAGGAAGAATTCAAGTCCTCCTCAAGAAGCAATGTGAAAAAGCACACGGACCAATGGGACCAAAATGCAACAAAGAAAATTCAAGCAGACCTACAGAGGAAATTCTTCATCATAAGGACAGTCAAACACTGGAGCAGAAGCTTAGAGGGGTTGTGAAATCTCCATACTTGGAAATTGGTACAGCAGTAGGTGACCACCAGACGACCCCCAGAGTCCCCTCTTAAAACTATTCCTCAATTTTATGCTCTAACAGAAGAAAGCATAAACTCTGCCTGCTGATGCTATAGAAACTTAACTGTTTATATTTATTTGTACTGGATCTGTTCACTCAACACACTTGATTAACTGTTGTACATTCAAAACAAAAACCAGAGCTTTACCCCTATATGTATTAAAAGGACAACTGCATTGTTGAATCACAAAACATTTTATGAATTGTAGATAATATACCTATTCAAAGCACAGGGTAAGATTATTAGTATCCTTTGGACGGACTTCCCTAAACCCCAATACAGTTTCAGACTTTGCTCTGTTGTTGTTGTTTCTTAGGACGTGTTGCTTTCTTGCCTTGCAGAATTTACTATGTAAGTATTGTTCCAATCTCTGGGTACTCATTCTGAGATTGCTTTGTTCCACTAATACCACCCTTAAACAGAAGAAAAAGGCTGTCTCTTATGCTGCCTCAGGGATACACACCAGCTTATGTAACAGATTTTCACCAATTTGACAGATAAGGGGAACTGATCCTCGCAAACACTCCAGACTAGCCAGCAGCATGCTGCAGACCTTGCTGCCTCTCACGGAGATAAATGGCACCTGGACACAATAAATGCAAATTACCCTTAGTCTTCAATGAGCAGCTTAAAGAAATACATGGGCCATATCAAGGGTTTTGTTTCAGTGCCATACAGGCTTATTCACGTCACAAAATGCACCACAGGAAAAGCAAAGTTATGCACTTCTGACAGAGACCAACATCACACCAACATCAGAAATGTTCACTACACGCTGTATATAATACTGTGTATGACATTATAGATTTATACTATAAAAAAAAAAAATTGAAACTGGTGTAGTTAGAGAGACCCACTTACTGGGGGAGGCACACTGCAAACTGGAAGGTGCTGGCCACTGAAAACCACTGAGCACCCAGGGACCTGCTGCGTGCTGCAGGCTGGAATGTGCTGGCCTGTGCAAAGTGGTATCCCATGCGGAGCCACAGTTGTCACTGTATATGAAACAGGAACTGTGCCCTGGTGGATCTGCAGCAAAAGGAAAAGAAAAAGTATTTAATAAATTACTGTGAAGTCTTAACACTGCTGTACAATGAAGTAAGATAACAAGTTTTTACTTACATATCAGAAAAATAATATATTCATGAAGAAAGTGTAAAAGGAGGCACATGGTTGCTATTTGTGTTCATTAGAGTGTTTTTAATCAATGGAATATTATTTATTGATCACAAGTTTCTGGGCAAGAGGGATCTCTCAGCTTAAAATATCAAAACTTCAGTGGCACCTTAGTCACTCAAAAGCATGTCAGACTACTAAGCCTGCCTACCCTTCCTTCTCTCCCCCAGGTTAATTCTTAGGAAATAAGAGGCAGTAACTCCCACATACAAGCTAATCCACAAGTAGCTCAAGAATTTACCCAGTTCTGAAGGGACTGATTCAATATCTACTCAAGAGACATATATCTTTAAATAACTGTTGGGGTTTGGAATCCT
>VZTJ01003260.1:538397-568362 GCA_013397795.1 Orthonyx spaldingii | reverse complement strand
TTACAGAGGTATTCCACATAGAGACCTGACACTTTTCTCAGAAAATGGGTCAAAACCAGCAGAGCCAATGGTTGAAGCAGGACATCATGCACCAGCCTTTCTGCTTTTTGCCTCTAGCTGTGTCAACACCATGACCAGTGGCAATTACTTCTAACTGGCCCCTTCTATCCATTGATGAAAAGGAGTACTGCAGTTTCATTACTGGAATTAATGTGTCCATAGTAGGAAAACCTTCATTTTATTAAGTATTTAGTATCTCCCTCGTTGTCTGGGAGGCCTTGAATTTGCCAGTGAGTGTCCCCTTGGAAAAGGGAGACATTGTAAGGATGCTTTTTCTACAGAGAAATTCTATGGTTGTTCTTGCTTCTGGGACATAAATAAATCAAATTATGCTTTGGAAACAAGCAGATGCTATGGATGGGTTTCTTTCCATTTTATTTTGTCCTGTATCTCTGAGCCACATGAAGTTGCAACCAGTGTTGGGAATTTTCACAGAAGCCATAATATGTCTGCATTGGATAAAAACCTCTTTGTTTTGGTTTTTTTTTCTTGCACGCCCTGACATACCAAGCTCTTTTCTTATGACCAGAAGAATGAGCACATAAATGACTAGATACAGCAAGAGGCAGAGACAAACCTGTTACTCTCTGATTTTGGAGGTTTTGACATTTCCTGTCCCCTGGACATTTCTTATGCTCTTTCCCTCACAGCCACTCTCTTGTCAGCAGCACATCTGACGAACACAGGCAAAAGTAATATTTCCACCTAATACAGTCAGGAGTTTGACTGTTACTTAAAAGAAGCTTCTGCGTAGCCACTTCCATGTTTTATGAAGTATTTGAGAAATGATAAACATACTAGGAGGTACCACCTAGGCATGCAGGTTTATGTGTGTGCCTGTGTAGGCAGTAGAGTTTCTAAGCAGTGTAAAATCTGTTTTTTAAAGGCATCTTTAAAAAAAAAAAGACAGTGCAGTGTATAAATCAGACATCAGAGCAAAGAGAACATTTTCCTTTTACACTAAGAAGCAGTAGAGTAAGCACTCACAAAACTAGATTGGGGTTGCTATTAGTTCTTTGTGGTAATGCAACTGCGTGACTGAAAGCCACAAAGAATCCTGTAGCAGAAAGCTACACTGCCCTGAATATATATTTTAATTTAACATGAAGATCAAGTTCACAGAGTGAAAGTGGTCTTGCTGCAGCAAAAAAGGTGCTTGGTTATTATAAATCAGAGCGCTGATCATGTATCTAAGCAAGTAACTCTCTACCACTGAGGTAAGTCAGGTGATTTCTTTAGTATTTTGGAGATGAGGAGCAAAGGACAGAAATCAAGGATATGCTGTCAGACCTGCCAATAATTGCCAGAAGGGGCAGGAGCAACTTACAATAATACAGGGTTCTTTCCAGCACAGCTTCTCACTTAGGCAAGTATCCTAAGTGAGTATCCTCTGCCTTTGGTACAGGCCTGACGAGTGCTCCAAGTTCTCCCAGGCTTGTGGTTTTGCTTCTGATTATGCTAAATTTTCCAGAGATAGACAGTATGCACTAGAACAGGCACATGGAACAGGATTGGTACCAGTTCCGAAGCCTGAAGAAAATGTGCCAGGTGTACATGATCTCTGCTTCATTCCTTGTGTTCCCTTGAAGTACCTGGGAGGCGTTCAGTTTTCAGGACGTGGGCTCAGAACTGCACTCTTGCTAATGCCTGAGCACCATTTCACTGCAAAAACATCGACACCACAAACATAAGAAACCGTATATTGTTACCGTTTTGTAGAAGGACTGGGGAGAGACTGTGCAATTTTCACATTTTCAGTGCTAAAGAAAGAATATGTTTTTTCCACTAGCTCAGAATAAGAAAACTCTCTCTTATATTGAACACAAACACGAAGAAACTCCTACCCTGTCTGAGCTCTGCTGTGGGGTTTATCAGCCACAAATCAGCCCCATAACAGAGGCAAGGCAAAGAAGGTACAGGAAGCCCAGCTCTGCGAAACGACAGGGGGTGGAAGCTCCCTGGCTTCAGGGACCTAACCTACCAGAATAATGGGGTGTCATGGCACAGAAGTGAAGAGAGGGCTGTGACTGTGGTTGCTGCTGATATACTACACAACAGGAATCTGGCACAAGCCAGACTGTATGGAGGACCCATGTGAGACAGAGACAAGATCAGGCTTGAATATTAAGTGCAAAAGCTGCTTGTGCTGTGTGTGAGAGGAGCACAAGTGCAGTGGGCAAGTCAGATTGTTCTTTGGAACTGCCCTTCCAAAAATAAACATGCTCCAGGATAACTGGATGATATGTCAGAAAGATCTGACCAGAGACCTAAGTCCTCTGGAATTTAACTGCCTTCATCTGGCATTAGGACAACAGACTTTAGGGAGGAGTTTGAGAACTCAGTATCAAACTTACTAAACCTACAACATATCTTATGAACTAAATATTAAACTTCTGAAAACTAAATACCAAATAAATATTACCAAGGACACAGAGTAAACACACAACTTTTCTGCAAGTCCTTACAAAGTAGTTCTAAGGACTACATCCCTTTGCAATATCTTTTTTGTTCAGTGCTGAAAATATGACAAGGTTTTCTGAATATGATATTTAAAAGCAAATGGTGTCAGTTGAGGAGTTCTGCTCGCAGCACCATTGCATGGGAGCCTGGACATCTCATTCAGACACATAATTCTAAGAGCCAATGGAAACTTTTTTCCTAATCTTATCAGTGGTTTAGATACTTTTCTTTTCTTTAGAATTAAAAAGAATTGCTAAAGAACTAATGACATAAGAATGCAACCACCATCCTTTATTGCATTATCAGTGAAGATTTTAACTACCATTAAAAAGGCTTTTTATAGTGCCCAACTTGGCAAAACAGCCATCAGGCTATGAGGCATCTATCAAGGTTTGCAAACCTATATCTGCCTTCATCCAGATTTCTCTCAGTAATGAGATTGCAAGCATAATAACAGTACTGGAGTCAGAGTTAGCCCCTATTTACAACAGACTAAAAGGTCAGAATTTCAGCTACAGGAATATCTGCTATAAAAGGGAGTTAATAGCAAATTTGAGGAGGGTTTTTTGAGTACAAATTGCTATTTATAGGATCATAAAATAGGCTGTGTGTCACTCATAGCTACCACTAAGCAGGACAGCCTTGGTCCAGAGGGCTGCACTTAAACAGAATGCTAGGGCTTCATATAGGCTTTGTCAGCATCCAGACTTCTATTCACAATCAAAATTGGGTTTTGCTTCATTTGGATTATTCTTTGGATAATAATCAGCCTGGAGAAAGCCCCACTTATCTCTGTGCAAAAGGATTAAAAAACCTACAAGTTCTAGCCTGACCAAGAGCACAAAAGATACGGCTCAGATGATCTCAGAGATGGGGAACTGTCCAGTGTTAAATCCTCAGGATGAGATTGCAAATGCTCACAATGCACCTGGTGTAACAATACAAAAATAATAGTGCCTGCCTAATCTTCTGTTACTGCTGTCTTTCTATCAACAGGTGTCGTGGTTTGACACTGGCCAAACATCAGGCACCCATGAAAGCCGCTCACTCACCCTCCCCTGCCACAGCTGGGCAGAGGAGAGAGAGGGAAAAAATTAACAAAGGGTTCATGAGTTGAGATAAGGACTGGGAGAAAAACACTCCAAGGGCAAACCAGGCTCAGCTTAGAGGTACAAAGTAAATTTATTACCAACAAAATCAGAGGAGGATAAATAGAAGCAAAATAAGCCCTAAAAACACCTTTTCTTCCCCCAGCCCCTCCCTCCTTCCCACCGACAGCGCAGGGAGACAGGGTGTGGGGGTTTCAGTCATTTGTCACCTGAGATCTTCTTCCACTGTGCAGGGAGAGGAGTCCTTCCCCTGTGAGACCGTGGGGTCCCTCCCACAGGAGACAGTTCTCTGTGAGCTTCTCCAATGTGGTTCTAATCTCACGGGCAGCAGTCCTCCCAAAACTGCTGCAACATGAGTCCCTTCCATGGGCACACAGTCCTCCCAAAACTGCTGAGGCATGGGTCACTCATCCACAGGGCACAATCCTCCAAGGACAGGCTGCTCCAGCCTGGAAGCAGGACCTCTCTCTCCACCGGGTCTTCCACTGGATCACAGCTTCCTCCAGGCATCCACCTGCTCCAGTGTGAGCACCTCCCCCACGGGCTGTGGGTGGATCTCTCCATCCCCCGTGGGCCCCATGGGCTGCAGGGGCACAGCTGCCTCACCATGATCCTCACCACGGCCTGCAGAGGAATCTCCGCTCCAGCGCCTGGAGCACCTCCTCCCCCTCCTTCTGCACTGACCTTGGTGTCTCCGTGTTGTTTTCCCTCACATGTTCTCACATCCTCCTCTTCTCTGACTAGCAAAAAAACTGTGCCCACTTTGTTTTGATTTTCTTCTTAAATCTGTCATCACAGAGGAGTTACCAGCCTCTCTAATTGGCCCAATTTTAACCAGCAGCATGTCCATCTTCAGAGCCATCAGGGATTGGCTCTGCTGGACATGGTGGAAGCTTCCAGCAGCTTCTCACAGAAACCACCTCTGTGGCCCCCTGCTACCAAAAACCAGACTGTGCTAAACCAACACAGCAGGCTTGTTGGCCCTTGCTTATTTTTACTGCCTCTGGTATTTCAATTCATGCATACGAACTTTTTCCTATGAAGTAATTTGCTTAATATCGCTACATCAGGAGTTTATCTTACATTGAATCAAATAAGAGTTTATTCATTTCATGTATTGCCTGACAATGTCATTTAAATACAACATATTAAGAGGCAGGGCAAGCACAAACAACCCTGTAAACCAGTGAGTTTTTGAAGCCAGGTAGCCCAATACACCAGGAAAAATATTGAATTATGAAACTCCTTTCTATATGTACCTTGTCACAATAAAAACTGTGCCTGGGTTCTGGCCCATTCACATGAACTGCCTTGAGAGGCAACTACAAATTCAATGTTTTATTTGAAAACAACGATTTAAATTACAGCTATCAAGTACATCAGAGGCAATGTTCCCCTGATTCAGTTCTGCTTGTTTCAGGTTTTATGCCATGGGGTTGAAGCATGAATTCTTACAATGTTTAAATTCTTAAGTCTTTAGACTTAATGTGAAAAAAACCTCATTAAATGATATTTTGTCACTTTTCTTAATCTCCAATGTACAGAAGAATGAACTTGCCTTACTTAAAAAAGAAGAATCTTCACAGGAGTCTAAATGGAGGTGAATGTCAGCATGGACTTAAAAAAAAAATTAATAAAACTTTTCAATTTAAATATTTTAAAATAAATCTGCATGTAATGATGACCAATTATTATGCCATACCTATTCAAGCAATTACATTAGGTAAAAATCATACAGTGGTACATTCTTTCTCCTAAAGTTTCACAAAAATTAGACCTTCAAAAATATTTTAACACCACACCACCTTTGCCAAATTCTACTCCTTTGAACAAATAAAATCTTTTGCTCTGTGCTGAATAAAGTATTTCATTCCATCCTAAAATGTATATTTGAAACAGGGCAGCATCATCTGGTGTCACCACAAGGTGGTGATGAAAGGGCAACTAGAGAGTATTTTTTAATCTACTAAGATCACCCAGAAGTCAAATGTGTGTTATCCCAACTGCCTGATCTTATGCACTGAACAATGAGCAAAATAAGGATTATCAGACACCACGTTTTGAAATAGCTGTGAAAGAGACATTTTGGATCTCTGTGAATTCTAGCAAAACCCAGGAGGTAGAATGGAGGAAAAGGGTCAGTTTTCTCCTCTAGAAGAAACAAAAGACCCATCTCATCTCTCAGATCCTACTGCTACAACAGCTGAAAAGTAGAGTGGAATGTAAATAGATACAATGGGAGAACTCTGCAACATAGATGAGATGTTACTTCTAAAATAATTTCTGGTCTTTCAGTATTTCTGGTGAAACAGGAACTCATATCACATTTCTCAGCAGAGATATTAACCAAGGAAAAAAGGCAGCCGGTAACTTTGCAGATTCCTTCTCACAGATTGTATGAGTGGTCAACTTGATCAGGTTAAAAGTCCAATGCAACAAATATTAGTTATTTCAGCTCCCTGGGCCAGGTATTTTTAAGACAGTTGCATGATTTGAGTTCTCAGATCATTCTTTTTACTCGTCAAGACAGTATCTGTGAAAAGATTTGGTGTATCTGTACGGTACAGAGCCTGGGCTGAACTCCATGTTGCAAGTGTTCTCCAGTGACTTTTGTTCTGTTTGTTCTGATCCTTTGGGACTTAAGTTTAGCTTATTGATTCTCACAGATATCAAACACTAGTATGTGCCAAAAAACCTCTGTGATTTCAAGACATTAACTATATATGCCATTTCATATACAATCATTCTGTCTTCTAGATGATATTACTGAGCCAAGTCTTGGCAGGGAAAAGTTGGGAAAGCTTGAGCTGGTTTAGGTAATGAAGTAAATGTATGTATCCCCACCTACCTGGAAAAAAGATTTAATTCTCTGTTCAGACAGTTATTTGGATCACAATAATATATTGAAATAGTGATCTGGGGAGAAAACAAAGCTGCCGTGCTCCAGCTGCATACTCACTGAAACCATGCCAAACTCATTAGTAAGCTACTGTTGGTATTTACAGCTTATCAGGATAAACAGTTCCTTTTTGCAGGGCTCAAGTTGTAAATTCCCATTATAATCAAAGGGCACAGGGTTCAGAAAGGCAGCCCAAAGAGGGAAGCTTAAAATGCTTTGCTCAGTACCACACTTTTGTCTCATCAAAATTCAAGTTGCAGCATTTCCTGGATTTTAGTGCTGTCTCATTCTACTTTCAGCATTTTTATCCGAAAGAGTAGCTACGGCAGTTTCTAAAGAAAGAACAGAGCAGCATGAGGAAGCACATCCCCAAATTACAATTTTTGAGATTCTGACTCACTTACTTTTTCTTCTTACTATTTAGACAAGCTTGCCAAGCACTAGGGTGTTGCAAATGTCAAATATCATCACTTGTTTTCACCAATATCTAGTTTAAAAATGCTGACCTGATGAAAACATAAACTCCCAAATTCATTGTAACTACCAGCATTGTACCATCTTGTTCTTTTCTTCGCCTGAAGTGTTGTCAGTATTGCCAAGTTCCCAAATTAAGTGATGTTTGGAGTTCGGCCCAGATGGAGTCATATGATTCTGAGATCTCATGTTTTAGCCATTGTTGTTACAGAGCTAAATCACCCAAGCAAATGCATTTCTTTTGCAGTGATACGAATAGTGGACAGCGAGCTGAGAATTATTTTTCAATTTTCAGGGATGTCAAGGTTCTGCTTTCCAGATTATATATAGGTGCCATACACCACCAGTCTGGTGTTTCCGTGTGCCAGACAGGCCTCGTTGGTTCTGCTGTAGCAAGCAGGGCTGATTTCTTGTTATACATTAGTATCAGAAAAAACGAACTGTTAGGTTAGCAAGTCTGCTTGCACAGGAGAAATCCATGGGTTCTCAGTTTCTAGTATACGCATCCTCATCATAGCACAGGCATTGTATATATGGAATACGTGCAGTCTTGGAAGTGGAGCTTCTCTGAGACAGAAGCAGTGTTTACAATTCACTTAAAAAAAGAAAAGGTGACAGAATGAGCCAGTAGCAAAACTGGGAGATCTTTACCTCTGGACTACCCTGAACCCCCCAGATCAAGTTTATCTTCCTCAGAAAGTGTCAAGAACAGCACCATGAAATCAGGAAATTCCATCCTGCACATTAAAATAATGGAGACTATCAGGAAAAAGGCTTGATGAATAAACTGACCTTTCTGGAGTTATACTGGAGATTCCTTTGATTTACACATCTTAATTAAACCAACTGTAACTGAACTATTTCATGCCTAACACAGCTGTGATGGATTAGTCTCAGCTCACTTCATACCAATTGAAGGCAGGGAAAGGAAGGAATTTTACATTAGCACATAAATGGGCTGTGTACATCCTTATCACCAGATATTGCTGAAATAAGAGAGCAAGCAAGCCTGTATAAAACATAAATCATGAATTGTGGTAAACATGAGAAATTAGAACAATGCAGGCACAGAACTGAAACAGATGCTAAGCTTTATGTACTGTCGTTTAAACCAATACCTGACTCCTGAGGATTAGAAAGTGTCTTGCACCTTTAATGATTGGATGCTGGACTTGAATTTCTCCAATAGAAACAGAAATGTCCATTCTACTGGAATATTCTGCTCTCACCCTTACTGCAAAATAAGACAGAAATAACTGTCCAAACCTGCAAAATCAGGCAGAAGAATCCCCTGCTTCAGCTTACACGTGTAGCATCTGTTGCAGAAAATGAAATGAATGCCTCTACACCCTGCAAACATCTCCATACACCAGTTTCTTTCCACTAACTTCCATTGACTTAATTCAGAGAAAAATTCCCCACAGATTTCTCATGTTTTCTTAGTCCAGGTACTTGAAATAATGGAGGATAGATCACACACAGCCTTAGTATTCTGTGCAACCACACTGGGGATAATAGACACGGCACAACATGCAGAGCAGCACTAAAGTTAGTCCCAAACTAGCTGAGCTAGCAGACTTCCAGGCCACATCATTGGAGTGCTGCAAAGGGTTTTCAAGTGCAAAACTTCCTCCTTCATATCCTTAGCTTGCCTACCCTGGGAGATTGCTAGGGAGCATCTCCACTGGAAAAGAAATAGCCTCAGACTTTGTTGTCAAGTGAAGATATCCTGTTCATTCCTCAAGCCAAGTATCTAAGTCTCTAAGGAATCAGAGAAGTGAAACATCTTCCTGTTGTTCAAGCAGAGCCTTAACAATTCCTCATTTCTTTGCAACCTCCTGACCAAAGAAAAGAGGGACAGACTCCAGTGCTTTGGACCTCCAGAAGAGAGGGGAGTCAGGCTTCGTCTGGACGTTCCTGTCCCTTTCCTCTCAGGAAATGTGTCTCAGTTCATCCGGTCCTCTGAGCCACTTCCTCCTGGCTTTTCAGTCGCCTGCTTTCAGAGCACTTTTGCAAGTAAGCCCAGTCTTCCTTGCGCAATCTGGAGCTGTGCTCAAGGGGAGCCTTGCTGGGAGGTGGCCTAGAACACAACCACAACATATCACAAAATGAAGTTCCTTGGCATTGTGACCTGCTCAGGAGCCTAGGTGGGTGAACATCATGCATTTTAAGGATCTCAAGGCTGATTTCAAGACAGCCACAACATTTCATCCCAGCAGGAACTATGTGCCTTTGCTGTGTGTCGGTGACCCAGGACAGGCTCCAAGTAAGCTGACAGGCCATTGCATTGCATTGAGTGGACTCCTTCATCCCCACCAGGTCGCACTGAGTTGCACACACAAGTTGCTGTGCTGTGCTGTGCTGACTTCACTGCACAGCTCTGTCTGAAGCCAGCTCAAAGCCAGCCCAGGCTGCTCTGCACTGTCAGCATCTGCACAGCACGGACGTGGCCCACAGAAGCTGTTAGGACAGGACTTCTAGGAGTGATGGGAAGCAGAATTTCAGACTAGGCTGCAGGGAGGTCTTTCGTACTTTTATCACCTACACTCAACCCCAGGAGTACTTTGAAACTTGAGTAATATTTTATTTACCTACACATGTGTATAAAGGGTTCACAACAGCTCTGAATTCAAAGTCAGATCCCCCGGTTTCAGTCTTGCATTTAATGTAAGCTTCCCTGAAGGGAGAAGGACTCTGGGAATGTGGGCTTCACCTCAGCCTTACCTACTCTCCAGTAGAAGTTGTGTAAAAGGAAATTTACTCTCATCAGGACTTTCAGGTGCGTGGGTGTTTCCAGAAATAAGCAATACCCAACCACAGAATAACCAGGAAGAGGCGTTTCAAGCATATTGTGCCACTTTGCTGCCAAAAAAGTTATTATTTATATCTCCATAGCCAGCCTGCTGCATTATGCCATTCTGCTAGGGGACTTGCCATGTGGTGGGATCCGTGGGCTAGGAAATGACCACTGCACCCTGGCCTTCATGCCATGGTGAACACAAAAGCTCAAATTACAGAGTCTGCAATTGAAAACATTCGGACAATCAAATCTGAGGCAGACTGGATGAACTCCAGAGTTGTGTTAGAGTCACACAGTGGAATAGCTGGAGGAACATCAAAGTGCATCAGCTAAGTAGATAGAGAAGTTTTGCATTTGCCTACACAAAAAATGATGCTATGAATACTTTCGTTTTCTCTTTCACATACCTCGATATGCAAAATTAATGTATTTGTTACAGAATATACAAATAAAACTTCTGAAATTCTTTTTCTACCATTATAACAAGTTCTAGGCTCTAAGACAGGTCATCAAAAGGCAGGAAATTCACTGACAAGTGTGACACACTGCAATCTCTGAAAGAATTAAATTGGTTTTAATGCTCTATACATCAAACAAGGCCATTGCATACTGTAATCTAGCTTTAATTTTACCTTCTTGCCAAATTGCCAGACAAAACTATTATATTTCATTGTTGGGATGAGACTTACTCTGTGACTGAAACAGATCTGTCAGTACACAGAGAATCATGATCCTTTCCCAGAACCATCCCCAGCTGCAGAGATTTACTAATTTATTTGCAGACTCTTGAGCTATCTGTATCTTTATGATTCTCAGCTGACTTAGAGAGAGACAGCAGGGAGAATTCTTACATGCAGAAAGTCGTGGTATCTTCATGAGAAGTTAACAAAACTGGGCCATCTTAAGTTTTTACCAAACGGTGTTCCAGCACTCTGATATTCATGTCCTCATTGGAAACTGAGTTCCTGGAACAAATTTAATTTCTGTCTGCACTCAGTTAAAAGTTAAAAACCAGCTTTACAGTTCCTGCACTTCTTGTTGAATTAGTTATTAGCATGGAATCTGCTGTCAGCAAGGACTTTGAGCTGTGTAAAACCACTTCAAACAGAGCAGATCAGAGAGACTGCCAAATAATATCTGATGACATTTATGACAATTAACATAAAATGGCTCTGTAATAACCCACACTGAAAACCACAGGCAGAACCTAGATCTGTGCTCTTACAACTCAGAAGACAGGGAAAGTTCAGTCTCCAGCAAGGCTGTGAGGATTCTTTATAAAACCTTAAACAAACAATTTTTGAGTTTCTCCGCTGCTGTGTGGAAATGGGCACTTACTCAAAGCATATCTTTAATTGCACTTGTTGGCAAGGTCTTCATCCTCAACTATCTCTCAGGCTTCAGCTATCCCAATCTCTCCACTTTTCTTTCTTTCCATTAAATGCACACTACATTTCTAATTAATGCAGCTAGCAAATCCTGAGAATTTTCATTCCTCTACATGCATTATTTCTTCATCTAGGTCATCCTCTGTCCCACTCTGGCCTTTCTCAGGATAACATATGGCAATCTGGTAAAGTTCCCACTGCCTGGAAAAGGGGAAACATACCCCCCCTTTTTTAAAAGGGAAATAATGTAGATCCAGGGAAACTACAGGCTGGTCAGTCTCACCCTATGTGCCTGGCAAGATCATGGAACAGATCCCCCTGGAAATTATGCCAAAGCACATGGAAAGTAAGGAGGTGATTTGCAACAGACAACATGGCTTCACTGACAGATTTGAGGGCCTTGTACACTGGGTGAGAGCATTGGTGAGTGAGGGAAGAGCAACTGATGTCATCTACCTGGATTTGTACAAACAAAGCACATGACACTGCCCCACACAACATCCTTGTCTCTGAACTGGAGAGGCCCAGAGCACACCACAGTGGATAAGGATTTGGCTGGATTGTCACTCTCAAACAATGCAGTCACTGGCTCAATGTCCCAGTGAAGACCAGCAAGGAGTGCCATTCCTCAGGGGCTGGGACTGGGACAGTTTAACACTTTTGTTGGCTACATGGACAGTGGGACTGAGCACACCCTCAGCAAGTTTGCCCACAGCACCAAGCTGTGAGGTGCAGTCAACATGCTGGAGAGAAGGCATGCCATCCAGAGGGACTGGACAGGCCTGAGAGCTGGGCCTGCACAGACCTCATGAAGCTCAAGGAGACCAAGCCCAAGGTCCTGCACCTGAGCCAGAGCAATCCCAAACACACACACAGGCTGGATGGAGAATGAATCAACAGCAGGCCTGAGGAGAAAGGCTTGGGGGTGTTGGTGGATGAGAAGCAACATGCTCATGCAGCCCAGAAAGTCAAACACATCCTTTTTGCACACAGNCCTCAGCAAGTTTGCCCACAGCACCAAGCTGTGAGGTGCAGTCAACATGCTGGAGAGAAGGCATGCCATCCAGAGGGACTGGACAGGCCTGAGAGCTGGGCCTGCACAGACCTCATGAAGCTCAATGAGACCAAGCCCAAGGTCCTGCACCTGAGCCAGAGCAATCCCAAACACACACACAGGCTGGATGGAGAATGAATCAACAGCAGGCCTGAGGAGAAAGGCTTGGGGGAGTTGGTGGATGAGAAGCAACATGCTCATGCAGCCCAGAAAGTCAAACACATCCTTTTTGCACACAGCCAGGATGTGCTTGGCTTTCTGGGCTGCAAGCAAAGCAGTGTGGCCAGCAGGGCAAGCAAGGTGATTCTCACCCTCTTCCCTGCTCTAGTGAGTCCTGCATGTCCCACCTGGAGTCCTGCATCCAGCTGTGGAGCCCACAACATAAAAAGAATGTGAACCTGCTGGAGAGAACCCAGAGGAGTGCCACCAAGATGATCAGAGGGCTGGAACACCTGTATTATAAAGGCAGACTGAGAGGGTTTGGGTTCTTCAGTCTGGAGAAGAGAAGGCTCCAGGGTGACCTTAGAGCAGCCTTCCTAATGGCAACCTGCTAGAGAGCTGGAGAGGGACCTTACAAGGGCTTATAGTAACAGGACAAGGGGGAATGGCTTTGAACTGAAAGCGGATGGGTTTAGATTAGATATAAGAAAGAGGTCCTGTTCTGTGAGGGTAGCGAGACACTGGACCAGGTTGCCCAGAAAAGTTGTGGATGCCCCATCCCCTGAAGTGTTCCAAGGCCAGGTTGGATTGGGCTTTGAGCAACTTGATCTAGGGAAATAGGTCCCCGCCTGTGACAGCATAGTCTGCTTTCCCATGAGAAATTCCTCTTTGAGAACTGTAAAGATGAAGATAAGTCCATGTTTTGGCTGAATTGTTTTCAAAACAGACAATCAGGTTCCGTCCAATCAGCTAGGGGGGGTGGACGGCTGTGGCCAATCTCAGTGAGCGGTCATTTTGTATATAAAAGCTGTAATAAATAAATAATCCCCTTCTCTCGGCAAATTTTCTTGGGTGCTTCTTGCTTTGACATTGGCCCAACAGCGACACCCGCCTATGGCAGGAAGGTTGGAAATAGATGATCTTTAAGGTCCCTTCCAACCCAAACCATTCTAGGATCCTATTAATTCTATGTCGTGGGGTCCTGGTTCTCAATGTGTAACTTAAGAGGAAAGGCTGCTGTGATTACTCATCACTTCTTGTGGTTAACTTCTTTTTTTTGCCATGACCTGCTACAGACTTCTTATATCTCACTTCCCAAGTTCTGCTACCCTCACCCAGAAAGGTGCTTCCAAAGTAGCTTAATGACATCTAAAATAATACTTCCCTACCCAAAGTATCTAGCTGTCTAATTTCTAGTTCTGAAATAATTTCTATAGTAAAAATCTTCCATGATGACAACTTAAAGTTTGACTTTTCTTATTTAGGAGAGAGTATGCTCTCTTCCAAAATCTCCTCTATTCCATTGTATCTTTTATTTGTTTTATGTTTATGCAGCAGTCTTGTATCCAGTACACTACATGTCTATACATTTACTACATCTTAATATCTTCTTGTCTTTGCACCAGGTTTGAGCACCACTTCTTTTACATTTGAGGCCTGACACTGTTTACATTTTGTCTATTTCTCTCTCCAGCCTTGTTTCTTACTCTTACTTACATAAGCATATCTTCTTCCTCTCTATGCCTTGTCTAAAATACAGCGGTGATATCTATTTATATGCATTACTAACTCCAAGGTTTATGGTAAATACTCAGAAAAGAAACCAGTGTTACTGTGAATAGCACATTGAAAACTTCAGAACAGTGAAGAGGTGTGTCAAAATCGTATACTGAATTTTAAAAATAAAATTGATAAAAATATACAGAACACCCTCCCATAAAAAGCTGTAGTCAATGAGATGATCCTGGGACCGGGATGATCGAACTGAATTTGTGTCTTGCATTATTTTCTTTATATGATCATTATCAGTCTTTCTTTTTCTTATTAACATAAGACTTTAATTCACGCTCCTCTGTTCCAGTGAACATCAATGCTGACCATTTTGGAACTCCAGTCAGATCTAACAAAATTACCAGAACATCAGACTGCAGTCATCAGTACAGTTCAAACATGGTGTGCAGTCCTAGCACCTGAGCAGTTCATTTCCTGCCAACTTTGATCTGTTTTCTGTCTTTTCCTCTTATGCCTCTGTCCTCACTGGTAATTACTCTGACTTGTAGCTTTTAGTAGCTGAGGCCTTTTCTCTACCACTGACTCACAGAATTGTACTGAGGAAACACTGTGGCTTAGGAAAGGAGAGGGAACCCTGAATCTAAAATTGTTCTATCAGCGAGGAGGTGGAGAAACTGATGCAGTATTATTTTAAAACAACCCACACAAGAGTATTCTGAAAAAAACACCCCACAAACATATTTTTCAGTGAAAAATGTGGGCTACATTCAATTTCTGTGTTATTTCTGGTGACACGTATTTAAAATAGACTTTTCATTCTGAAACAGCTTCACCGTTCCCCTCTAAACAAGGGCAAGTCTCTTAAATCATTCTGATTTCAAGAGTGTATTACCTGACCTTATCCACAATAATTGTTGTTTCCATTTTTTGTTCATAAACAAGGAAAAGAGATAAGCAGTTTAAGACAAAGCTAAACGAAAATTGTCACTTCTCTTCAAAATACTGATTTAACCTCACATTTTTGAGGTAGTTTTTCCTCAAAGGAAACCCCAGTTTCTTATTCAAAGACAGTCTTTTCCTGTGGAAATTTTCAGTAAAATTACTATGTTGCCAGTAGCAGAATGAGCCACAAGACTCCACAGCTCTGTACAGGATTAGTATAATGCACACACATGCTTTACCCAAATCCTTCTCATCTACACAAAACTCCTGTCGGTCCTATTTGTGTTCCCACACTGCTCAGCATCTTCCCCATGGTACCAACACTTATGCTGCTTTATGCATCCCATCTCTTTACACTCACCACACCCACGGGCTGGCTCCTCTCTTCTCCATGAAGTACCTCCATCTTTGCTGGTACAAAAGTCAAGGCACTTGATGAAAAAATTTGTAAAAGGAAGGAACAATATTAAACTTTTAAAACAAGTCTCTGTGCACAAAGAGTGCTTCATTTCTTTACAGCTTCTAGTACCCATAAAATTTGTGGTGTCGCTTGGTGAAATTTAAGCACGCAAACTTCTCCACTGCTGCTCACTGGAAAGTTCATCCTCTGGGTTAACACATTTAAGCAGGGAAGGGAAATGCCCAAGCACCTTTACCTGGCAAAAGGAGTGAGAATATGTGAAAGAAACAGCCCTGCAGACACCAAAGTCAGAGAAGGAGGGGCAGGAGGTTCTCCAGGTGCTGGAGCAGCGATTCCCCTGCAGCCCCTGGTGCTGACCATGGTGAGGCAGCTGTGCCCCTGCAGCCCGTGGGGGTCCACAGTGGAGCAGAGATCCACCCACAGCCCATGGAGCAGCCCCACACTGGAGCAGGTGCATGCCTGAGAGGAGGCTGTGACCCCGTGGGAAGCCTACACTAGATTAAGGGCACATAATAGTGGATATTTTTTTTGTTTTAGTCATCCAGGGAAAAATGTAATTTCAGTTGTGCCAAAAAAAAATATTGCTCAATTTCTTGGCTTTTGTACAGACTTCTGACCACTTCAAATTAGATCAGTTTCTAAACAAAAGCATCATTTAAATGTGAAGTGTCAGTGTTTCATTTTGGGAATATTTACTGTTTCCTTGTTTCAGTCCTCCAGAATCAGACACTCTGCAATTTTTCTGGAAATTGTCCCATATTCACAATTTTTTTTAGATTCTGCAAAAAATAAGGTTGGATTTGTAACATTTTCGTTGGCAGGGGTGGGGATGGAGTAAGGGTACCCCTACAACTTATTTAAGAGTTCACAAGGCCTGAACTTAGAAGTTCACACAAGGCTGTGTATATATATGAGAAGTGTAGAATTCCATGTGCTAAGTAGGTACTTAAGAGAGAAATAATTGAAAGTGTCACTCACAAAGAAGATTTCAGACTGCTTTTTTTCTGACGAAGACGTGAGGAAGAATTTTCTTGGAGGTAGTGCCAAAGATGTGATAAAGAAGTAGCACAAGTAAAAATAATAAGAAACATGAAGAATAAGTTTCTGTCTAGTTTCCCAAGACTAACATTTCCTTTTTGATATTAAACTCAGCATTGAATGATCTCCTCTGCTTTTACTCTCTCTGAACTCTGCTGCAGGGTTTATCTTCACTCATCAGCCTCCTGAGGAGAGCCAATGAACGAAAAGCAGAATTGTTCAGCCTCCTTCCTCAACATTTGCCTGGGTTCTCAGCACAGGAAGCTCTGAAAAGTGCTCTGAAAAGACAGGAGGAACCTCTCCAGCTTTGAGCAGCCAGTCAATCAGGAGCATGCACAGCTAACAGAGAGGCGTGGGAAAGGGGGAGAGGAAACACTGGCTGCTGAAGATGTACTGGGGGCAAGAAATGCTCCCTGTGACCACAGTTAAATTGGTGGAAGGATGGATGGAGTGACAGAGCTGCCTGAGCCATGAAAGCAGGAACCATCATGAAGATTGCTGGGAAGACTGTGTATGTTTTTGTGCTGCTCACCATCACCATGGTCATGACATTAGCAGGTGAGTCTAACTGGGACCAACTGGCCATTGGGATGTAAGAATGGGAAATGTGCACAGCTCCTTTCTTTCTATAAAAGCTATACATCATTCTGTGGCTTTTATTAAGTGCTAAAATTTATGAAGCACAATTAAGACATGCTTTCCCAATATCCACTCCTGCTCCTCTTTTCTTAGTGGTCACAAGGCTGCCAGGCATTTTCCCTGTGACTTCCATGTAGGCAACTCTTTAGAGACCGTTAGCTGGGAACATACAATTTGTCACAAAGAGCCATTTTAGTGAGACCTCCAAATCCACGTCATCTGAGGAACTGATCCTTTTGACATACTAGAAATATGTCTGGGAAAGAGTTTGTGAACTTGAAGCTTTCAGACATGTAGTTTCTGCTGAAAAGAGGCTGCAGGCGCTCTGAAATAGGGCAGGGATCTCTTGCGTCTTTCGGAGGAGAAGTGAAAGGTCTCTGATGTGCTGACAGAGGGGAGCAGTTTCTGGAATATCATTCTAAGGGGCATGACTAGTATCAAAATGGGAAAGGCTTTTGTGCCAAGGGCAATGGCAGTCCAAATCTTCTGTCTTTTAGTGTAGTTGACCTAGTTTTAATGCAGTTTAGCTACAGCAGTTAATGTTTCCCACATACTGCTCATTTGCATTTTTAGAGCTTGTGCTCTTCCAGACACCATACAGCAATCCAGGGACTTGGTAATGGAACTAGGGATTTGAGGAGCACTTCCAGAAACTTAAACTGTTTCTGTATAGGAGGGAGAAGGCAGATAGGTCCATGAGATCCAAATTAAACTTTGGACATCTCTGAATAATATGTAACATGCATGTGTCCATTCCTATTATGGACAGATAGAACTAAACTACATGGATATGAGTTACTCCATTCCACCTGGCCAGAAAATAAAAATATCTCCTTTGTGATATTTTAAAGCAAAACAAATGCAGTCATTGTTGGCAGTAATGCAACACCCATCTATAATGTTTGAGTGATAAGGGATCCCAAATGGTTACCTCAGTGCTACCCATTGGAAAAAATTTAAATGCTTCATGAATGTTATTAAACTTTGGATCACTAACCTCACAACAGGCACACTGGTGGTAAAAATCGGTCCTTATTCTGTAGGTAAAGAACTATCTCAAAAGAATATGAAAAACCTTCTCAAGTTCTTGCAGAGACAGTCTACATTTTTGAATTCAGTTGCAAAAAATAAAGGAGTGTGGATACACCACAGAATGTTGAAGAAAATAGGGAGACAAAGGGAAATCCTACTGGCAAAAATTATTTTTAAAAATTCACTTTGCTGGAAGTATTAAGAAAAAAGTCCAAAGCCAAAAAGTGGGGGGTTTTCACCCGAAGGTATTTGGATTTTAACTTCTTGGTGTCTTGATGAACTAATTATATTGCCCTTCAAAGAATGTAGACAAAGATGTTCCACTGAAATCTAATTTCATGCCTGAAACCTCTTCCCCCAAGCCACTCCCCATAAAAAGTAGCCCACATTTGACAGGAAGTTTTTAGCTAGCACTGCTCCTAAACTTGTTTCCTTCAATATTTAGGGTGGCTTTTCTGAGCAAGATCTGGTGACAAGGGTTTTTTTCCTTTGGAGATCACAGGCTAAATGTGTCCAACTGATCCAATGTGTGTATTCTGTCCAGACAATTTTAGTCTTGTATGTCATACATAGTATTGTACGAAGCTCAGAAGGAACTATGTCCCCCCTTCTGAAGACTAGAGCAAGCTACTCTGAAAGAAAAATCATGGAGAAACCATTGTGTGTAACCAGACTTTATATCCATTAACATTTTCCTTAACATTTCCTTAGCATGTTGTTTTGTGTGACTGAGTTAGTTTTTACCACAGCAGATGGGACAGCTCAGAAAAAAGCTGAGGTTGCTTTATAATTGTCATACCTACATCTGCCCTCAGGCAGAGTTGGATAATAAGCTACTGAAGCTGCTGGGGCATGATGTCTACTAAAAATCCTTTTGTGACGATCCTCAGTAGCGGCAGTGAAAAAAACTTCACATTAAAATATTTTTGGTAATGCTCTGAAGATTTCTCTAGTTTAACTAAGCACACATGACACCTCAAGTAGTTGTGTACATACTCCAAAGGAAAATGGTAAGGACAGGCAAGATCTTTCATGGGAAGTCCATGCAATAAATCTCTTTTTATTGAAATAACACTTGCAGCATATGACTGGGTAAATTCTGCCCCTGTAGTTGTATCCTGTGACAATGGCTATGTCTAAATGCTTCACAGGAAGCTGCAAGAAATTAATTATCAGTAATGAGATGCAATTCCCTGTGGTTGTTCAGTTGTATCAATAGTGAATAACTGAAGTCCGTGACTTTGTGATGGAATTATAGAGTATGAGGTGAACAGAAGTAAAGCTGATTTACAGAGCAACCTAGCTACAGTCCAAGTCGCCTGCATACATAACTTTCTTGAATGCTACTGCTTTCATTGAGTTTCTTTCCTGAATAAAACTGGTAAATTCTTTCTCGCTAGTGGACTGGTGACTCTCTCTGTCCTAGTATGTTTCACTGCACCTGTCTCTCTTGCCTTCTATTCTAGTTTATGGTGGAATCTTGCTCCAGATACAAAAAATCTTAGCCTAAAAAACTACTACGATAAACTGACATGTGTCTTCATTTCACTATGTCTTTGCTGCTCTTTTGGGACTATGTGCTGGAATCATTCTGACTTCTTTTACCCTAAAAACATCTGAATCCAAGCGGCCTGTTTTTCTCATCCAAATTCTTGAAAAAGAATCCTGTACTATTAAATGAAGCAAAAATTTTCTTAGAACACATCTAAATTGCCGTAGTATAATCTTCCAAGCACGTCCTTATGATACCAGCATTTTACTTTGCTGTGGCCCACACGAACTGAGTGTATTTGTGTCTGAACTTGTCTGTTTTCAAAACCATGGAAACAAGGAAGTTCAGTCTTGCAAGCTGACCACATACTTCATGACTTACAAAACAAGAAGATTTTCTTCAACTTTGAACGCACTTGTAGAGGTACATGCTACTTAAAACTCAGAGCTGATGTATTTTGTAGTTAGAGGTGAAATCATTCATAAGAAAAAAAGCGTAGGGGATTTTCTTATGCTGCCTTATCTTGGCGTTGAATAAGAAAATGTTGGGATGAAACCTACAATGCTAAAGGTAAGGACTAAACAAGGTATGACTGAGATTTTAACCATATAAAAGTGAGGTCATAAGTATGTTTTCACAGCAGTGCCTTATCTGCTCTCTGCAAAGTATGAAAAAGAAGACACACAACCTACTGTTTGCAGTCAATGATCTATTTTTGTTTAGAATGGTAGGAAAATGCCACTTAAGCATAAGTGAAGAGTACTTGGTTTATTTTTCTTCTCATGTGGTCAAGAGTAAAAGGCCAAGTTCAGCACACAGAGCAAAATATAAAACAATCGGTATCTGTTTCTATACTGAGAACTGGAAGCACTTTGTTACATGTAGTGTCCCAGTGCTACTCTGAAAGCAATACTACCCCAGGCACTTTGACATCCAGTGCAAATCCCGTTTCCCCTCATCCATTCCAGCTCATATTCTGCAAGGACAAAGATCAACTTACTTTGCACACAAAAGGAGCAAAGTTCAAAGTTTACAGCCAGACTGATATAATAGGTGTCAGCTTGTTAAGTTCAGTGATGATTTATTATCAGCTGAGGAATTGACCAACACTGTTTGTTCTCTAAACTGCATGACTCTGACACATCATTTAAACATCAACTAATTTCTTCATTTAAGAAATGTACTCATCCTTTTTTTTTTTTCTACACAGTTATATTGAGACATAACCTATTTATGTGAGGATAAATCACTGAATCACTGGATTCAAATTGCAGTGATGAAATGAAATTGCCTTTTTTTTTTTGCAGGCATTGTATCACAAAACACTTTTCATAAACAATTTGAGCACCAAAACAAGCACCCATTTTATTGAAAAGCCAGTTTTAATACTGAGTGAGGCGTGGTTCTCTATTCTACTTTCTAGTCAAAATTTGTTATACTACATGTTTTTATTATTATGACATTTTGAGCTGCTGAATTTCAGCACACATCTACCATTCTACTTATCAAGGTCAACTGGTTCTTTTTGTGTGACTTATCAATCCTTTACACTAAAAACACTGTATTCTTCCTGCTTTTAACAAGTTTCCTCACGCACTCTTGATACAGCCAATGCCATTAGTAAAAAGGTCAAACAGAATTATGGCAAAAATCATCTGCTGAGAAACATTATCAGCAACCTACCTTCAACCTGGCACCTCCATTTAACTGCCTTTTCTTTCTCTCCTTAATCCAGTTCTTTATCCATCATGTAGTTGTCCCTTTATTCTTTCAGCTTAATTTTTTTCAAGAGGACACTGTATCAAACACATCTCTACCTAAGTGAGATTTAGCATCTTTTCATTGCCTTCAAAATCAGCTGCCTTGAAGGACTGCTTGAAAAGATGCTGGAGAAAGCTTAAGAGAATTGAAAGATCATAGAAAAATTACACGGTAGGAACCGGCAACTGCAAAGTTGCATTCCACCTTGAATGGGAAGTCTGAAACCTTGGGATCACTGTTGAGTTCTATCAGTGTCCTCAGCCCTCTGCAACATATAAAGTCATATTGAAGTTTGCAATCTGAAAAAATCCAGCCATGCTATGAGCACATCATATTATAAAACCAATAAGAAAGTGTGTAAGGTTACAATTTCAGCTTGCATGAAACAGCAAGAAAGAGCGACACAGTACTGGTGGCAAGAAAAGTACTGCAAGTAGCATGGTATTGGTGACAGAAAAGAAATGTGTTAAAAGAAGAACAAAATAACAATTTGAATATGAGGAAGAAAGGAATTTCTGAAGACAAGGAGAAAGCCTAACTAGGATGAAATGAGAATAGGGCATATTTTCAAGGAATAATGATAAGTATGGATAAAACAGTGTGAATGTGAAACTAGCAATAAAGATATAAGTCTTTTAATGTGTCCTTTTAAAGATACATCCATGCTGATCACGGTTTCAAGAAACAGTCATATGAGCTTAGGTCAGCTCTTTGATGTATTTCTATAATGAAAATTAGAGTACTCTAACTACTTACTACTCACCCAAAACACAGGGCTGGTTTTTAGCCTACACTCCATCCCATGCTGTTGTGACTATGTTTTCACAGTCACAAAGCTAGAATATATAAGAGTCTGTCAGTATGTTAGCAATTCCTACCCTTACACAAAGCACTTCTATTTATCTTTCACTTCATTCCAGACAAGTCTTGCTGGGTGTCACAGGAACTCTGTGGCAGTAGAAGGGGAAAACAGATGCAGAACACAGACTGTTGTATCTGAACTCTCCCAAGCGTCCGGTGCTGCCTTTTTGATTATGACTTGCTGTGACTCAATATACTGCATTCATTCCAAGATACAATTAGTCATTTGCTGTGGTATGATCATTGTTTCAGTTCATTATATCTCTAAGTTTAATATCTGCAGGGGGTGTAGGGGGAAGATGCATCAGAATGCTCTGGTAAATTGTTAATGTAAGAAATAAAGAATCAATAGAATGTCTGAGAAAGTAAAGCAGTCTCTTTATAGTGCAAAAAACTCTTTAACAGTTAAATTTTGCAAGAGGCTGTCATGGAAACTGAGGCAATAAAAAGTTCTACTGTGGTTCAAAATCTGCTATAAAGAATAACAGAGGCTGGAAATCTTTCGTGTTTGAAAGCAACCAAAAGCACTTTCAGCCTGCATAGCTGTCTCTGATTTTGCAGTGATTCCCCTCAAAAGTTTAGTGGCTTCACAATAAAATTTTCCTGTTTTTAAAATCTTTCTTTTAGTGTGAGAAAATCCCTGATAAGCAGGAGAAATGACTAAATAAGTGATACTGCAAAGAAACTGGTGCAACTAGTTACTCATGAGGGCTGTCAAACATGTTACATAAACCACACTGAAAAAAACAGAGCAAAATCTTTCCCCCAGTCTTTTTAAATTACGGTAATCTTACCATGACAACAATAACCAGCACATTTTGGAAACACATATGTGAACTCCTCAACTGAGTTTGGTTTTTGCTGAGAGAGGATATGTCCATTTTCAAAAATAAAAGTGGAATCTTTCAGTGCATTGGAATGTGCACTCAATGCACTGCAACAGAGCTTGAGAACCTTCTCAGACATGGCTTGAAGTCTTCTTCAACAGTCAAGGAGAGACAATGAGGGATGGCATAATTAGATACATGTCAGAGCCTGGAGTCAAATTGGAGTACCTCAGTCTAAAGGCCTCCTACTGTCAGATGCGTCTCTGAGATGAAACTGGTTCACAATGGATTTGCATTCACAACCAAAATAAAATGGTTCAGTTTGGTGCTGTATAGAACTCCCAGAACCTGACTCTGTTTTCCACATCAGTGTGACAGACAGCACATACTCCTGGTTTCCTGAGCTCTGCTTTTTCTAGCTAACAGAAAAAATGATTGCTGTTTTCCAGAGTCAACTCATTTGTGAAGAACATGACTGAAAATGAGATGTTATTTATAATAAATATGTGGATATATATTTTCACCTTCATTTCACCTCTCTTGTGTGCAATGAAATAGTTAACAGTGCTGACATTTAATTACCATCCTACATTTAGCACTGCACCAAAATGAGCTTCATAGCTCACACCTCTTCAAATCACTTGTTCTCTGCAGGGCCCCAGAAGATGAGGCCTCTGCTGCACCGATTATCCCCTTTTTCAGCCACAGCAAGCTGTCAGCTCAGCTCAGCTCTAAAAAGGGATTTCAGCTTGAGAGATGTAGCTGTGCAACATGCTGGCTTGTTTCTGAGCCTTTGTTTGAGTACAGAAATGCTGATGTGGATGCCATATATCTGTCCTAATGCACTGGTCATAAACCAATTGGTTATCACAGAGGAAACGTCACCAAATGACTTTTAGCCACTTTGTGGCATGAAAGACCATTCCAGGAAACAGTGGTGGGGTGACAGGTCTGAATTCAAACACTTACAGCACTGAACCTTTCCTCTTTAACAGAATGGAATCCTGTGATAGTTTGGGCAGGGATAGAGTTAATTTTCTTCACAGTAGTTACTACAAAGCTGTGTCTTGGATTTCTGCTGGAAACAGTGTTGACATCACAGGGATGTTTTGAGCAATGCTTATGCAGAGCCAAGGCCTTTTCTGATTCTCACACCACCAGTGAGTGGGCTGGCGGTCCAAAACAGGCAGGGAAGGAACACAGCCAGGATAGCTGACCCCAGCTGGCCAAAGGGATATTCCAGACCATGTGGCATCATGCTCAGCACATAAAACTAGGGGAAGAATGAAGAGGGGATGCTTGGAGCTATGATGTTTGTCTTCCCAAGTCACCATTATGCATTATATAGTCCTGCTTTCCTGGAAATGGCTGAACACCTGCCTGCACTTGGGATGTTTTGTCTTGCTTGTGTGCATGGCTTTTGCTTTACCTATTAACCCCTGAGTTTTCCCACCTTTTTGATTCTTTCCCCATCCCCCTGTGGGGGAAGTAAGCAAGAGTGAGCCAGTGGCTGTGTGGGGCTTTGTTGCCAGCTGGGATTAAACCACAAGACATACTTCTGTTTGTTTAGTTCTCCTGCAGAGTAGACATATACCCTGTAGGTTTAGTGACATTCCCAGAGGAAAGGGGAGATTTGTGTTTTCCCTCAGAGCTGCTGAGTACACATCCAAGGGTGCACGTTTGGGCAGGCAGCATAAGGAGGACAAAGAAAGCAGATCAGGAGACTCTGGCAAAGGGCTTGACTGGAGCAGACCCACAAGAAGTCATGGAAGTGAGGGAAAAGGAGCTCAGATGTGATAATGTAAAAAATGTGCAGCCTGACAAGTCAACAAAAACTTGTGGAGTAGAAAAGAGGACTGAGGGAAAGAACCTATTCTTTAGGGGCAGAGGGAGCAGAGGAGATTTATTTTCATGTCTTTTATTTTCCTGAGTATAGCCATCAATTCTGTGTTCCCTGCAGAACTGTCACTTTCTAGCATATTGATTTATGTTCTAGTAAAATATACTTTTAGATATTTAGATGGCTTTTGGTATGCTCAGAGAAATTAGGAAGAGAAAGCAGATAATGTTCAACTTCAGCCCAACATGAGGTCCTAGCAACGTCTCCAAATTGGAAGAAATACTAAAGCTGACAAGGAAGGACAGGATAGGGATGAGGATCATTTCTGTTTAAAGAACAGCCTTTGTGCTGGTGGATCCCATTGCTATTTACATATTAACTTCTGGGAATACACATTTTGCATTGCTTTTAAATAAAGCTAACTCTGTGGTAAAAACTAGCAAGTTTTGACATTCCCTGAGATTATATTTTATCTTGAAATAGGAAGTTCATCAGAAACTGCTATGAAAATGGCTGACATTCTTCTTCATGGTTTGAAAGCTTCCCATCAAGTATTACCCAGGCCCAGTCCTGTTTTGCTTGTGAGTCACTTCAAAGTCACTTCAGAAACACAAATTGACTAAACCTTTAAGGATGTTTGGTACACACATTCTTCTTCTGTAAAAGAAATCTAAAGATCATGTTTCTAGCAGAATGTATGAAAAAAGAAGCAAATCAAGGAAGAAAGTTCACAATTCATATTTACACTAATGCCACTTACCTGGACTCTAGCAATGAAAGAGGGCAATAAAGTAAAAACACTTCAAACTTTTATGTTAATAAGGCCTCTTTGCAAAAGTGGGAAGCTATGTGGATAGGATGAGCAAGAAGATTTTTTACTATTAATCTGCCATCTGGGCAAAAGCTCTTGTCTTACTAAGAGCCTTCTGAATTAATAACAAGACAAAGGGGATTTCATAAGCCTTCTACAAATTTCCTTTAAACCTAAACTTGTATTTAAACTTGATTCAGCAGATTTTAAGCTGACTGATGTGGTTTTTTATTTGAAGTGAATGGTACCCAATTCATTCAGAGGAGAATATGACAGAAAGGCATAGCAGAAAGCACCACTTTCACTGCCTCTTTCTTTACAGCCTTGAAGCATGAAAACCCATTATGTTGGGGAACTTTTACATTGCAATGAGCTGCTTAGGAGATGCTGAGTTGAAAGACAAGTAAAATGATGCTGCTTTAATATGTAAATGAAAGTGTAAACAGTTAAATAGGCACAACACTGTCATTCTTGTTCAACATTTGCAACCATTATCCAAAAAAACCCCAGCTCCAACACACGGGCTGTTTGAGTGCTTAGGTTTGCATAGTCATTTTCAGATGAGGTCAGCCATACCCTGCATGACTCGGAGCTCTGAGGCTCTGGGCAATGTTGAACTAGGAGAGGAAACACTTTGTTCTCCAATTCTCAGAGACACTCATTGAATTCATCCAGAAACTATCATGAGACAAAAGGCGTCTTTCACTTCCACTCCTGGTAAAATCATCTGAGTTTAAAACACGCACCTCACGTTTTCTTGGAATGCCATTAAGGAGAAAAATACTTGTCATTTAAAAACACCTCCAGTGTAATAATGCATCACAGAATACTCTTTAACAGCTGAAGTGTCTTCACCCAAAGGATACTTAATGCTCAAAATGAAAAGGCAAAAACCTTTAAAGGAACACTTAAGAAGTTAAATTGCAGTATTCATTGTGCAAGTTGGAAATCGTTTCCCAAGAATATGGTCAAACAAAAGCAGAAGTGGTTGAACTGGAATGGTTTGTTTACCTAGATACAAGAGGATAATGAGATTTCAGACAATATTATTGAGGTAAAACCAACTCTAGTTTTCTCAAAGGGGCTAATAGTAATGATTTGACTAACGATTTAAAGTTGATGCTCATTAAGACCATTTCTTATAGCATTGTAAATGTTCAGGAACTGGGCTTCCTATTGTGCTGGACGGCAGAAATAATATAACTCCAGATCTGAGTAGGGGGTAGCGAAACCCAACAAAGTCAGGTCTGGTACCACAGAGGAAGATTGACAAGGTTTTGACTAATCATGCAAAAATTAAATCTTCTAATTCTTTGCATATTCCAGATGAACTTTCAATTGCTGCTTTAGTATATCTGCTTGTAAGGTTTGGGGAGGGGGTTAACATTTTTGGAATAACTTGTGAAAAACTTATTTCTCAGTACAAATCAGATTGGTTAACTTTAGCTGTCTGTCCAGATTAATGCATGTTTTGAAAGTAGTACTCTGATTTTCTCCTCACACACAGTTTTCAGAATGCTGCTAAACCCATTACTCAGCCTAAGGAAAGATCAACTGGTGTTCCACCAGTGACACAGAGAACTGAGAGATCAGTGGTTTACGGTCCAAAAGTTTAATGGCCACCTACTAAAAGAGGAAATGAGTGCAGTGATAAATAGAGGTTTCTTTGCACTACAGCTATGGGTATTATTCTCATTAACTCATTAATTTTGAATTTTCATTCACATACGTTGTGAATTCTAGGGATTGTATGTTTTTGATTTCAGCAGGAGCCAAAGGACACAAAAGTTCTATTCCCTCACCTAGTCTTCACACTGGTTTACTGTGCCTCGGACTCTTCTCTCGGTCTCATAAGTGCCTCACAAAAGAGGCTGCCTATGTATGTGTAGGCAACACTAATGCACATAAAAGACAACCCTGAGACATAAGGCAAAATCCTTTTGATGCCTTCAAAATCTAGAACCAAAACAACACACTTTAGAGACAATATTAATATAGGAAGTAATATAAAAGCAGGTCTTTAATTGGAGGCCTCCAGGTGCAAATATGGCAAAATGCACATGTGATACAGGACTTCTTTGATTTTACAAGTTTAACAAATTAGTATATTTAACAATAGTGTCCAATTAGAAGAGCAGTTAGTTAAGTAAACCCCTCCTTTTGCTTCTGCCCCATTTGGAGCATCTTCTCCCTCCTCTCCCCCCCTGCCCTGAGTTTCTAGCCCCATATTTATTATGTCCAGGATACATGGTAAAAGAAAAGAAGACATCCTTGGCTAAAGACGCAAGACTAAATAATATTTCAGGAATGTAGAATAATATGTGTTAGAAGATTAGGTAATTTTTCTAAAACATAGGGAAAAGGGGTAGGAAAAGTACTGGGAGCTACAGCCATGTATTAGAAATCTACAAAACTACAAATATATGAAAAATATATAAAAAGCGTAGGCATCACTTTCCTCCTACACAAAGCGCCACCATCGTTATTTGCCCTTGTGTTATGCCTGAGAGGTGTAGACAAGGCCTTTGACCACAGGGTTGGATTTCATATGAATGCAGAAGTAGAAGTTGTTTACTTTGTTGGTAGCAACAGTTCCAGAGAAAAGCCACTATCATGTGGCCAGATGCAATAGTGATATTTCTATATTTTAAGCCCTGTGAGCAGCCCAGTGGAGGATTTGCTGACAGAAGCACACTCTTTGGATGAGGCACTGCTAAAGATAATGGGCAGCAGTAGGGTCCTTCTCCAGTATCCGGTCTTATCCACTAAGACTATCCCCAGTGGGAAGTCTGTTGATAGTATTGTGAGGGTTGGCTGTGATAGGCCACTGGCTCCATAACCCACAGCTGCAATATGGGATGACAGACAATGTGCTGATGAGCACAGCCATGGCCTATCATGGTGTGTACCAGTGCAGACGTCTCCTTGTGAAGTCCAGACTACAACTCCAAGGCTATGACATCCCTGGGCACCTTCTCCCATGTTCTCTTTTCTTTTCTCCTTAGGGAACAGCAGTGTGTCAGTGACCGTAGGTAACAGCACAGTGCTCACCTGCCATTTCACAGGACATATAACTGTGCTAACATGGCGAATAAGCACCAAGGCTGGAGGCTCCTGCACCTTGGGATACAGAGCTGATACGAACATGACAAACAGAACAAACTGCAGTGACAGAATAAAGTGGAAACTCCCACTAGATCTGGTTTCTATGCTTGAGATACAGCAAGTGGGAATAGCCGAGGAGGGAAATTACACCTGCGAATGGGCATCAACAGACGGGAATTTCCACAGAACGTACCACCTGATTGTGCTGGGTAAGGAATGTGCAGTAAGAAGTGGAGCATTTTTTTTTTTAAACTAAAGAGGGTAGGTGTTGGGGTTGCTCAGCCCACCCCGGAACGTTGGTGGGATAACTCAGCTGTATGAGACCACCCCTGGAAAATGAAGTGGTTTCTCCCTGAGTTACCTTACCTGGATGTGTTAATCGCAACCTGTCCCCTGACCCTATCCCTTGCTCTCTCTGTACTGCCCCGCCTCCCTCTCCTCCCCTGTGCCCCTTGCCCCCTGGCCAGACCCTATAACAAGGGTCTCCCAAGGCCATTCGGCCTCTTTTGCCGCTGGACCCCCTCAGGAATAAAGTGCTCTGGAACTCCATGCGACTGAGCCCTCTGTTAACCCTGGTAACGCTCGAGCCATCTAGCTGGGGGGAGGTGAATACTTGCCAGAACATCGGCTGGGGTTGAGGACAGAATTACCTGCTTCAGTACCCGGCAGTACTGGCCAGAGAGGTCTTTCAGAGCCTCCAAGACCCTCCTGGTAAAAGCAGAAGTTCCACCCGCCCCACACCCCCCTCCCGGGACAGTGTTAGGTAGGTTTAGATTGGATATTAGGAAGAAATTCTGTACTGTAAGGGTAGTGAGATGCTGGAATAGATTGTCCAGAGAAGCTGTAGATGTCCCAGTGTTCAAGGCCAAGTTGGATGGGGCTTGGAGCAGCCTGGTCTAGTGGAAGGTATCCCTGTGCATGGCAGGGTGATTGGAACTAGATGATTTTTAAGGTCCCTTTCAAACCAAAGCATTCTATGATTCTATGATTCTTGGTGGGACTAACTGTCATGCATTCCATTCATAGTATCGCTGTGTCTCCTTTTTCCTTATTTTCCAAAACTATTCTCCTTTCTGTGGTCTCCTTTTCCACTGTCTAGTTAGAACAGACAGGTGTGAAGCAATTTCCCATGTACAACAGAGGATATGAATGGCTGTAGTAAGGCTCACCTGAGGAGGGGAGAGTTCTGCAAAAGGAAAGAAGAGATACCATCTTTGTCTCTTGTGACTTGGGCCCACGTTGCTGCAATGGGATGGGATGGGATGGGATGGGATGGGATGG
>VZTJ01003260.1:475347-522644 GCA_013397795.1 Orthonyx spaldingii | reverse complement strand
AAAAAAAGAAACAAACCAAACATCTTGTAATAGGCAGGGCCCAAAGAACGAAACTGTTGTCAGCACAGAGTGACAGATCTGCATTAGGAGCATGCAACAGCCCCGCCACTCATGCAAGGAAGATCATAGTTAAAATAAGCTGTGAGGCTCTAGCTAGGGCTGGGCAGACCTCAGACTATGCAGAGATTCCCAATAGCTTTTAAGTGTGCATATGCTGTGTCTCAGATGCACACTCAGAAGTGTCTGCTCAGAAGCAGACACTCAGATGACACTCAGAAGTGTCACTCAGAAGTGTCTACTCAGTGCCTTCAGCCACAGGTGTAAGTGCATTCCAGGGTCACAGTTGTGTCACTCTAAATGCTTGACACCGCTACTCAAGAGATGTATGGACAGCTCTGCCTTGAAAGCTCAGCCCTCAGAGATTTGAATAAGGCCTAGATCTGAAGGCCAAGCACCATTAAAGTAGCGACAGTTAAACTAGGCATTAAGAAACCAGAAATGTATCCTTGTCCTGGCCTCATTTTATTTGAAGTAATATAACTGTTTTAATGGACAGATCCCTAGATTGTTGCCCAGGGATTGAAATAAGGTCTTGTTATCCACTGAAGCCTCAGAGATGAGGAATATAAGGAAAACTTGTGATTCTCTTACAGATGGAGGATAATTTGTATTTCAACAATCTATCACCATTCAGGCCAGGCAGATCCTGCTCCTCAGGGACTGTCTAAAACAATGGATTGCAGAGGCAAGCACAGCCAGGGAACAGAATCCCAAGGATTTAGTCTTGCAGGGCTACATAATGATCAGCAGTCAAGTAGCTCCAAGGTATGAGTTTTAGATTTAGAGCAAAGATCTGATAGTCCTTATAAAGCTTTGCAGGGAAGGGGAATGTGTATGATAATACCACTTTGTGGTGCACTACATATGAGCAAAGCAGCTCCTGCTACAGCACGTTTTCATGTGTGACTGCAGCCAGACAGCACTTTGACCACAGTGACAGCAGCCAGTGTAACAGTGCTACTCAGAAATTACATTCTTAGCCACTGTCTCCAGTGTGCCTCATCCAGCTGGCTGAACAGCCTCTGGTTTGAGAGCATTCACAGCAGTTCAGAGTGAGTGTGGACGTAGGACATAGCACATTGCTCCCATCGTGTTTCTGATGTTTTGCTTTGTTCCTGCAAAAGTAATTCATGGGCCGCTTACAGCAGCAGTGGTAAGGAATGACCTCAGCAGCAAGGTTAGGAATGACTCCTCTCCTGTGGCTAGAGAAAGCTGCTGCATGGTCATACCACTGACTAATTAAAGCTGATTAAAGCAAACAGAAAACTGCATCTGACAGGAAAATGGAAACAAATGGAGAGTCAGGAATATGCAACACATGAAACTATGTCCATGAATGATGAAAACCATAAAATGATGAAACCATGAACAATGGTTTTGAGAGGAAGAGACATTTCTATATTTTAAAATGCTCCTTGGAAGCTAAATCAGAACATGGCTCTGAATGCCTTATCTGGGCTGAGCCAATTCCAATACAGACCTTTTTATTCTAGGTCATGCCTTTGGTGTTTTCATACACAGACTATAAAAGGGGGAGCAAACTAGTTGTCTCTGTTCACCAGGAATCCCCAGCTGTTGGAGATTTTTTATTTTGGCCAGTTTTATCCAATGCCAATAGTTGGCCAAAGACTAGAGGAACCCAAGAACAGGGGAGCCATAAAGGATGGTTTAAAATTACCCATAGCTGTGTGTACAAGACAGATCCCTTTGGACTTCTGCCAGCTACAGTCCAGGCAATCTGGAGACCTTGGGCCAAGCTGCACAATGCAGGCCTGTGGTGGTTTAAGACCTGAGGCACATGAATACTGTGAGGTTCAAAGGGTTGCAGGGAGAAAAAAGCACACAGAGCACAAAGCAGTATCTTTCTGTAGCTGTGAGTTCTAGACCCACGAGTTAGAGTCTTGTCTCAGGCTATAACCTGGAGGCATGATCAGCTCTGATCTGTTTGTTTTCATCTCCTCCTGGGAGCCATTATACGATATTAACAAAATAAATCAATTTTAAATAACTGATTGTGTAAGCTTACAACAGAACGGTTGTTTCTGGCATACCTCGGGGATATTGCACAGTCCTCCACCATTATGAATGAATGAATGAATGGGCCTTAGCTGTACTGCAGTAGAGTAATTTGTTTTAATAATGTCTGAATATACACTGAGGTAATATTTGTGCAACTCCTAATAGAGTTCTGGGGTAGAAACTCACATATTAAGAGAACAGTGTTTATTTACATTTAAAGAGCAGTTACAGACAGAAAAGAGGCTTTTAAAATGACACCAAGAGGATCATATTTACTCTCTCCCTGTGGTTTCACCAGAAGGATCATATTTACCCTCTCCCTGTGGTTTCAGTTCAGGCTTGTCTGGTGCACAAGTCAAAGGTGTTTTCTTTCAAGTGACAGTTACAGAAACTTCATGGGATTTGAAAGACATCTGCTTTTTATCCCCCTACGCACAGTGGAGAGCCTGCAACTCTATTTAACTGAAAAGCTGGCAGCAAGGAGAGACTCCAAATGCCCAGAATCTTTTAGTCCTTTCCAAGAGTCAGTCTTTCTCCTCTTAAAAAAGGAACATTTTGGTTGGTGGTAAGTGAAATCCATATATAGACTTGAAACACCACAGGAAAAGCACTGTTTTCAAGTTAGGAGTGGGATTTTTTTGACTGTTACTTAATGTTAATACCTTCTCACATTAAAAAATGACAGGATGCTTGAGAAGGGAAGATCATACTAAGGTCTTCAAGAAAGCCTTCTTGGGGAAGATTGGATAGAGACATATTGGTACCTTAAATAAAGTTAAAAACAAATATTGAATGTCTGTCACTTTTGATTCTCCATTCTTCTTTGATCCCAGTCAGTATCTATTGCTCAGTCCGATACAAAATTGTTTTGAAGGCATTTCCTATGCAACTTGTTTCTGCAACGGTTCTACATGTTTCTTTTTCATTTATGGTAGGTCCTTGGAATGTTTAGTTCTTACTCCAAGAACAACTGTTTTTCAAAAAACAGATGAAATCTCATTCACAACACGCAAAAATACATTGCCATAGGCCAAGATTTGAAGTCACAAATTTTCTGTTAATAGTCAACTATTCACAGTCATTTGATAAAGGCTAACCTGTATTTAATTCTGGCAGAACATCTTGTTTGACCACACAAATCAAAAAATCAAAATCAAATAAATAAAAAAAAAGATTGGTTGCTGAGTTTTAGGCAGCACATTTATGTTTTTTGGAAGGAACATCTATGACTGCTTTCTGTTCTCCAGGCTACCTGCTTGCTAGACTACTTGTTTCTCAGTGTAGGGATTCACCACAATTTTTGTTGGAGCAGTTTGTTGCATCATAAAGGTGGCTCTGCTGCTCCTGGATTGCTGCTTCAGCAGTGGTGGAGCTCGTGAGAGCGCTGCAAAAAGCATGATGCTGAAGATAAGGTTGAGATGGAATTTCCAGGCTCAGCATGGCAATCAGTTATAGCTGTCTCTCTCTTTGCAAACAACAGTATCCCTTCTGGGCAGCAGTTACTCATGTTTGGCTGTGACTCAGAAGCAAATATTTCCAAGCTTTGGAAAGTTTGAATGTAATCATTTGGCTGACTTGCAGTTATCTCAAGTGAACAAAAATGTTTTTCATCTGTTAGGAACTACGTTCAGCTCAAGGCAGCTGAAGATCATTCCAACACTCCACAAACCTGTGTGCTTCTCCCATCAGCATTTTGTTTTGTCAGATTCAGGACATAGACTCCATAGAAACTACTTAACCAAGTGAATAAAACTCAAATGCCTGATACTGCTGTGGAACCCAATTCCTTTGAGGGTGACAGCCCTGTATTTCATCTGTACCTGACACTGGTAAATCCACCAGCAACTAATAAAAGTTCTTCTTGAGGAAGGAATGCAAGCAATGTGAGTAAAACCCTTTGCAGGTTGTCATTTAGAGGCAGAGGTAAATTGTTCAGCTTATACCTGTAACAGAAACTCCATGACAATCTACATGACAATCCCTATGATAGAGCAGTTTCATTAATCCACACTGACAGGAAAATAAAGGCCAAAAGAGGGGTTTTGAAAAGAATATTCACTACATAAAAATACAGAAGAATATAAACAAAGTTTGCTCCTTATAAAAGAAACTTTGGCAATCTTTGCAAGGTTACTATAATACATTTAATTTACAGTAAACATTCTTTACTTCATAACAGTAACAATGCAATAATAGGAAATCTTATCACAAAACTGTGAGCCTGATTTACAATAAAGATATTTATCTTTACATCCTAAATTAGGAGTATTTTCTTGTGCTTACAGTTGATCAGAAGCATCAAGCACATTTTTGAATTGGAATTAGATCTCAGTATATATTTCTTCCTGTTTTAGAAGAGACTTTTGCAGAAGTTATGTTATAAAAGTGGACATAAATGGCTTTTGAATATTTTCAGTTGTTTTTCATTTCCTTACATCTGCGCATGGACAAGAAAGCAGTCTTTTCATTAAGTAGATTAGCATACAAAGTCCTGGTTTTAAGTTAGGATGGAAAAGAGCTAATTCCTACATCACTGCTGGAACCTGTCACTAGATTTGCTTCTGTGGAGGCAGTGAAACAGGACCATTTTCATGAGAGGCAGCATAATGAAAATTGCCAGAGAGCTCCTGAAATACTCCAGTTATTTTCCGCCAAAGAGCCAACTCAATGCCCATGACACATCCCTCCCCCCATATCACTTACCCATTATGCTTTAGACTAAATATCCTTAAAACTGCTGCTGCTCTGAACTGCTCTCATTAGATGTTCTCTAAGGAAATGTGGGTCACTGTATCTTAAGGTAGCTGTCTGGCGGTGTGCAGAGAAAGTGCCTGAAAACAAATTTAGAAGTACAACTACAGATCAGATATATTTCTTCTAATGAAGTGCGTGGAAGCAGTGAGCAGTGCCAGTCCAAAGAGGATAGTGCTAACTAAGGGAGCTCTTTAGTATGCTTTAGTCAAAATTACATGTACAAATTGCTATTTATATAGCAGGTCTGAATTTGAGAACACTGTGAGAGTTAAAAAATTCCTCCCTTTATTGTAGCTACTTTAACACAACATTATTTATGTCAGGTATTCTTTGACAGCAGTTAATTCAGCCTAGACTTGGCTTAAGGATGTGTGTGTCATCTTCTAAGAGAAAAGTGAGGAAGAGTAAATATATAGCTTTCAGCTGTTTTTCAGAAAACTCAAGCAGTGTTTATTAGTGTGACATTAGTAAATCAACGTTCAGAATCTGAGCCAAACAGCACTAAAGTAAATCAGAGGCATTTTGGCTGACTTCAAGGGGCAAATGAGATACCATGTACTGAGGATATTTTGTTAGTATTATAGGCATAAGATATAAAGACCTGCCTATGAGCTGCATAAGCATTTTCAAGAGGCTCTTCCAAGAAGATATGTGAATTCTAGAAGTATAGAAAGAGCAATTGGAAACAAGCAAAAGAGAAACCTTTTAGCAGTTATTATTTTTGTGAGTGAAGAAAAAATGCTGTTTCATCCACTGATGACAGAAAGCAGAGCTACATCAGGCTGCGCTCTAAAACAAACTGATATGAGAGAGAATTTGCTCTTCCCCCCACTTCCAAAACTACATATAAATCTAGTCTGCTTCACTGGAAGAAGAGAGTGATAGAATTCTTGGTTCACTGCAGCCAGTTAGAACATGCCTTTTTATTTATTTTTTTTTTTTTTACGTTTAATCCAATGCATTTTTCACTTTTTGTCCTAAATTACAAGCCCTGGAACAGATTTTTGGGGTTTTTTTGTTTGTTTGTTTGTTTTTCACTACAACTATCTTTGTGGTTTATTTGTTGTTGGCTTTCACAGTCTGCTCTGGTCTGGAGAGATTCATCATGGAGATTGTCCAGATTATTTTTCACAGAACATGCATTGTTTTAAACATTTCCCAGGACAAAAGATTTCAGTCTAACGCCATTTATGAAATGGCAGTGGGTTGCATTTTCCCCTATCCTTTCTTCCTCCCTGTTGCCTTATATTGAAGCACACTTCCCTTGGCAGTAAGCAGGAAATGAGTCACTGTCAGCATTTGAACCCTCAGGTACTAATCAGGTCCAAGCAAAATCCAGCAATTAAATTGCTCCAGGTCTGCCTGAGCTACAGAATTCACACCTGGATCCAAAATTTCACCAGTGTTTATGTTCACAGGAACTGGAGACTTGCTTTAAGCTCAACTTGATTCACACATTGCAAAACTACACCGTATTTCATTACAGTATTTTATGTTACTGGGGCTTGTTTGTGTGTTGGACAATGAAATATAAGAGGTTTGCTGGCCCCAAAGACCAGCAGCCATGCGCACCAAAACCAGTGCAGTCTCAGAAACAAATGTTATACCTGGTATTATGCAGAGTACTTTCGTCCCCTTCCATTTTGTCTTTTCCCTAAATGAGTTTAAATACAATACTGACAAGACACATCTACAGAAACACCATGAGACTTAGGCAGATGAGGATGAAAACGTACAAAAGCAAAACTCAGTGACAACAAGCCTACAAAGCAAATAAACAATGCTTCATATGGAAAAAGAACAAAATATCTTCTTAAAAAAATCCTGAAGATTTCTGATTTGCTAGCAATTAGAAATTTATTGTAGTAGTTAGAAAACTAGATCTGTTCTTAAGACAGTACATTAATGTATAAAACACTTGGTTCAGTAGGGCTCTGATTTTGTCTAGGAACTCTGTATTTCTGGAAGAAATTATTATTACTATTATTATTAATATGCCATTAGCCAAACTGGAAGCATCAATGTTTAATACTACAGTACAGTCAGAAAACCACAGAACTAAAATATTAATGTCGGATTTTTGGAGATGAAGGACAAAGAACACAGGATGAGCACAGTGTCTGTGTTAGGAAACACTACTCTGAATACACGAACTTTGGGAGAGAAAATAAAATCTCCCTCAAAACATGGTTATGTGTAGAAAAGCAACAAAGTAAACTGACATGGGTTTGCCCCTGTGAAGAGTCCAAGGTGCCACAAAGCTCTCTCCTGCTCTTTTTGCAAGAACGGTTCTCACTCCAGGTGAGTCAGGATTGTGGAGTGTTCTGTTTCCTGGTGAATGAGGTTACACACCCAAACACCCTGCGACACATCCAGTCTGAGCCTTGGTGAGCTGGGGTATAGTCTGCAACAGCCACTGCTCATGTAGCTATTGTCCCATTTCCAACAGAATATTTCCTAGTGGTAATGTATGGGAAGGGATAGATAAAGTCCAGCTGAGTTTTCAGAGGGATCAGCATTTGCCTCACTAATTTGCTTATCTAGATTTGAAAAAGAGTGAAATCAATGGAGCTCTTAAAATCTGCCTTAAAGCTCAACTGTCAATAAACAAAGTCAATAAACACAAAGTCATTAAAGAATAATTGATCAAAGTCTGATAACTAACAGTATGAGCTGATAGTAACCTCAAACCACAGGTACCTTAACCACCCAAAGCATAGGCAAATGAAAAGCAATTTGGAAACCTCAAACACATTAGCAGAACGGCTTCATTAGGTACATAATTATATCACAAGGCCATGCACGCTTTTCTGTGTATTAAAGCAGGGAAGGGAGTTATGTAAGTGAGAGAAAAAATAAACAAAATTCAACATTTAAGTAGAAACACTGGGAACCCTGCGAGAAGGTCTAGAAAGGCAGCTTTCACCATGCTGTCTCTGAAAAGCTAAGAACTGAAAACCCCTTGACTCCTACTGTGTCTGGGAGAGTACGTTCCTGGTTTTGCATACTTTGCAAATACACAAGATGACATCCAAAGTTTATAATCTGTGTTTGTATCATTAGGCAGGGCAACAATCTTTTCAGAAACAATGGTGTTTTGAAACTCAAATCTTACTCATCTAAGTTCATGCAGAAAGCTGGATGTTATGATATCCCCCTTGCAGGGTTCCACTGAAGATTTTGCTCTTGCAGGTTTCAAAAAACATGATGCATCAAAGCTCTTGGTAGACTTTGGGTACTCAACAAGAGCTGCAGCTCGGCTGGGTTCCACCCTATGGAACATGGAATCTGTGCAAGACTAAAGCTGCAAAGCCAATGGGTTCCTTCAATGACACACTTAAAAAGCAGGTCCAGCAGGCTCCATTCAAGACTGCAGTCAAGAGTGTTCAAAGATTTAAGACCTAAAGCCATGTCCTCAACTCTTAGGCAAAACTCATCATCATCATCTCTACTGCCCATTTCCATGGAGCTTTGCCAATGCAATTGCAGCTCCAGCTGAGCCCCACCAGACATCGTGCCACAGCTGTTGCTGGGCTGGACCATGCCAGTTTGGATTCTTGGACCACAATCTGACATGAACAGGGGTGACTGAACAAAATGTAGCAAAAATCTTGTTTGCTGGACTCTCAGCTAGAGTGTTAAGTCAGCTGTTGAATATGATGATGGAGCACATCTCTCTAAACTTGCAGAAAGAGCCTTGATGTCTGCATGTGTCTTCTCACAGATCTTGCCGTTCACTTCTTGCATACCTTCACTTTAAAGAGCACAATCGGCTTCTTTTTCATATTCATTCTTTGCTCAGGTTCAATGCAAAGAATGGGTTTTTAAAATTTTTGTTATTATAGATACATAAGACAAATTTAAGATTTAAAATTGTGACAATTTCTCAGAGAAACACTTTATTCTTCAGAATATTTCACAGCTAACCTCTTCCAAGAATGCTAAGATATACAGAAGCACAAAAGGATTAAGGAAGCTTGCTGGGATTCTAATGTCTTGATACAGACATTGACTTGCAAGGGGAAAATAGCCATTATTTTCAGTGTTGCCTTACTTCTGCTACAGTCCTGCTCTCCTTGCATTACTGAGCAAATTGGCAGCACAAATGATTCCACCATCTATCCAGCAACAGGTTTAAAGGAATCAAGATGTAATACTGAGACATGTTCTGTCTGTGGCTTTAAGAGGTGGAGACCTTATTCAAGCCCAGGATAAACAAATATGTCAGGAAGTCAGATGAGAGACTCCAGAGTCTTTGCTAGAGAAGAAATAACAAAAATAATCTCCTTGTGCTTAGAAGGGAAACCAGGGGCCCACATTTTACAACCAGCTCACTACAGACTTTTGGAAGGAATGGGCTTTCCAGTAAAGGAATGAACCAGTTTCCAGACAAGCTCGCCTTCCTCAGTGGCTGGGGATTGACAATACATCTGTATTAACAGTGCTGGGAACTGCAAGTGTGATGTGAAAGAAAATATTTATGATGTTATTGCAAGTGCTACATACTTATAAACTGCAAATTCCTGTAACTTTCACTGGCAAGCCTGTTCTCCACATAGTATGGGCTCACAAAGCCTACATGCTTCCAGGGCTACAGTTTAAGCTCCAGAAGAGCAGCTTTCTGGCCTGGCAACAGATAAAAGTATTTGTAAAATAATGTCAATATTTTTTTCTTATGAACTTAATGCTTGCTTGAGGGTTCTAAAAATGAAGTTCCTATTAGGAAAAATATAGCCTCTCTCCTTATGTCCTCTTCATCAGCCCTTGTCTGATGGACAGATATTTTAGTAAGAGGGATAAGATACTCAGAGACAGGAACTGTGTGAGTCCACAAACGTCTGCTGGCAACAGAAATTGGAGTCTACTGCTCTGGTGATTTCTTTAGCATCACATTAACTGTTCTCTAGGCACTTCATTGAGATTGATTCCTGCCATCCAGAGAACCCCGGTAACAATCCATGCAACATGTTGGTAAGAATAAACAAAGCTGAACAGGGCTTAAGGTTATGCAATGAGGTTCCCTCTCCCAGTGAAATCAGGACATGCAGAACAGAGTTAGCTTCTGTAACGTGAAAATAAATCACTGGAGAGAATGGTCAAAATCTCTGGTCGAAATGGTTTTCAGTGAAAAAGCAGCACATCTCGAAAATTATACGTCAGAGCAAGTGAAATCTTCTTCAGTGTGCCACAGGGAACTCCATCTCCCTGTGTCAAGCCTTCTCCTTCAGGTTTGATATTAACTTATATCCGTTAAGGCTTTTTTCCCTATTATAGTTGGGTCAGAGCCAATCAATTCAGATTACCACTGAATTTCAACCTTTTCCTCTAAACTCTGGGATGTGAAGACATGGGTTACATATGTTTCCAATCAGAAACAACAAAGCCAGGCCTTGGGGATCATCAGGAATGCACCCAGTCTCCTGACAGATTTCTACAGTGCAGCTACCAAAGGCAGTGAGTAGAGCTGCCCCAGCCTCATTCCCTGTGCCTGAGTGCATGGTGGCCCTAAGCCACTGCTGGTTCCCCTAGAGATGGCACATTCCAGTAGGAGTGCCCTGCTCACACCTATTAGGTTCAGCTAGTTACAGAGGAAGTGACAGCATAAACTCGCAAATTCACTTCCCAATTCTGAATCTATTTCAGAGCCCTACAAGTCTTGGAATAGTTTGTGGAATCATTTTTTTTTCTCTCACAGCTCACAGTGCAACAGCCTCTTAAGCCAGCACCAGAGCAGCAGAAGAAGAAAAGGCTGGAGCTATGTAGCAAGAGTTGAGGCCCCAGCAACCCCCTGAATTCAAGCCATGTGGAAAGCCTGCCTGGCACTCAAAATTCTGAAAGCTGAAATTCAACATGGGCATTTGGAATCTAATTGATGAGCTCCTGGGGCAGGAATCTGCCTTATTTTTATTCTGTACAGTACAACATATTTTTATACATCTGCATTTTACTATGTCAAGAAAGCCTTCAGAATCTGCTGTTAAGTACTCTGTGGTTTTCACAGAAGATGGATGAATGAAATTACAGTGCCTGCAGAGTTCCTGCACTAAACATCCATGGCAAAATGCATCCCAATATCTCACACCCATCAAACCCAATAAACTGAATTTCCTCAGCACCTCCCTCTATCCTCCGTATCACAATGTCCACAATTTCTGCTCCTCCAGTTAGATCATTTGGAGTGCCTAAATTTGCTTTTCACAGGATCAGCTGATTTTTTTCCACCAGCAGCTAGAAAGGATTTACCTCATTAGTAAAGATCTGTTGGAATGGCAGGTTTTTAATAGATTTGTTTGACTTCCAGTGAAGCCAGGTTCTGACCTGGGCTGAGTTGTAAGCAGAGCAGTGGATATAGAAGAGTACAGAAGAGAACAGGCAAGTCTGGTGGGCATGTTGGTGTGCAGTCATGACTTGTGTGCTCACAGAAAAATGTCCTGGGAGATCATAGACTCACATATTATTTGCCAGAGCTGATTGCAGTCACCAATACCTGACTATTCCAAGAGCATTCGGCAGCAGGATTATTTTAGTCCTTCTATTCGCTGACCACAACTAAAGACAGATAAACTTTCTAAATATATCACTGCTTGCAACATAATTACCCTGAAGATGTTTTTTTACTGACAATCCAACACAGTGAGTTTCCTTGGGTCAGGTAAAAGATGAAGCATTTTTTATGGACTCATCATTGCTGGGTAACAAGCAGCCACTTTGTTACAGAGGTTCACACTGGTCTCTGTAGATCAAAGAAAGGTCACTTGTGCTCAGTCACATCAACAGACCTAAGAGGAGAGGCAGCACCAGCAGCTACTCCTGAAACCTGAGCATCCACCCAAATGTGTGCTGACTGTAAGGTCTAAGGCCATAAAAAGCATCCTAAAGTCTAAACTTTGCCAGTGAGGAAATTTATTTCCAACCATAACAATGGCTTCATTTAGTAATGTGCTTCATCAAATGCCAGGCAGCAGGTGGAAATAAGTCAGGGCTCAGAGGAAAAGCTCTCAGAAAACAACCAAAGTATTTTTAAGTGAAAAAGTCCACAGAGGATTGTTTTTTCTCTCTCCCCTCCCCCAATCCTGTTTGTCATGATTTGGACTCACAGGCTCATCTCTCAGAGAAGACTTGAAAAAACTTTTCACCAAAATCTCTTTTCAAATCAAGTGATTTCTCTCAGCACAAGGCCTGGGGGTTTTGCATTTCTGGCTAAATAAAAAGAACTTCAGAACTGGAGGGCAGTTTGCTTTATTTCTACATAACTGAGAAGTTGAGATTTATTTGATCTGATCTCCAAGTGAAGTGTAGAGGGAAAACAGGATACTGTATCTGGCAGCAAATATGTGGCAATCACACAAAGTAAACTCTTGATATATCTGTAATCTCTTTGTTGGCTTATCCCTGATTCAATTTAAGGCTCTGGAAAAAGCTACCAAACCTCTTCATGTGAAGTGTGAGATGGAACTTATTAGTCATGGCAATTTGCTTCTTATGGGATGCTGACAGTCAGAGAGCATGGTGTACTGAAAAAAACAAACCTAGAATCTTGAGTCTCCTAGTCCTCCTCCGAGTTACCAGTGGGAAGAGAGTTCCAGGTTAGTTTAACACACAGAAATTAGACATATGAAGGAAAACATGAGGAGAAGTCGGACTTACTCCGGGTTTGGCTTTTGACGATCTTTTTGGTTTTTGTTATCTTCAGCCCACAGTACATAAATGCATTTGGTTTAAACCCATTACATCGGAGGGATGAGAAAGCTGGTTGCAGATTGTTAAGGGGATGTAATTCTAAAAGGGTACAGCTAGAAAACCAGAGGTATTTCCAATCTCTCCTTCAGCCATCATTTTTCTTGCATCTTTTTCTTACTATATTTTAGCTCTCATGTGACAAGACACTATTCACTGAGATAAATGGACTCATCCATGCCTACTTATATTTTCAAAAATCAGACAGTGATTCTGTTCCTCCTACCTCATTCTGGACAGATGAAAAAATCCTCTTACTTCGGGCAGACAGAACATATACATAGGTGTCCCACATACTTACACACATCCCATTATTCTTCCGTGGAAGCGACAGATTTCAGGGTATTTGCCAGACACCTGAAAACTCTACCAAGGCATATGGGGCTTGAAAGAAGCAGCAGGATTAACCAGGAGTTCCCTCCTCACCCAAATAGCTGGAGCCTCACCTGAATCCCACAGAAATTGCCCATATTGTCTGACTGTAGGGCAGCTTGGCCACCACACATTAGTTTGGGCTTCTCTCCCCGCTGCAGGAGAGTCAGGGGAGCCACGGCCATCAGCTCTGACCTCAGCAAGGGCTGCAGGGAGTCCACTCCCCTTCGCTGCTCCTCAGGAACAGCCCCCCAGGCCCATGCCTGTGCCTCACAGCTGCTCCCCATGCCCTGCCAACGGGGTGCCCTCCTCTTCCCTTCCCTCACAGTTGTGGGGCCAGAATGCTTTGTGTCCAAACACCACCACATAACCTGCACATCCTCATAGGCTGAAACCTCGTGCAGAGGAAGTGTTGCCCTGAGGTAGGGCAGAATGGCCTTTTTTTGCAGGGCAGAAGGGTCAGAGCAGGGTTAGTGCCATGTGAAGTCGTGGTTTGACAACTCAAGAGTGCTTGAAAACAGCTCTGCTTTCCTCCCTGCCCCGCTCACTGCAGTCCATGCCAGCTCTGGTGTCTGGTGCACTGCTAGCAGCTCCGCTCTACCCAGGCTGACAAAAATAACTAGTCATGTCTTCCTTCTCTTTTTAACTGCTTTTTGTTTCAAATGTGGGGTGAAACACTTCCTATTTCAGGGTGTCCTTTGTAGAGCAAAGCAAGGTAAAATTGCCAGCCATGAGGGTGAGCTGTCATGGCTTAGCTAGAAGCTGATTCATGCCCACCAGCAGGATCTTCAGCACGAGCCCATTTCTCACAGGAAGATTTCATCCATCTTACTGCACATCCCCACATTTTAGGGTGAAAAAGGGCTAAGCCAAACTTCAGAGAGATTTGTTTTTTCTTGGTTTCAAGTTATTTAGTAAAAATGCAAAAACTTGCAAGTTTTCATTTGGGTTTTTTGACCATTTTTTTTAGCTTCCTCCCTTTTTTCTCCTTTTTCCTTTAAAGGACAGGCAAGTATTTTTTGAAACAACTCACTTAACTAGAAAGTAAAGGAAGAGGCAGTGAGAAATTGTGAGTTAAATGGAAAAAATATTTTTGGCAAACTTTAAGGAAAACACTTCTAAATGCTGATCACTCTTTAAAGTGAATTCCTTTAGCTAATTATCTTAATTCTTTTCCTGAGTTACAAAACAAGCTGCAGAAACAGATGGACAGAGGATTGTACTTAGCTGTATGTAGCATTTCTCTGTAAATTCTTAGCCCTCGGTTCCTGCTTCTCCTTCCTTTTCCTCAGTTAAAGTGATGCTGAAGGGGATGTCAGGCTAAATTCACAACTCTGCTGACAAAGTGACCACAGCCCATGCAGGAATAAGTATGGTGCATAACCAGGGGCTCTCTTATGTAATTCTTAGCTTAGAAAAGATGAAGCAGATTAAACCTAGGAAAGAGATACAGTAGAGATGTCAGTCCTCCCAAACTTCAGAGTAGTCCATGAAGAGATGTGTAACCTTGCTCTGACCTGGAGCAGCCCCTTGGGTATGCTTATATTGAGGGCCACATTTTGCAGTTTTCTAGGAAGCAGAGCAGAGACCCAGAATCAGCGTTCCTATCTTCCAAAGTGACTGTAGAGATATTCCAGTACCTCAGGAAGCTCTATCCTCCATAGCATCCCAAGAAACAACAAATAAATGCTACCACGGTCTAGTGCAGGCTCACTCCAGACATCTCTTTTACAAGGAGGAAATTTAAGAAGGCAGGATTCTCTTGTATGACTTCCCCTGTCTCCCAGTTGTCTCAACACATTTTTGTTCTTCCGGACAGAAAAAAAATCACTGACCCATCTGTCAATGCTGTCTCTGCTTCAGTGAGCTGCTTCACGCATTCGTTCACAGAGGGCTGAATAATGGACCAGCGCCAAAGTCCTAATCAAGAGGAAAGCTACTAGTAGTCACAGCTCCTCAGCATTATACATGTTTCTGAGTGTGACTGATTAAGACTGTTGTTTGGAATAGGGGAACTGTGTCAGAGGTGCCACATCCCATAAATTAGTTTAAGCTGAGGTAATGTATGCGCCAACATACAGCAATACGTCTGCTAGGTCAACAAGTTTGGCAAACAAATGTCTGGGAAAAACAAGACCATTTTCAGGCATTTAATTCAGCTAAGACAGAGTGGCACAACTGAGGAGACCCTTACAGGAAAAACTTTGCATTTTATTTATTTTTTAAGGGGAAAGAAAATATCTGAGAAAAAATGTTGGCGTCCAGACTCAGTTAAGTTAGACAGGAAGAACGGTCTAGTTCTCAAAAGCAAGGCATTTGCCGCTAGGGACTCCTGAGTTTTAATCCGTCCCCTCTGCAACCTCTGTAGTGCTCTACAGAAAAGTCATTTAATTCTAGTCCAGACAGTGAACTTTGTATGCTGCTGAGCAGATTAGTCATACAAGTGTGTTCCTTTCTGTGGGACTACTCATGTGAGGAAGTTATCAATGGGGACAGGGGGAACAAATCTGGCCCTCTGTATGGAGGGAGAAAAAGCTACCACAAGTTTTAATTGGTCTGGCCTCCTTGGAGGAAAAACTATCTACAGTAATGCTGGAAGAAATGGTAAGAAAATTACGGGACTTTCCTGATAGGAAGATCTGTTAATTGGAACAGTAGTCTTTTAAGTAACAGAAGCTTTATTGACTGTTTCAAATACAATTAACTGGACTAAGGAATGGCAAATGCAAGGATCAAATAGACCCATTTCATCAGAAACACCGAGTAAATGAGTCAGTAGGACTTTTCTATCACCCATCACTTCTTACAGCAGGTGACTAAGACAACATGCTTGCTGGCAATGCAACCAGAGAAATGAACCCAACTAAAAGCCACCTAGAAATGTCATTGTCTTTTGAACCAGAATTGGAGTGTAGTTTTGGAACCTTGCAGAACCTCAGCTAGAATTAGACCGTCTCAAAATCTTTAGTTAATTAGCAAGCGGAGGTAATGTTTTCTGTGCCTGAAGCTCTGTTCCCCTGAATCTTTTCCAGCAACTGACTGTTGTGAGCCAGGTTCAAGTGGTTAACAACTTATTAGTGGTCTGAACTGAAACTGAGCAGGAACAATTTCAGTTCCAGATTAACCTGAACTGGAGCAGAGGTAAAAAAGGAACTTGCTCGATCTCCTGATGTGACAACATCCTTGCTGATGCTACAATCTCCTAATCACATTGATTTACCTGAGGGGAAATCTGATGTAAAGCAATCATAGGAAACCATGTTGTAGTCACCATTTATAACCTTTCTGATACGGTCAGTAGATTATCTGTAGCTTCACTACTTGTCTTTCTTGCAGAGGATCCCAAAATGAAACTTTCTGAGACCAGGGAGATAGTGGTTCATTCTTCTGTAAGAAAAGTAAGATGCCATATAGAGAATCCAAACCAGGTCAGGAAGTAGGTTGTGGGAATCCTGGTGCTAAACCATTTTTCTGCCCTACCCTACCCACACAATTCAGTAAAATGATGGTGTTCTAGGTACTTGCAAAAGATCTGCTTTTCTCCGTAAGAAGCAGAACAGGTAGGTCCTGAGTCATTCAGCCCTCAAGAATACCGTCTTCAAGAGCTCATCTTCCTCAGCCAGGCAATACTCAGCTGTATTTTGTGCCAATGGCCATATCCAAGTAAGGTTCAATTCTTTCTTCGCCCTTGACCCCTCAGATTAGGAATATTACATCGATTTTCTGGATTGTGATTTTCAGTAATCTAGACCTGAGCTGGGCTGCAAAAACGTCTTTTGCCAGGACAGGAAAGTGTATGACTGAAACACTACATGGCTCTGCATCCCCGTTATACCTTGCATAAGACTGATGTTACTGTGGTATTACTAGGCCTTGATTATGACACCTGGATGACTCATAACCAGAATATTCTCATAGAGAGGTTGGGGGGAAGAACATGTGAAGGTGAACCTAGTCAATGAATACATTGCCTTGTGCTGCAGACAATAAAAGCTTTTAGCTCACTTGGAATTTACTAAAGTTATAGTGTACTGGAGGACATGTATCATAGTTTATTCATTCTTTCCATACCAGAGAGGCCTTTCTCTGAGCAGAGCTTAGTCCATTTTCCATCTGGAAATATTCCCCTTTTAGAAGCCCATGACCTGGGAGGGTGCTTGTTCTCATTTTGGGGGAAAGAAAAGAAAACCTCCATGAATTCCAAGGACTTAGTGTCACTGATTGTGTTGTATTATCCAGAATCAAAGAGCTTAATTACCATTTACACTAAAGCCTTTAGCACTGCTCAGGCAGAAAATTGTACTGTCTCCTGCTCTCATGTTCCTGCAGTCCTACATTGTCAAGAGCTTGAAAGTGCCTGGGAGAGGCACAAAGGCACAAAGATGAGGTTTGCAGTTTTTATGAGCATATGTACAAAGGATGGCAGAGAAATCCACAGCCCAGGTTCAGGCGTTGCCTCTAGAGAGTTATGTTTCCCCTGTCCAGATACCAAAACTACTTCAGAAACAGTTTAACGTGGAAATCTAGCTGGGCTAATTGACCTTGCTGAGAAGATGAGACTCCTTCATACATGGGACTGGCTCATACCTCTCTCCAAAATACTGCTCTTAAAGCATGCTTGTGCATTATGTGGCAGAAATTATATTGGCTTATTTGGTCCAGACTCAGATAGGGCATGAGGGATCTCATACTCTGTAAGTATTAAGTCATAGAAAGATCCCACAGCCATCCAGCATATTCAGATATGCAGCATGTAATTAACATGTTACAGGAGACTGAGAACTGCAACTGGAAAGGCAATTGCTGGACAGCCTGAAGAACAGGTCTGTGCTTAGCAGTCTGAAGTGTTAGGCCTGCTTGGAATTTGTAGAGGAAAATAAGTTAAAGCAGAGGGCAACAACTATGTGTTTTGTGCAGCACTTGGCTACACTGCCAGTGAAAGGAAAAACAGACTCAAGTTCATAAGCACTTCATGATCCCTCTCTTTGTTTTCCCTTACCTCACCCTAACACCTTTCAAACTACCTTATTAACGTAAACCACTCATTACACAGAGGTTTAGTATTTGCAGGAATTTTAGGGAGGAGTAATAGTTACACAATGGCATCTGCAGCTGATTTACATTTATTTTTCTAACAGTGTTTTCAAATCTCTTGCCCAAATCCAAACAGCCGCCCTCTCAGGGAATGCAGTGTCAAAAGAATACACACATGCAAGGCTGGCTGAAATTTTAATTGCAGAAAGATCAAGAAGTTCAGACTGAAGGTTCACAGAGCAGCTCTAACCCCTGCTCCCTGGGTGTATCACGTTGTTACAACAGGGTCTTTCGTTACATAATCATGCAGAATGGGCAACTCGGCTTGCTGTTCAACATGTAAAACCATCTCACACACTGCAAGGGTTTCCACTCCTTTTCTGTCACCTCAAAAGAACTTCTTTACTACCTTTACTACTTCTTTACTACCTTTTGGAATCATTAGGAGTGCTAATAATGTTCTGAAAAACCCTACAGAACTAGTTACAAGGGAGGTTGCATGTCTAAAGTAAGGACATAAATTCAACAAGGTGCTAAGTATATTCATATCTTGAAGAACAGTGCTGGACTCACTGATTAATGCACTCACTTCAGTTTAGGTACATCTTTTAACAGTGCCCAGGTGAGTAACAGGATCCCGCATATGAAGGAGGGGATTGATTCCAACTTGTCCTAATTGTTGCAGTGATGTACAGAAGTCAATAAAGTCAGTTGTCATTAATCACTTCTAGAGCTGACAAAATAATGCAAACAACTGTTTTAAGATGAGTTTGATGAGTCTGTGAACAGTGAAAAACAAGGGGATATATTAAAAAAAAACAGATTTAGAGAGTCTGCAATTCTTAGCCATCACTGTGGTCCTCTTTTCTTCTACACTCATTTGGTTTATGCATCAGTGACCCAGTTCTGTAACAGCAGTTCAGGTGTTACTGCCATGTCCCAGCAATACTGGATCAGCCACCAGGGCTGATGCTCTGCAAGAGATTTCAAAATCTCTCAGAAAAAATGTGAATCATTCCATGTTGAACACAAACCAAAGCAAACCCTGCCTCTGCAGACAGCTTCAGTACTTCTGACTGCTTCACCTGGCATGCATAGAATGCACAGAATGATTACAGAAAGGCTTGGGTGTGAAAAAGATGGTTTGTTTTTCCATATGGTTAATGTATGTTCTCATTTGGGAAAGCATTCTGTCTCAGCTTAAAATATTCTGAAGAGGCCAGAACATTGAAAACAACAAAAACACAACAAAAAGGGATACTCTCCATATTAGTATCAGTGGGGAAGCCATCAGCTTTGATAAAAGCAAATCTCTGATGTTAAGTGGAACTTAACACAGTTTTGTTCCGGATTCAGATTTTGAACTATTTCTTCTCCATGTGAATGTAATAGTGCTTTGATCAAGCATGAAGTGTAAATGCAACACAGTAGATGTAAAGTCAGATTGGATCTAATTACAAACTCCCCACTTCCTCTCCTAGCAGTGGAATATTCAGATACTAGTTTTACCTTTCCTTTCCCATCTCTCAGTGTTAAATTGTCTCATCCTCAAAGGCATTCCTGCACAAATGGAAATAAGATAATCTGGATCAGAAGTGTTAGTCTCCTAGGGAATGATATACTAATTCTACAGTACACTACATCTCAAGCCCTAAACCAGGATTCATTTATAATAGCTGCTGATTTAAAAAGGGAAAAGGACCAGACCTTACACTGCACAAAACAAATGAACAAATGACTGATGCCAGCCAGATGCTGGAGCAAGTGTCTACATCCCCCATTAACATATGCTGCCTCAGACTTTCCAGAAAGCCTTCCCTAATGGCACTGCTTGGTTTATTCAGTCACTGACACCATACTCCCAGGATCTGTGGGGCACATTCCTTCAGAATTCCTTGCAACATTTTCAGCAGTTAAGCACTGCATCATGAAGAATTTGTGGGCAGAGCTGAGGAAGATTCCAGATTTATGGCTTGCATGTAACAATGTGCTTCTGCCTAAAGCAGTATGTGCTTAATCCTAGCCCAGCTGCTTCATGACATCTCATTACTAGAAATCAATGTTGAGACAAATTTAGTTTAAACATAACATACAACAAATGTATGTTGCATATTTCATGTTGCATATTTTGCAAAGGGATGTCAACCTTTTGACTGGATGTGTCATAGTCTCTCCTTTACTGAAGACTTCAAGTCAGGAAGATTTTCTTGAAGGTAAGTGCTAGCTGAGAGAGTTAAGGATTATTGTGAAATCCTGGGCCACACAGAATGGAAGACAGGTAATGATCATAGCTTTTTCTCTGCAAAACGTCTATTTACCTAGATGGAAACTCACTGGTTGCACAGAATCCTGACACTCTACAAAGGTCCACACAAACCTATATATTTCCACAAAAACACTGTATATACTAGTATATACATTTATGTATATACAATTTATGGCAGCTATTTATGGAGCATTTGTGTGCAGGGTGTTGGGGAAAATATTGATCAAACATCTTTCTTCTGACTATATATACTGCTATGATTAATTTTTACCTTTTTAACGATACTTTATTCCCTAACTCACGTAGGCCAACAGGCCATTTGAGCACTTCAGAAAAGTCACAAAATGTGATTAGAACCTGGTACAAGAGAAATTGGCTTTCTCTCCAGGAGAAGAAGGAGAAGTAGAGAAATTCAGTGAGTGTTGGTAGAAGTGCCTCTTGGTTGAATTACTAACGTATGATGTAATGCACCCTGGCTCTCCCTTCTGACTTGGGAGAAGTTCAGGCTGCCGTTCCTGCCTGCAAATATTCAGAGCAGGCAGCATAAAGGCATATGTGAGCTCATACCCAGGGAGAGGTTGTGGCTGAGGTCAGGGCAATGATACAGACTCCACTGCAGTGTTTCCTTGTTAATCAGGGTAAATCAATCGTGTTGATTGGAGCTGTGGAACAGCAATCAGGTCCAGATTATAACTCAGATAAGGTGAAAGCCTGTCTACTTCTTTCTGACTTTCTCCTCCCATGCAATTTTAAATGTAAATTAAAATAAACACCAAAAGTCAACACTTTGTCTGAAAAGCCTAAGAGCCACTTTGTAAGGCAGAGGCCTGTATCACCTTGGCCAGGAGTCTTCTTTAACAGAGCCCATTTTTATTCGCATGAATATTCCAGGGGCCTGTGGCTAAATCCTGAATAATTCAGGGGGAGTTTTCCCAGTGTTTACATTAGGACAAGAATTCACACTGATTAGTAAGTGCATTCTTTTAAAGTTTTGTTTAGCACTAGTTTATCAGCTTTCCATATGGTTTTTCCCCATTGTGAAAGCTGCACAGGAGCAGTGTAAATCCATCTCAATGCTCCTTTAAGACTACCTTTAGGGTTCAGTTATCCATAGATTGCACAGTGTGCCTTGCTACAGAATGCGCTGCAGTTGGAGCTGTTAGTGCTTGTTATGATACAGTTGTTCATTACAACAAGAGGGAGCACAAAAAAAACAAAGAGATTCAGTACTAACCAAGTTTTGTTTATCACAGATTAGAACTACTGACTTCCAGGTAAAAGGCTCCTTATGTTAGTACTAATTCCTCTTATCAGACCTGCCTTTTGACAAAATGCTCCTGTAATCTCTTTTTTCATGGTGCTTCTGAAATCAGCTGGATGTTCCCAATGTTTCCATGTTTCCAATGCAGCATGGTTAAGCGACTTGGCTGCAGAAAACCTCCATCACCTTTGCTTTGGCTAAATGGGTAGGGCTGAGAAGTTGATTCTAGAATTAGTTTCGTCAGACAATAAAGATAACAATGCTGTCAGAAAATAGAAGCTCTGAATGAACACACAAATGAGAAGCAAGCCACCAAGGCTGGATAACAGGCACACCAAAAGTCCTGATGGGACCAGAGAATAGAATGGATGAACTGCACATGAAACAATGGGACTTTTTATGCATGACAATTTCTATGATGGATGACTTGAAGACATAAATATTGCATTACCTGCTCATTTCCTAAAACTTAAAAAAGTGTTTATTATGTCAGAATGAGAAATAATGCATTGAACTTTATAGAAGCATTATAGGAATCAATGGTACACACTTGCCTATAATACTGTATTCACCTCCAGAAGAACCACAGAGGATTTACCAGAGTTAAGTAGCAAATGTTACTAGGAGTAGAAAGTTCCCAGACAGGGGACACTGAGGCTATTGAGGTCAGAATGAAGATGCTTAAGAAAAATCAGGAAATTATCCACAACCATTACACTGTTACTGAATATTGGATGACTGCCACAGAGGCTGTGTAAATCTCTAGCATCAGTTTTGAGTACCATGGACTTAATCTTATTGCTGTCACATATGTGCAATGATTCTGAGAAATGTTAAAGCGGGGAGAAATTTGGCCCAGATTAACATCAAACTGAAAAGTTGAGTAGTATTCTGGAAAGGTGAAGTCATCTTGTCGCTGTTGAGCCGATATCAAAACAAGGAGAGCTCAAGATCAAGTGGCAAAAAAGGTTAATTTATTTATTAAATTCAGCTTTTATATACAAAATGGACTCTCACTTGATTGGCCATTAGCTGTACGCCTCCTGCAGCTAATTGGCCACCTGCATCCATGAGAGCTCGAACACCTTTATCTTTGTTTACCTAAACAAATAGATTCTTTCTCACTAGAAAGAGGTTTCTGTGCTGTCACATCATCTCAGAGAGAAGAAAAGAACCCAGGCAGCCACTGAGGCATTCTCTGTAGCCAGGAATTTGGTGGCATACAGGAAGAAATTGGAAATTTCATAGGGGAAAAAAAACCCACACAGAGGCAGAGGCACAGAGGGGGTGACTGAGAGAATATGCTATGAAGTATATTGTGCTAGGCACAATTAATTTCTCACCAATGAAGGGAAAAAGGTGGAAGGACATAATTTCAAGTGATAGCCAGTATTTAGTCTTGACTACTGATACTGCAGCAGCTTTCCTGAAACAATTAATAGGGTAATATATGGATAAAAAGTATCAGAATAGGTTTAACTAATTCCATGTGTCATTTCTTAAAGTTTTGAAAATACAAAATTGCTTACAGAAGACAAAATGAAGTGGAACAAATGAGGAGCGAACTCACTTCCCAAGTGGACTGCCTATGATTTCACAGGTTATTTTGAAAGAATTAAACGAAACTATCATTAAAGACAGTGTGATCATTGTTGAAAACAGGTAAGTCCAATCCTGTGTTCAGTTACACCAGTTAATATTTTATTGTTCTCTTCTTGTTGCTTTCTCCTGTGCTACAGGTATGACTGAATGGAAAATAAATGCATCCAGCAAACTTTGTTTCTTGTCACACTTCTCAGTAGATGTTTTACAAACTTTACCGGCAAAAGGAAGAGTTACTGCAGGACACACAAGGGAAAATAAACCCTCTTTTGGAGCAGCACACTGACAGCAATGGAGCCAATTCAGCTGTAAATCAAATGGGAATCCTTAGTATAAAATAAAACAGTGTTCTACCGCCCAGACACAGCTGAAAGGAACTGTTATATAGTACATTGCATCATAACCAGAGAGCTTGTGTCACTCTATCTATAGCAATAGCCCTGAATACTGTGGTCCAAATTCTCTCATTTGTTACATTTGCACAATGATTTTTAGGGCTTTAATTTGGGGAGATTTGGCCTAAAATAAGATAAAACTGATAACTTGATAATTTTGCCTCCTTCTGCAAAAAATAAATTTGCTCACTGCAAAGCAGCTGCCTTTCAAATGCCTACTCAATTTAGGAGACCATACAGTAGTCTAGTTCCTTGCCAGTGAAGTCAGTCTGTAACCATGGTAGCTGGGAGTGTAAATCTCCAATATATGAAAACGTCCAGGCTGATAAAGCAGGTTGTTGTCCAAGTCCATATGTGATGTGCGTGTGTATACATGAAGTGTGAAAGCGTGTGGCTTTAGAGTGGGAGCGGGGCAGAGGAGGACACCCCACCAAAACCTTCACCAGAGCAACTCCGGGGAAGCTGCCAGCTGGATCCCAGCACCGCAGGCGCCCTAAGGACACTGCTGTGAATAGGGTGAGGGTCACAGGGCAAGGAGGCAGACAGGATGGGAAGGGATAATCCAGCAAAGGAACTTCACCCAGTGCAGTCTGGTTCTAGCATAATACAGTGATGATGTCCCTCAGGGGGAAAAGCGCTAATTCCAGCCTGACCTTGGTCTAAACACTGCATTTGTTGTGCAGAGAATAGCACAGAAGATGGCTCTTTTGCTCCAGTGAATGCAGTGTCTGGGCCCCAGGAACTGGCAGCACACCTACCTACAGAGAAGGGGAAACGGACAGTCTCCCTTTAATAATTTTAAGTCTGGCATTAAGTCAAGCTTTTCTTCATCCTTTTCCAGGGAAACTGGAGCCTGCGTTCTTTCCTTTCATTAAAATAAATGAATGTGTGATTGATGATCCTGGAGCCTGATATCTTCCACGTGTTAAAAGATTAGCTATAGCAGTGGCTACTGCCAACAGCACATACTGATGTGTTGCAATCCAAAGCTCCAGGGTCCTTTTTAAGGGCAAGAAGCCCATTTCCATGGCCTAGTCAGCCACTGGCCTCTTTACTTCTGTGAAGGCACAAGCACAGCGGTGATTTTGTAAAGATGGGTTTTTACCTACCAGGAATCAAGCTGTGACCCACCCACTCATCCCAGTGAAGCTGCTGAGTGAGTAGGGAGCAGTAACATAGAGATTTGCACAATGGCAGGTGCAACAAAGCACAGGCAAAATTGAGGTCAAAATCCACAGAGCAATTAAAACCTTTCCTCTTACCATCCAGGCACACTGGTATGCTCTGAGAATGAGCAATTCCTCCAGAGTGCCTTTTGGAGAGGGTACTGAACTGAATCTGAACAGAAAACCATTTTGAGCTGCTACTTTTTCATCTCAGACCACACAGGAAACTATTATGATGATTTTGCTGAAGCTGAGCCAGGATGAGCAAACATTGACTTTTCTGGTTCAGAATAACAGAACAGGACTTGACAGCTTCACCAGGGACCTTTCTGCATGGGAACAGCTTGTTTCTAGCAGGCTCTGAACTTCACAGCTTTAGGCATTCATCAGCTTTCCCATTTGTTTTGCCCAAATGTGCACTGTGATGCTGCTTTGCTCTGCAGACCTCTGCAGCAGGCTGTTCACCACAGCAACTTTTTCACCTGTCTAAATTGATGCTCCTTACTGGAGAAACTTGCCAATTTTTTTATTCCTCTGTCTGAAATGTCCTGTTAAGACTGCTGAGATCCTTCTGTGTTTTCTCCTTCCAATTCAAGCACCTGGATACATCCTTGAGTGCAGCTTAGCTCCCAGATGTAGATATATATGTTCCTGCACTGTACAGGCATAGGTTAATCAGGGAAGGTGAGAAACCTCTAGTCCCTTGACACTGGTGAGTTGGATTTTCCTTTCCCTGCCAAAATACTCTAACTACTCACTGTTGTGCTACAGCTTAGCTCCAATTTTTTCTGCTCTACAAGGCAGATTTAGAAAGGTACAGAGAAATAGTCATGCAGTACTGCCAGAAATGTAAGTAGTACTGCAGCCCTAGAAGAGAAGCAAGTCTACAAATTCTTCCCTATCTTGAGGCTCAGCATGTAAAGCCATCCCCTTTGCAATGATGGCCACCAGCCTTTGTCGATACACTAATAACACCAGTGCCAGACAACATCTCTGTGAATATCATATTATTTTGTCACACACATACTGTGTCATCCTTATCCTGAGGTCCAGAGTAGCCCCAGTGTGGCCATACATCTTCCTGGGCTTGCCTTCATCCACCCAGACAGATGTAATTTCTGACGATGAAGAGGACTAGAGGACCACAGTAAACCACAGGATGGAATCCATCCAGCTGCCCCAAACCAGAATTATCCTTATATTCCTTATTTGCTCAGACCTGTGTCTTCTGTATGGCAGGAGTGTTGGTGTGCAGGATTCTTCCTTTTGTTTTTCTTCTCTTAGAGAATTATTGCCCATATGTTGCTAAGATACAATAACGACTGGGTACTTAAGAAAGACAAAAGAACCTGCTCGGGAAAGGATGCAGCTAGCTACTCCCTTGTTGAAGATTCCCTCTCGGGGGCAGAGATACTGTAAGAACTGAGCTGGGAAAAGGGGGCTGGGGCAGCTGCTTGCTCTTTTTGCTGCTCGGCATTCGGACTGGAGAGAGGCTGCAGTCACTGGGGAGTATTCGCCATCTGCAGGCTTCTGTCTCCTGCTGCTTGCTTCTGTCATGCGTAGAGCTCTGCTCATAAGAGCAGCTGCTGCACTGGGACCTATTTACCACCTTATTTCACCAAACAAAGGACCCTCCACCATCTGCTCCGGTGCTCCGGGCAAGGAAAAACCCGGCATCCCCGAGACCCTTCCGCCTTCCAGGGTGCCAGCCTCTGCTGGCCATGACTGGGGAGCGGGGCTGCCCTGCCCAGGCCTGCTGCACCTCTGCTACAGCTTCGGGGTGGGGGTGGGGTGGGGGGGGTTGCTACACTGTAGCCTTTTCCCCCCCTGCCCTGCCGAGACAGCACATCAATGGCTGAATGGCTGTGAGTTCCTGATACATCTCATTTACCTCATCTGGGTTGTCCTTGCCACCACTTTTGCTGCTCCCAGGGCTCCAGCTACAGCTCCTGGTGCTATCCAGAGAGGGGACTGAGGGGGTTCGTGGAGGAAGCCCCAGCTCCATCCCTTCCTGCTGGCCAAGTCCGCCATTATCATGTGGGGAGAGACTCGCGCCACAGCGCCCCCTGCAGGGGCGGAGAGTCATCACACCTGCCCTGCCCGGCCAGGAGCCAGCAGCGCCCCTGCTGGCTGTGACCAGAAATGCACAAAAGGGGAATTGCTAATAGAAAGGGAAGAGACTGTTCATGGGTTTTTATTGTTCTTGTTTGTTGTGGTTGCCATTGTTGTCATTTGTCTGCCTTGTTATACATACTACTAAAGAACTGTTATTCTTTTTCTCATATCATTGCATGAAAGCCCCTTAATTTCAAAATTATAATAATTCGGAGGGAAGGGGGTTATGTTTTCCATTCCAAGGGAGGCTCCTGCCTTCCTTAGCAGACACCTGTCTCTCAAACTAAGACAAGGAGTTACTGCAGTAACCAGTGAGCCATCACTGGGAAGTCACCATAAACTGTGGAGTTTTACATTGGGATGAGCAATAGCTCATAGGAGTTGTAAGAGTTGAAAGTTCTGGAAATTAGGCAAGTTGTATCTGAACAGCTTAGTCTCAGATGTATCTCCCAATTAACTACTCCTGGGGTGTTTCTTTCCCATTCCCTTGCACACACAGGTTTTCTTTTAAGAAATCTCCATGTCTTCAAGTCAACTTTATTTTATAATGAGAATAAAACAGGAGCACAAAGCTGGAGACTGTGTGCAACTGAAAAGATCAAAAACTATGAAACTTGTTTTCAGAATTATTTGATATATAATGAATTGCAAATTCAGTAGAGTACCAGCTTGCAACAACTAGGCCCCTTACCAGCAAGAGATGGGAAAGAACAATGACAAAATGAGTCAAAAATGCGGATCTCCTGGAGAGAAGGCTTCTGGCACAGCAGGGCAACATAAACAAGTGTTCTATATATAGGACTGGTCCTTGGGTGAACACACAGATCTTAAAGATGACCTCAAACAGAACCTCAGTTCAGATACACAAAAAAATACATAGGATAGCCGTGTGGTTTGAAGCGTGGGCTGGATGCCAGTAGTTTCCAGTTTCCCTTTTTCTCAGTTCAGCTTATACCGACGGCCCCTAGTCTTTGTTGACACACAGGCAGTGATAGTGAGGAAGTTATGATCTGCTGGGAAATCACACTTGGCTCTTTTTGTCAGCCAGTCATTCCAGAGGCCCTGGGGATGGACCCTTGTCTCAGGCTATGTGCTCCTCACAGCAGAGGCTGTGTCTTGCTTTGGGCACATGCCCCCCCTCAGTGCCATTTGTCTCCCAAAATGGGCAGCCATGAAACATTTCCATGCTCCCCCGTAGTGTGTTCTCCTGTCCCACACTAAACATTAATGCACTCCCCAAATTTAAAGTGTTAACCTCTGAGACTGAAAAGGAGAGGTTTTTTAATACTTTACTTATGAACCCTTTCTGTGTTTATGGCCTAATATCTCCTATATTCTGATGCACTATTTTACTGTAAAAGTATTAGATGCTTATATCTACATTCGATCAGGGAGAATTGGGAGAGATTTATGCAATGTGTACTCTAACACTGACACAAAATGTTTGTTTTGGGGTGGGGGGGGGGAAGAAAGTATGGATACTGTGTTTTAGAAATAATGAAGTTGTTAATGGAGAGGAATTTAAAATATGCCCCTTGGCAACATGGTGGCTTCATAGAATCAAAATGCTTTTGGATTCTGTTCTGCACTTCATAAATTTATGGTTTATTCTGGACAACAATCCTTAAATAATATGATATAGTGATAAATCATGAATATCAGGCAAAACCCTCCTGAGATTAGTTGGTTAGAGCATAGTGCTAATAATGCCAAGGTTGTGAGTTTGAACTCTGTATGAACAATTAAGTTAAGAGCTGCACTTGATGATCATTGTGGGTTGCTTCCAAGTCAGAATATTCTGTGATCCTAATGGAAATGCTTATCTTTTTAAGAAAGTTTTCCCACAGTCTTCCTCTAGGCTTCATTAAGGAAAAGTTAAGACAGCCCTCAGAATCTTATTTCTTAATAAAAAATACACAGGAGCAGCAGACTTCAAGAAGACAAATTTGCTATCATATAATATACTTCAGCTTCAGGAATAATTTAATTTGAGAGAAGACATGCTTGCACTGGTTTATACATTTTTGCTTTCTGGATCTTGGATGTCAAATCATTTGCTGTGTTTCTTTGAGAGCTGAACGAAATTAGGTCCAATTCACACCTTTAAAGATCCCTTCAAATGTTTTTCTGATAAATTGAATGAATCTGATTTATTCATTCTTCTTTCTGCAAATCTAGAAAATAGCTGAATTTGAACAAAATTTATTCTCTCAGTTCTGAGATAAAAGCACATAACTCTCAAGACAAGGACTAGGTAAATGCTATACTCTACCTTTTCTTAGGGCAGGAGAAGGTGTTAGTATTTTTCCAAAACGGTTTCATTCACTTTGCCCAGAAATTGGAAGAAAAATAGTTACTTGGTGTAATGACTTTGTAAGACTCTTTCCCCCTGCTTTCTCCCACTTTGGTAAAGCTAATTTATACTCTGTGAAAGATCTTCTTGTGCACACCCCTGCATAGCATGGCTGGTGAAGCAAATAAAGCCTGCTTGCCTTCTATCTCTCCTTCATAAAGGCATTACTTTGGACCTTTTTTCTCTTCTTAGTTGCATAAAACTTGTAGGAAAATAATTGTCTTTGAGATTTCCATCAGGTTCAAAAGTTTACTAGGTGAAAATGGAAGCCAGGGTTAGGAAAGATAGACTACCAACTGAGCTGAAAAAAAAAATCAGCCTCCTTTTACTTCATATTAAGAAAACATATCTGAGAATTTTTGCCAGACAAAATTTGAGTGAGTGTAGGTTAGAAGAAATTTAGCCATTGTTTAAGCAGTGGGAACAAGATGATGAGGGCCTCCATGTTCATCCTGGTTTATTTATGTCATTTCTGATATGGACACATATACTGCTGACATCAAGACCAAAATCATCATTGTCCTTCACAGACTTGTCTCATTCAGCTAAAGACTTTTAAAAGAGACTAGCAATTTAGCTCTAAATGTTTTACCCAAAGCAGAAATTCACCATGAAGATGTCATTATTGGTTTTGTAAATTCTTCATGATTTCAAAACAAAGTGATTTCTATTTATTTCAGTGCAAGTAAGGGCAATAAAACCTAAGGATGTGGCGATGTCTTCTTGTATGACTCAAAACTAGCTACACTTCTTTGTTCCAATCAAAATATTTCAAGCCACTGGAATGTATTGTAGTCTGGTTCCTTTGTGCATTTGGGATCAAAAATAGCCAAGATACTTCATTTTTTAAATAGTCTTCTATATTGTAGAGCTGATTTTTTTCCTCCTAATAAAAAGTTAATTAAAGTCTGCTGTATACAGTTGGATTCATTTATTCATTTCATAATATAGCACGTGAAGCACAGCTCTACCACAAAAAAAACCCCTTGGTTCTTTCTGTTCCTTTTTTTTTTTTTTTTGGCATGGTTTGCTTTAGCAAGGGAAATTTCATCATGTAAAATGTGCATCAGGATAAATTCTGCACTCAGTCCTTCCCACTGTTCCCCATCCAGCCACATTCATTTAAAAGAAATGTCCCCATTCCACAAGGATGTTCCTTTCAAGCAAGCCAAACCTTCTGCTTTGGCACAAGCACAGTAGAAAACTGGGTGATGAAGCCTAGAACTGTGCTCTGACCTCATACCATTTGTTGCTTTGGGATATGCTCCCAAGAAACTCACTTGGCAGAGAAGAAGGAGACATTTCGTGCCTCTGCCACATCCCAGGCTGATTCTCTCCCTCTGACCTGACTCAAAGAAAGACTACACATCATAGGGATGGGCAGCCCAAAGTCCATTCAACTCATGGCTGCTGTCAAAAGATGTCACAAAACATGGCTGACACAATTTTCAGCCTACATGTTGTACCTAAGAGTAGACAGGAACAGAGCAACAACTTTCACTGAGTGCACCACCCAATTCTCTACTAGCATGAGCAAAAGACCTTTTTCCAGTGGAAGATTCATCACTCAACAGAGCAAAAATTTAGGGTCCTCAGAGTAGGGCACTGCGCAATGTGGATGCAAAAGAAAGAAAATATATGTCTTATTGACATCTGTCAGTGTTAGTGTCATAATTAAAGCCTCATGATCAATTTGTGGAGTGGTTACAGTGTGACCTTAATTTTTTTCAACCTCAGATCTCTAAGTCTGTAAGTTGTAAACTTAAAAGAATTCTTTTTAAGAGATCAAGATATTTTACAGAGGAGGAAACTGATGCATGCTGGATGATGCAAATGTGGTGATCAATTTAGGCAGCAATGGAGTGGGACAGTTCTGAGAAGAAAAATCTGGTGGATTTCTGGACAAGCATTGTTATGTTCTAATTGTTTTGAAACTAGAAGAAGGAAAATAGAAGCAAGTTCTTTTTTTTTTTTTTTTCCCTCAGTAAACCCATCATAGGTCAATCAGTGTTTGCAGTAACAAAAAAAAGAGAGAAAGATCATCTGGTTCTTCATCAGCTGTGCAGTACATACTCTCCCAGTTACTGTCATTTCCTAGCTCTTCAAAGGATTTAGTACTTTCTTTTTCACCCCTTCCAAAACAGAACAATAAGGACTGTAGAGACCAAAATTATTCAACTACATAGTACAGTTTCCTCAATAAAAACCAGCTGGTACTGCACAGAACAAGAGCAAAGCCATGGACTAGCTTGCTGTTTGCAGTGCTGTGCTCTCAATAGTAAGAACCATATTGCTTTGTTTAAGCAGAATGCAACTCAGCATGAGCCACGAGATGAGAAAAATAGATAATGAAGACACAGCACCCTGCAACCTTTTGCTGAGTTTTAATTCCAATGTGAACAGTTGCACAGGCTTAATTAGAAAATGACAGAGCACTACTGCTAGAGAGAGACAGCTGACACAAAGCATTCCAAGGTGCCTTGGACAAAGGTCAGTCAAAAACTCTATCTTGCATAAACACCATAAATGCCAATTTCATCATTTTTATGGAGTCAGATTTTCTGCAAGAACACATGTACTTTTAGTCATCTATTTGTTCACATCCTCAAGTATGGTAGATAAATCATTTGGCTAGGAGACCCTAAACTAAACAACAGCTTGTGGGACTGAATCAACCTTGTTTCCTTGTTTTTCTTATACTTACCTTTTTCACAAAGATATTTCCATATTTCATTTTTAAGATAACTGCTTATTTGCTAGATTAAAAAAAAAAAGTGTTCCAGATAGCTGAAAGATTAGCAGAAAGAGAGTTGAAGCTTGGTGGGCTGGGAAAGGTTATCTAAATCCTGAATAAAACATAGTTTTTAATGGAGGCTAAACAAACTGATCTGGAACATGGAGATGAAAAATACAGGACCACTTGAGTAAACAGTGATGTCATCAAATGGCCACGTGATATGTGCCAGGTGTCATTCTGAGGCCACAGCTGGTCATGAGATCAATAAATCCAAATGAAACCTGAAGGCCTCTTATCCTTGTTTCTGCAGCAGGAGGACTAATGCAAGTAGAGAATATCATAAGAGCATTTCACATGTGTAGCCATTCAGCCACTAATTATGGATGAGGCTATTGCTTCCACAAACAGCTAGCTACAGTGCCCTGCTGTGACTGGCAAAGGGGAGAGCTTGTTCTGCAGAACGGCTTGGCATCACAGTGTCAACACTTTGGGTTTCTCTGAGTAGGAAGACAGCCTTCTGATCGTGAGAGATAGTCCAGTTCTCTTAGAAACTACAGTGAATCGCCTCTGCTGTTGGGACCAGAGTCTGACCCAGTAGGGGTGGCTACATTCCACCTTCTGTGGGTAGCCTGGCCTCAGGTCCCTATTCAGCTAAACCACCACAGTTTGGGATCCAGATAAAAGGTTTCAGTTTATTCTTGTCTCTGTTATGAGAGGTAGGCTTAGTTGGATACCAGAAAACCTCACCAATTTTGGTTTTGTTCTGCTAATTCAGGCATGAGATGGCTCATACCAGTGTTCCTTTATAACTAAGCCACAGTGGTTGGATGGGTAAGATGGTAACATTCCAATTTTAGATAATTTATGTTTATAAAACACAGTAGAAACTGGCAATGACCTTTTACCTTAAATCATGCTAATTTTTGCAACTGAAGTGGTAGAGCTTGTCAAAAAGTACTTGAGGATCTCACATTCTGATTTTTTGAAATAGAAGCTATATAGTCTCTGTTTCTTACATTAAACTTACCAAGAATTTCAAGCAGTGGAGAGTATGACTGGTTTGTTTTCTTTGCTTTTATGAAAAATACTCTAGTGATTTATTCTTTGCAATTTGCTGCAATGTATAAAATCCTGCTGCACTCTTACCTCTGTGTAAGCTTACTCGGAAGAAACTCACCAAGATTCAATTATCCATTAAAAGCAGAAGAGCTTATAACAGCAAAGTTTGTAATAGCAAAGGTTATAAAGTTTCTAATAGCAAAGACAAAAGGTGAGGGGCAGAATCCTTCTGAGGCGAAAGTTCAGTGTAGTCAGCAGAATTATGCCACAAAACTGTGTCCTCTTTAGAAAAGTTGCTTTATTCAGTGAGTTGCTTCCCAGCATATCCAGTGGAAAAGTTGTTTTTGATGGGTTTTAACCAGTGGAGAAGTCATCTTTCGTGTGGCAGGCCCTCAGGACTTTGGTCAGCCACAGTCTTGAAAACCACACTATCCTATGGTTAGATTATATAAATACCAAGATTTTAAAAAGAGAAAAGCAGAGACAAACTCTAGGAGCAGGGCTTAACTTTTCTATAAATATTTACCTAAATACAGTGCAGCTATTTCTAAAACACAGAACACAGATTTCAACAAATAGACCTAACAACTAGAAAATCATTGGACCAAATGTTGCAAAAAATTGTGCCCTGGCAAAATTTTGGTTTTGTCATTCCCTCTAGTTCTTAAAAAGGTATCTCCAAATATAATTTGTCTACCTCCTGACAGGTTCTTTCACAACACTGTTGACTCAGTCCACCACAGAAATGCCTACAAATACTCACATGTTTAGCATATATGGAGAGGTTCACATCTGTAGAGCTCAACATGCTCAGAAAAAGGAAGGAAGGAACAGATTTTCATCATCCAGATGGGGAAGATTCTTATCACACAGCAGATTTTTATATCAAGACAATAGATTTTACTGCAGCTAGCTCAAACCTCCTCTGATAGTACTGAGCACTATCCCCTATGAGAGCAGGCCTGTTTGTGTAGCAAAGCTCTGTTTATCACAGGAAAGGGCACTGCAGTCTGGCCAAGTACGACTAGTCTAAGCTGACACAAGTCTGTAGCAAAGACAAGTAGATGAATTCTTGAGATTGGCAGCAAAAATTCCCTAAGCCTAAGGAAGATTTTAAACTGAGAATTTGATGAACATACAATTGGCTGTTGAACGAAGAGAGCAGTTAAATAAAAAGAGCAGATTACACTGTGATGTCCAGGGTGGGGCAATCACATCTCTCTTTCCCAGTGTAACAGAGAAATTGAGCAGACTACAATCTACTGAATATGAAAGGCAGCAGCTTAAAAACTACTGAAATAGGGTTTTTTTCCTCACATCTTTACTGTTTTTATCTCCCTGCAGAATCAGGCTTGGTGAATCTTTGGACCTAGTTAGTTTCCTGTTAAAGGAGTTAGGAACACAGATAGAGGTATTTTTTAGTACAACTTTTTTACTTACATAGGTCCTGTTTAACTGGGGAGAGGAATAGTGAAGACTCAGAAATATCTTCCTAATGCCTCACTTATTCACCAGGAGTACACAACTCTCCTTTGGTTTCCATCCCTGCTTAAGGTATCTGTTTATCATACCCTTTCCTCAGGTGTGGAAGCACCAGGAAACGGAACTTTCTCCTCACACTTGGAAACGGAATAGAATAAATTCCTAAACTCCACCTTTCTTCAGTGGTTGACCTGGCTGAATTGGATCTAAGCTGGTACCATGCATAACCTTGGGTAATGACACAGAGTTGTTCAGTCAACATACTTTGAGGAAAAGCATGAAATGCTTATATATCCCATTAGTTCTAGTTCACAGGCTTTTTCAACTTTCTTTCTCTCATATGAGTGACAGTAGGAATTACTACTTTACCCTCATAGACTTGACGTCCTTATCCACCCTCCAGGAAAACAGCGTAATCTAAAGCCATCCAAAGAGTAAAAAGAGAACTGCAAGAAACATTTATCAGCTTCTACAGAATGCAAAGCATTGGACTGTCTAACTTTGCTTAAGCTCACTCATGTTATTTATTGCCAGCTGGGGCCAATATTTTTTTGTGGAGCATTTGGGAAGGAATTGTCATTCATAAGATCTGTCATTATAAGCTACAGAGGAGCTGAAGATTATAAATTGTGGCAATGAAATGATACTGGTCTATCCTGTTTTATCCCAATAGGCTGATAAAACACAGTTCATTGGATAGTCTAGTTCTCAGATGGTCTGGTTCTTGCTTCCTAGTCAGCATTCTTCATTTCCAGATTTTCACAGGAGCCTTCTTTAGATGAAGTGCAGTGTCCTCAGTGTTTGATAACCTTACAGCTCGCTATGGTTAGAAGCTAGAAGAGAGGGTGACCACAGTGACCCCACTGTGACCTAAGGTGTGAACGGCACAGGGTAGGGCTGTAGCAGCACAGAGTGGAGGAGTCAGATCAGCTCGGGCTATAAAGCAGGCACGTGGCAAATGAGCCTGCTAGAATTGAAATATGTCAGTCTACTAATACAGACATGGGTAGAACTCGAGGCAGACCAAATTAATGCTGAAGTGAAAGTGCCACACTTTTCTTCATCTGCAAAATGGATAGATTAACACATTGGTACTTTGCAGTGGGGTTACCAGAATTAATGCATTAGTGCTCAGTTGCTCCAGAAACTATGTCTTTCCTGTAGCTAAATAACAGCAGCCAGTGAGGTGTCCTGTAGACTATCTAGCCACTGCCAGATGCTGGAGAGGACAAGATTGGGGATAGAGAAGTGGTTCTTTTCTTGCATAGTAATTTCTTCAGATCAATCATTTCTTAGTCACGTCAGGCAAGTTTGGCCAGTGATCTATTTGGAGTTGAAAGGCTGTGGGTTTTGTCTCCATTGTCTCAGTTTTGGCACACAAGGATAATGAGTTTCACTAACCAACAGTACATGTATTCATTAGCATTGGCTGCTGTTGACCATGGGAGTGAACCTGATTTCTTCATGCTCTTTTTTTGGAAACTTTCAAACAGGGATGAGGAAAATTAGCTGACTCTCAGTAAGTATTTTAAAAACTGTTCCTTCCCTGCTCACTGCCCCAAATAAACAGCAGAAAATTATCCTTTGTCTAAGTTCTCAAACAGCTTTGATTTTGCTCAGATATTATGAAGGAACTTCATCACAACAGAAGTAGAATTAGTTTACATTCCTTCCTTTTAAATAAGGCATTGAAAATATTAACACTGGCTCTGCCTGAGTAGCATTTAATGTCAGCATCTCATAATTTGAGCCAAGTGCAATGCTGACTTTAAAAGCAAGCTACAGTCTAAAAAGTGGATCCATGGAAGTGCTACTGATGTACTTTATGTTCCCTCTTGTTTATCTCTAATAGAAAAGATAAAGGTTGAGGCAGTTTATTCTTAATCTTTTAGCTTCCAGCATTATAGAATTAAAAATACTGAAAATTCTACCAGAAATAGACTAGAAGAGATCAATTAACAGTCTGACAAAAGTGGCAAACAAATGCTAACTCATCTTCCTCTAGCAGGAGTGGCTGAATGTTACTAAAAGAAGAAAACTTCGCAGGAGCTCAATTTTCTCATCATGTCAAAATCTGCAAACCCACAGAACCTGATTTCTGTCAGTTCCACCTTCCACAGTTAACCGATGTTTAAAAGAATATATTTTAAGCAGTTTTAGAAGTATTGCCTTTCACCTTTACTCATCATCTTTTTTGTTCATTTGTTTGTTTGTTTGTTGCTTTGGTTTTGGGTTATTTTTTGACAGAGGAAGTTAGGACAAGCAGTCTTTGTTCTGTGTACTGTCACTGCATTTAAACTACCTTCATACCCAGCTTGGGGTTATATTTGACTCCACCTTTTTATGAAGAGAAAGAGAATACACAAGTTTTCAGATGAAAGGTTTTCCCGCTCACCAGTAAACAAAGACGCAATGAAAAGATACAAGGACATTTTTCTTTTTACCACCACTCACACCCCTCCCCAGCAGAAAGTATATCAGGCACAAACACCATAGTGTAAAAGGGTTCAGTGAGAGGCTTTTATTTTATTAATCGAGAAGATGAGGGCTATTTGCAAGTATTTTGAAGATGGGCTGATCACTGTCAGAGACCACAACCTTTGCTTCCTTCTACTGGGTAAAGTAACAAAGGAAAAGGAATGAAAAATATTTTATGGGGATGCTTCCTGAAATAACGGTGTTACCTGAGAGAACACTGTTAAATATTTTTAAGCTAGGACCAGCTAATGAAACAATTAAAGGTTGCAGATCTTGCCCTGAATATAGAATCAGCTGCTGAAAGACTCTTTTGTAGTTGGTAAACTGCTGTGGCTAGACAGAAAGCAAACTACACGCGTGATCACAAGCCCTCAAAAAACAGCCCCATGTAAAGGACTTTTAAAAAGAAGAAAAAAAACAAACAGGGAGCCATTCAGTTTTCAAATTGGACGGGAACAAATTCTCCTACTTTTGAACACTTATTTCCCTGCCAAAAGCAACAAGATGAAAATGAAAAGGGTCTAAACCAGCTATTTCAGATGTGCATAGTGCAGACCCAGCATCCTAGGTGAGATCAAAAGCATGACTCCACATGATACTTCCTTTGCAAAGGTGATTGGAAAACAGAATGAGAAAACCCAAGACCACATTACACAACTTGACACAAACAACTGTGATCTTTTAAAATGACAGTTTGCAAGAGAGAAGAGAAAGAAAAGGCAACAACAACCCAGGGTCCCAAATGAGTGAGTTCAATTATCCATGCGTTAGTGTTCTGCTTAAACTGAGGACCTTGGAAGTAGATGACAGGAAATATTCAAAAAATACAAGTGTTGGTGTGGAAATAACTCAGCACTATGGTGGAAAGAATGGAAAAGCAATAGAAACAGCTCTATTGAAAGGACTCACCTATATATGTGAGTGACCACTACAGATGTCTTAGCACCCCATGGGAGCAGAAATTAAGACTGTATAGAAAGTGATTTTCTTGTCCCATTCATCAATGCCTTGGGTGAAGGGGCAGATGCCTCCCCAGCAGCTTCACTGATGACACAGAACTGGGAGGAGTGGCCAGAGGGCTGTGCCCAGAGGGCTGTGCAGCCCTTCAGAAGGGCCGGGACAGGCTGGAGAGATGGGCAGAGAAGAACTTTCTGAAATTCAACAAAGGCAAATGCAGGGTCCTGCACATGAAGGGAGGGTGTACAGAGAATGGACCCAGGCTCTGTTTGGTGTTGCCAAGCAAAAGGAAAAGTGACAATGGGCAGAAACTGATGCACACAGGAAATTTCACCTGAACATGAGGAAGAACTTCTCTACTGTGCAGGTGACCGTGCACTGGAACAGGCTGTGCAGAGGGGTTGTGGAGTCTCCCTCACTGGAGATTCCAGACATATCTGCATGCAAGCCTGTGCCATGGGCTCTGGGATGACCCTGCTTGAGCAGGGAGGTTGGACCAGATGGCCCACTGTGAACTCTTCCAAACTTACCCAGTCTGTGATTCTGTGATTATTCTGAGATTAACAACTTCAGAGTATTTCCAATCTTAATAAACTGTCAAATGACCAGACACTAGTCATGCACCATAATTATTATTAAAACCTTTTCTCTCTCTCTTGCTTACCTTTTCAAAGACAAATTATTTTGCATTTGAAAAGCATATTTTTAGCCTTGAAAATTGCATTTTCAATGCAATGAATTCCTGTAATGTGAGTCGGAAACACTTTAAAGTGACTCTTTTCAAGTTCCTACAAGAACTTAGGGGTTTTCCAGCAAGCAAAACATTTAAACCAGGGCTGCTCCAGAGAGAATGCGGTTCCCTCCCATCACCTCATCATAATCCATACCACCCTTTTAAAATACGACCATCCTCAGAAAAAAGTATATTCCCCTTTCTATTTATGCAAGATCTGACTGAAATAAAGGGTTCTAGTATAGCCCTGTCTACCTCTCATTTGTTAATCTAAGTATGTCATATGCTTTCTAGGATCACAACTAAGCCCCAGTACGGTATCACAGAATCACAGATTATGCTGAGTTGGAAGGGACTCACAAGGATCATCAAAGGCCAACTCCTGGTCCTGCACAGGACCATCCCCAAGAGTTACACCATGTGACTGAAAACATTGTCCAATCACTTCTTGAACTCTGCCAGGTTTGGTGCTGTGACCACTTTCCTGGGGAGCTGTTCCAGTGCCCAAACACCCTCTGGGGGAAGAACCTTTTTCTAATACCCAACCTAAAGCTCCCATGACACAACTTCAGGCCATTCCCTCAGGTCCTGTCACTGTCACCACGGAGAAAAAAATCAGTGCCTGCCCCTCTTCTTCCCCTCATGAGGAAGTTGTAACTGCAATGAGGTCTTCCCTCAGTCTCCTCCAGGCTGAACAGACCAAGTGACCTCAGCCACTTCTCATACTGCTTCCCCTCAAGGCTCTGCACCATCTTCATAGCCCTCCTTTGCACACTCTCTAATAGATTTATATTTTTCTTACAGTGTGCTGCCCAAAACTTCAAATGAGACTCCAGGTGAGACCGCCCAGTGCAGAGCAGAGTGGGACAATCCCCTCCCTTGCCCGGCTGGCGACGCTGTCCCTGATGCTCCCCAGGACACAGTTTGTCCTCCTGGCTGCCAGGGCACTGCTGACTCAGATTCAACTTTCCATTGACCAGGACCCCCAGGTCCCTTTCCATGGCACTGCTCTGGCCTTCTTTCTGTGCAGCTCACTGAACAGAGATCTTTCTGCGGGGTCTTTTGTGCTGGGCCTTGAAAACCTGTTCAGTCTGCCCAAATGCTAATAATTTCATGGTGTTTTTCAGTGTTACCAGGGTTGTCCTTAAACAAAATCTCACTTCATTTTCCCTTTTTAGGCAGAAAGCCCAGAGCTAATTGAATACATTCTCTCTCTTCTTCAGTGACTAAATGCAATGCTGATGTGTGCATATAATGTGGGAATCACGTTAATCATAGGCACACAGATTTCAAAGCCAAGAGTGCTGGTTGTGATGACCTAGTCTGATCCGCAGTGTAACACCAGGCATAGACGTTCTGCCAGTGATTCCTGCCTCAAGCCCATGATTTTGCACCTCAGTTCCCATCTGTATAAACTGAGCTGCAGCTTCCAGACACAGGGTTTATTATGCTTCTCTCTGCTGCATAAAAGAATTCTTTGTTCACAGAAACCTTCTACCACACTAAAGTCTTGTGGGTTCTGACCAAGTCACCTCTTCACCTTCTCTTTGCTAAAATGAATAGATTAAGCCTCTTATATCTCTACCCCCAAGATAAGGTTTCCAGGCTTTGAATCATCCTGCAAAAAGACCACATAGACCTACGCTCTTGGTATCTCACAAAAATCCTGAAGATATGAAGCTTCTGCAGTGCAGGCTCTTCAAAGACCACATAGTTAATTACAGAGAAGTTAGTCATTTCAGCCTTCCAGTTGGGTCTACAGCCTTTGCTTTGTTCCCAAGCATGTGTTATGTTTTCAGCTCTGTCACCACCTGGTATTTCTCAGTTTATCCAATAGAATATCCCTGTGCACAAAGTAAGTTTTGAATGGATCTTAGCAGCTGCATGTATGCAGGGTTGTGGGTCCATATTCAGAGCAAGAGCTCAGAAACTGTACTCACTCATAATAAACACAGAAAGTAGTAATCAGTTAGAAAGATTTAAGCAAATAGGTAGGGTATCACACAAAGTCTTGGCTGTTCTGGTTTAGACTTAGTCTTTTAGTTTGGTCTGTTACTGCTGACTTGGTCCTTTACAAACCAAACTTGGCTGAAAGAGCTGCTCCCAGTAATTCCTGTCACCCTGCTTGACCTGCCATACTTGCACTCCCGTCAAATGACAGCTCGCCAAATGTGCTGTTCCTATAATTACTAGCAAAAACGCATGTAATCCATGTCAAACTAGCCCTAATTTTCATGGCAAGATTCCCAGGTTTTGCAGCAATCTCATGCAACAGAAAGATCTCAAGAAGTTCACAAATCTGAAAAGCACTAACTGTCAAGGGATTCATCAGGAAATTAATAAGTAATGCAGAATTTCCTTTGCATCGGTATCTTAGTGTCTACCTTGGACAGATGTAACAGATATATGCGTACATAATTCGAGATTCCAAAATCCTTGCCCATAATTGTATTGTAGAAATCACTGATTTTAAGACAGCAAGTGAGATTTAGAAGTTTAACTGAGGTGCTTAAGTGCCATGTAAGTCCTTTTAGATGCCTAGGAAATTCAGCAATCTGTAACAGGTGCCTAATATCACAGGGAAGCCAACAACAGAACTGTTATATAAATTGCTCTAATCAAACTAATGAGAATCGAAAGCTCACTTTACAGAATAAATGTCAAGTGTTTGCTTTCCAATGTTTTTTCAGGTTTTTGTTTGCCAATGCCAGTCATGGTTTCCATATTTTTTTAATAAATGCAAGTATTATTCACCCCAAACCCTTTGCAATGTGCAGCTCTATTTACCTGTTTATATTTGCCATTTTTGTATTTTTAAAAACTGGGAGCAGGAGGAGAAGCTTGGCAAATAGAGCAAGCAAAATAGCATTAAAGTTTTTCACTAAAACCAGGGTTTTTTAAAAAAAATCCAACAGAGTATATTGGTACAAACTACTGCTCTTTTTTTTTCATTTTATCATTAAAAATCAATAGGCTGTAAATGCAGCAAGTCACACAATTTTAAACTGTTACTTTGGGCTATCTATAGACTCCAAAAATGTTTTAAAATTCTTTTCACAGACAGTAAGACTAGACATGTCTCTTTTCCTTTTCTATAAATACTGGGAGTCTCAAGCCCCTTTCTGTGGTAATAGTTGGTCTACATTTTTTACATACATTTGGCACTATTAATATTTACTGTGAGTGTAACATTACTATTTCCTTGCAAAAATCTGAGGCACACAACTCATTGCCTGACTCCACACTGAGTGTGAGGTAATGCCTCTATCCACTGATCAAGAAACCTAGGAACCAGAGAGCTGCTTTTTCAGCAGAGTTGAGTCGGTGTTTTCATTTTCAACATGCTTTGCACTAAACATCACTAAAGCCCTTTCACTAATTCTGATCTTGTGATTTCTGCCATTGACAAGTAGAAGCAGAACCCAGCAGAGCAAAGTGATGTAGCATTAGGGTATTGTTTCAAAAGCAACATCTAAATGTGACAGCTGCTCCATTGTCTGGCTCTTTAAACCCAGCCTAGGATTTTCCTTATGGGACACTGCTCCAGTAAAATAAATAAATGGGCTGTAGTCTAAACTCCAAAGCCCTCTATAAGATGTTATTGTGTTCCAGGCTCAGCAATAATAGAAGAGACATCACATTACAGCAGACATACACTTCTGCACTTTTGGAAAGATCAAAGATTGCCTTGTCTGCACTAACTTTGGACAGATACAAGATGGCTTGAGCCAGCATGGTCTAAAATACAGTAGGGGACAAGGTCAGCAACAACCTATGAGCTAGTTTAAATTGCAATTTCTTCTTATTGCCCCACTGACTGAAAAGCCTGAAAAGCAGCAGCTAGTAAGTACCTCAGTGCTGGGGGGAAACTGCAAGTGGAGAAGGAAACACCATAGGAAGATTTATACCTCTAGGGGACTCTGGAAAGCAGACAGAGCAAAGAGACCACATGTTCAGGCTGAAATGCTTTAAAAAGGGCATGTTCCCCATATTATCTATGCATCAGCCTCAAAACTGAATACTCCACCAAATCTTGACCATTATTCTTACAATATAGCACAACTTGTGTAGAGACAGTTCAATCCAAGTGGAGCAGCCATCACCTAATGCCAGATACTCTTTCACGGAAATCTCTGTATAGGTCACTGGTCCTGACTCCCCATTACCTCCAAACAATGTCTACATACATTGAGTTAAGAGGGCTGATGTTTCCCTCACCTTCTGCCACTAGCTCGGACAGAAACTGAATGAGAAGAAGGCTTAAACTAACTTTATCCTATCTTGGGGATGAAGCCCAGGTTGTGCCTGGGGATCCTTCCCCCCTCCCCTTATAGCAGGGAGGGCTGTGTGCTGGCCAGCAGAGTCAGGAGCAGAGCTGAGCTGCTGCTTTTGCCCTCACGGGGATGGCTCAACATGTTTGTAACAGGCTGGACACACTGCCAAAGCATGCAGTGAACGAGTCTCAGTGTCCTTTAAAACGTCACAATTCAGCCTTCACAAGCAACCCTTAACTTCCGATTTGCCTTAACTTGAGGATAATTGACTTTGGACACAGAAGTGTTTCAAGAGCTCAGCCCACACAGTCCCCAGCCAGACATTGCTCCCCTGAAGGGATTGTCCCAGTGCCTGCTGGGCTACAGTGCTCCCACAAGAGCTGCAGCTCCAGGACAGTCAGTGCCCAGGACGATGGGAGGGTCACAGTCCCAGGCTAAGGAGTGGGGGGCTGTCAGGGGACTCTGGGCTGGCTGCCTGGCTACAGGCAGGGAGCAAGGTGGACCTGGAGGGGGTTCCTGAGGGCTGCCAGCTTTCCCACAGGAAATCTTGGCTGCGTTTTCTGCTGTGCTACATGACGCTGTATGGGCTGTAAGTCTGGATGTTAATGCAGAAGCAGCGTGTGGTCCTATACAGACAGAGGAGAAACTAAGCCCCTTCTTCCTCATTAGGGACAGTAGTGCCTCTGGAAAGTCAAGCACAGGATGACTGTGGTTTTCTCAAAGACACTGAGTAGCTAAGGAGGACATATACTTAATCCTCACTTCTCATTTTGCCCCAGTCTGTCTCATTCAGGGTCAGGGTCTGATCACACACAGACTTACAGAGTGCAGCTAACGTGGGTAGCTGACGCTCGAGGTCTGGTTGCATCACATGTCTTCGGTGGATTCCTTTCAAAACAACTGGTTACTCTAGCTCAAAAATGCATGTGGCACAGTATATCCTTGCAAAGCATGAGGTCTTACTGCTGACCTGCTGCTCTCTGGTGAATACTTACAAGTAACACCAAATGTGTTTCTCACGCAGCTTTACATAATCAGTCACGGACCTTTCAACTGAAACATACTGTACCTTCCATATTGTAGTTAGCCTGCCATAGCCAAGAGGTAATATTTCATCCAGCTCAACACAACAAATATCTCTAGCTTTCTTTAATGCTTAACTGCAGCCAAAGATAGAACTGAGTTATTTATAGAAAAGTGATAATAGTGATAATTATTTTCATTGTATATATTATTTCTCCTGTTGCATTTTCCTGTTGTGCTCTGCATTGAGGTGGCCTCACTTTGAATCCTGTTTGCAGTTTTGGGCAGCACAATATAAGAAAAATATAAAGCTGTTAGAGAATGTGCAAAGAAGGGCTATAAAGATGGTGCAGGGCCTTGAGGGGAAGCTGTATGAGGAGGGACTGTTCAGACTGGAGAAGAAGAGATTGAGGGGAGACTCCATTGCAGTTACAACTTCCTCATGAGGGGAAGAGGGGGGCAGGCACTGATCTCTTCTCTGTGGTGACAGTGACAGGACCTGAGGGAATGGCCTGAAGGTGTGTCAGGGGAGGTTTAGACTGGGTATTAGAAAAAGGTTCTTCCCCAAAAGGACGGCTGCGCACTGGAACAAGTTCCCCAGGAAAGTGGTCACAGCACCAAGCCTGGCAGAGCTCAAGAAGTGATTGGACAACGTTTTCAGGCATCTGGTGTGATTCTTGGGGATGGTCCTGTGCAGGACCAGGAGTTGGCTTTGATGATCCTTGTGCGTCCCTTCCAACTCAGGATATTCTGTTGTTCTATGATCATTTGGGGTTTCAGTGACAGAAAAGACAAAATCTTGCTATGCTAGAAGCCACACAAAACAAGAGCTAAATGCTGAGCTTTGCTACTCTACAATAATAATGTTCAAATTTGATGTACAGATATTACAGAAACACTAAAATCACTCAGTGTTTTCATCTGGCAATATGAAATGGCTCAAGAGGAATACAGGATACAGGAAAACACCTAAATGTGGGGAGGAGGGAAGATGGGGAGAGAAAATGAAAAAACTGGGTGATTGCAAGAAGCTGAAACTAGTCAAAACTAAACTGAATTTGTATTGGTGGTGATCCACAAAAGTTACTATGGAAATGCAGTGAAATTTTGGGATCCTGTTTCTTCAGTTGTCACCTATATAGCCTTCTCAAGAACCCTGTAAGAGCAATAATTCTACAAGTCCCTAGACAGCCATTTCTTAACTATCCTTATAGCTAGAAAGATTTTTGGGATTTTTTTTTTCCTACCTTTTTTAGAGATCTAATGTATGTAAGTATTCTTCGCTGAACTTAGGCCAATTTCTCCTTTCTTTACCCCATCTTGGCCTGTTGAATTGATCACTGTGTAACACCCTTGAAAATGTATGAACACTATCATATTTCCCACCTCTGCTCCTGCCATGTTCTTTTTCCTAGACTAAACAAAACTTTACTCCCAGTTCATGTTCTCTAAGCCTCTTATCACTCTTTTAGCTCCAGAAGTGACTCTTTCTTACTGACATAAGATAGAGAAATCTGTCAGAGTGTGGAATAGACTTAAAAGGAAGGGAGAGCACTTACACTGTAAGAAATACAACAAAAGAAATACCAGCATTATAGCAGGAGTTATTCCATATTGCCAGAGATTGATTAGGTGAGACCAAATATATTGCTTCTACTTTTGGTTTCTGCTGGAGTGGAAGTAGATGGAAGAAGATGAAACAGCCAGGGCTGTATCAACTCATGCTTTCACCAAAAAGTCATTAATAAGACAGCTCTTCCCCTGTGTCTGGATAGCAGTCAGTGTTCTATTAGTGGAAAAATGGGAGGAACCTGTGGCTTGTGAGCTTTAGTGGCACTAAAATGCTTTTGTCTCCTCCTGATGAAGCAGGAGCATGATGGTATCAGATCACAGACACACAGACACCTGGTGAAGCAAGGGTACAGCAGAAAGCATGTCCATGCTGTCCGTGCTGTGCAAAGCAACACGGTGGAAATGCCTTTGCAGCTGGTGTCTGCTGGCTCTGGAACAGGAGGCAGTACTGTTGTACTGCAGGTGATGGGTTTGGAGGGTAGGGTTAATCAAAGCCTTGCAGCAGAATGAAGCCCCTGCAGCGTGTTTGTCAGCCAGTCAAAAGGACATCCAAATCCCTTATTTTTTTCTGAACCCTGAGCTGAGATTTTTTTTTTGGCACTGTGGCACACCATGGTGGACCTCAGCTGCAAAGTAGCCTACCCCCTTTTCCTCATTTTCCCCTTCCAGGAAAATCACAGGAATGAACACACCTCTGCCCCATTCTTCTGCGGGAATTCACTGTCTCCCTTGCTGGATCCACCTATCAATATCAGCTTTCAGGAGGGAAGACTGAGAATCTTTCCAAAACAGGCTGGAAGAGTGTGAGAAATTGAGTGGGGAGGAAAGGGAGGGAGTTTTTTCTCTAAGACCTAAAGGAAAGTTTGAGCCTACAATTTGTTTATTTGATTTTTTTTTAACCTTTGCTATGGGAAATAAGGAAGTGGGAAGTTAAGGTTGTCTAGAATAGGCTTAGATCCAAACTATGCTGCTGAGAAAAGGAAAAATAATCAGAAGAGTCACATAAACAAACAGACAGCTAAGTCTACCAATTCTTCGCTTGATCAGATCATTCCTCACCCTGTACACCTCAATTGCTGCCTCACTTATAGCCCCTTCAAACTGGAGGTTGTGCTGTGCTGCTTCTCTAGTATTCCTAGGGGCTCACAGCCTATTTCTCTGATCCCCCATTTTTAAAAATCATTTACACCAATATCAAGAATGAGTAGAAAGATATCAGGGTCAAGAGACAGAGCTTCAGCTACTGGAAATCAGTTAACCACCACCCATGTTAGCAAGGGACTCTTCCTTCCTGCACACATCTTCATGGGATGAGATACAGGAAGAGAACCCTGCAATTCCTCTCTAACCCATCTCAGCCGGTCTAAACAGGTACCAGCACTTTCCTGCATGTCCCTTCACCTCATCTCTCAATACCCTTCTCCTCACTGACTCCTCTGCAGCTCCTGTCATCTCCAGCAGCATTTGTAAGAGGCCTTCTGCCCCCTAAAATCTTCATCCCACAGAAAACCTTCTCAGTATTTCCTCTTCTGTGCATATGTGGCAGGGGGAGGAGGGTCAGATTCTCTTCCTGCTTCTATCTCACTCTGAGGAAGAATTCCAGACCCATCACTTGCAGGGGGAAAAATTATCTGCACAGCAGAAGACTGCATTGTAAACATCCTGTTGTGGCCCAGCCTGCATTACTAACCTAGATGCCTTGTAAGAGATTAAAAATAAAAACCAAAACAACAAAACAAAACCCCACACCCACAAAAAACCTCCAAACAAATCAAAATGAACAAACCAACCAAAAAAAAAAAAAAAAAACCCAACTAAAAAATAAAGGGGGAGAGGAAGGGGGGGCTA